>BSBK01011990.1:0-313515 GCA_027943335.1 Chamaecyparis obtusa
ATCCATATTCTTTAACATCTCAAGGCCTAGAAGTACCCTATCCTCCAATTGATCCTAACTTAAGGGAGTGTGGCACAAATGACCATACAAAGCCCTGAAAAGGGGACATACCTATGGAACTATGATAACCATTATTATAAGAAAAATCCACCAAATATAGATAATCTTCCCAATGGGTCTGTCTATCCATAACATACATTATGAGCATATCCTAAAGAACCTGATTGACTTGCTCCATCTACCCATATGTCTCGAGGTGATAGGCTAAACTAAAGTTGAGCTAAGTCTATAAAGTGTGTTGAAGTGAAGTCCAAAGAGCTGATGTGAATACTGGATCACGATCAGATTATGATTTTCCTAGGAATACCATGGAGTCTGACAATGTCCATTATGAATACTCTAGCTATAGAAGCTATTGAGTAGGAGGACTGCATGGGAGAAAAATGGGCTACCTTGGTGAGTCTATCAACTATTACCATGATAGCATCGTGTCTCTTGGGAGTAATTGGAAGTCCCACAATAAAATCCATGGAAATAATTTCCCATTTCCATTCTGGCACTAGGTGAGGTTGCAATAGACCAATGGGGTGTTGATGCTTTGCTTTCACTCTTTGACATTCCAAAAATCTAGCCACGTAGTCTAAAATATCTCTCTTCATTCCTAACCAATAGTACAACTAGTGTAGGTCAGCATACATTTTCTTCACCCTTGGATGTGCCGAATAGGGAGACTTGTGGCTTTTTGAAAGGATAAGTGCATGAAGATCTCCTACCATGGGCACATAGATTCTATTTTTTTTTTGCAAAAATCCTAGGACATCTAAGGAATATCCTAAGTAGAAACCTTCCAAGGGTCTTCTTGACTCTATTTCTACCTTAACCTCTTGAAACCAAGAGTTAGAAGTGAGAGCCTCCCTAATTCTTTTCTCCAAATCTATGCTTAGGGATAGTGTTGATAAAATATGTCTGCACCTGCTCAAAGCATCTACCACCACATTCATCTTCCCTTGGATGTAATTTACCTCAAACTCATATTCACATAAGAATTCCACCCACCTATATTGTCTAGCATTGAGGTTAGGTTGAGAGAAGATGTACTAAAAGCTTTGATGATCTATTTGGAGTTCAAATTTATGACCCAACAGAAAGTGCCTCCACTTTACTAAGGCATGAACTACTACTGCAAGCTCTAGATCATGGGTGGGGTAGTTGAGCTCATGATCTTTAAGCTTCCTAGACTCATAAGCAACAACTTTTCCTTCTTGCATAAGAACCGCTCCAATCCCTTCTAGTGAGGCATTTGTGCAAACTACGAAGTTTCCTGATGGTTCGGTAACCACCAAGATTAGAGCACTGGTTAATCTTTCCTTTAGACAATGGAAAGTAGCCTCAAATCTTTCTGACCAAACAAACTTCTTACCTTTCCTTTGCAAGGAATTAATGGGATGAGCTATCCAAGAGAACTCTCTGACAAACTGTCTGTAATACCTAGCTAGTCCCATAAATTTGCGAACTTCAGGGATGCTAGTCAGAGTTGGCCACTCCACTATGGCTTGAATTTTGGCTGGATCAAAAGTGATGCAATTTCTTAAAATGACATGTCCAAGATACTTAACCTCTATCTGAAATAATTCACACTTTTTCTGCATTGGCATAAAGTTGATTTTTCCTAAGTAACTACAATACTTGGCGAAGATGAACCTCATGTTCTTCAAGAGTTTTGGAGAACACTAAGATATCATCCAAGAAAACTATAACAAATTTATCCAAGTAAGTTCTGAAAACCACATTCATTAAGCTCATGAATACAAATGGGGCATTCGTTAACCCAAATGGTACCACAGTGAACTCATAGTGACCATACCTAGCACAAAAAGTTGTTTGATGAATATCGGCTTCCTAAATTCTAAGTTGATGGTATCCTAACTTGAGATCAATTTTTGAAAATATTTTTTCCCCTTTCATTTGATCAAATAGATTTTCAATGCAAGGTAAAGGATACCGATTCTTAATCGTGACTTTGTTGAGTTGACAATAGTTGATGCATAATCGAAGAGAGCCATCTTTATTCTTCACAAATATTACTAGTGCACCCCATGGTGACACACTATGTCTGATAAATCCTTTTTCAAAAAGGCCTTCCAACTGAAGCTTGAGTTTCCCAAGTTCTTGTGTGGTCATACGATACAAATCTTTGGAGATTGGTTATGCTCTTGGAACCAACTCAATTTGGAAGTTCATGTCCCTCTTAGGAGGCATTCCTAGAATTTCTTTGGGAAAAACATCCAAGTACTCCTATAATAAGGGATGATCTAGTGATACATCCCTACTTTCTCCTTGGTCCAAGTCCTCTACTAAGACTGCAAACAATTGGCATCCTTTGCACATGCACTTTCTGAGATGCATCATAGAAATCATGCAGAGAGAGATGGGTCGTTGCACCACAAAAATATTTTTAAGTTCTCATAAGTCATCTAAATACTAAATGCTTTTGTTTCTACAATCCAAAGTGGCTTTGTGAGCATCCAACCAATTCATACCCAAAACTACTCCATATGAGCCTAGAGGAATTACTCTAAGATCTACTAAGGTGGAAAAAGTTCCAAGCTCTAACTTGCAAATCTAGACACAAGAGTTAGAGGTTATTCTTGCCCCAAAGGCTAGCTCAACTTGCCACCTATCTTCCTGCCTTACTGCCTTCAGCCCACATTTCTCTACTAAAGAAGGTGAAATAAAAGAATTTGTTGCTCCCTAAATCAAATAGTATAGTGGTAGAGATACCCCTTAAAAAACCTAGGTTTCAATGAATGAACCCTAATGATTGGCTTTTCTTTCATCTAATGTGGCAAATAATTGATGATTTCTACCTGCATTACCTATTGTTGGTTCTGAAGTGACCTATCTATACCTAGCTATTGGGGTAGATTTATGAGGGAAATTAACTGCAATGTGACCATGTTGACCACAAGAGTAACATTCAGTGTTCTTAACTAAATTCCTTCTTGCGAAAGGTGCACTAGACTGGTGATAGCTACCCCAACTAGAGTTCTGAGGCATACTCTGAGCTAGTTAAGGGTTTAGGTATCACTTTGCACGCTGCCAGTTGCAAGAATTGTTAGATTGAGAACCCCTATTTTTATTGTTGTTGCCATTTTAATTGCTATTGTTGTTGCTGTGAAATTTTCTTTTCTGGTGCTTCTTACTTCCTTTAGGAGGATATTTTTTAGGTCTAGGGGCTCCTTGAGATAGATTCCATTTGAAACCTAACCCGGCCTGAAAGGAATTACCCCCTTGGCCACCTATCTGACCTCCTAACCCAAAGGCTACATTTTGTTCCACAAGACAAGCCTTGATGACTGCATCATTAACTTTCTAAGGTTTAAACATTCGTACGCTATCATCTAAGTGATCGTTTAGTCCTCTAAGGAAGTGTTGAGTCAACATGGGTTCATCATCCTTATATCCTGAGTATGGCTTGAGGTCAAAGAAATTTCACTCATAGTCATCAACTAACATAGTTAGCTACCTTAAGTTGTGAAACTCTTCAACTCTTTCCTGTCTCCAATGGTCAGAAAGAAATTTGGCTCGAAAGAGTTCTAGGAATAGTTCCCATGACAGAGTGGTAATATCTATGTGAATTTTCTCTTTCTTTATTTCCCACCAAGTGGATGAAAAGTCTCTAAGGTGAATGACTGCAAACCAGTCTTTAGTATTGCTACTATAAGGATGCATGGAGAAAAACATTTCTAAGTCTAGCAGCTAAGTTTTAGAGGTAGATCCACCTTGAGTTCCCTTAAATGGGTTAGTCTTAGTTGTAAGGCAATCTTGCATGTGAGAAGCATGCAAAGCATCTTCTTCCACTACCTGATCTCTCCTCCTAGGACTTGTTTCCCTTTCCTCATGGTGAGTGTTAGTCTCCCCATTGTGACCTCTATCCTACCCTGTATCTAACCTTTGTAGTATCTGTTGTAGGATCTCTTGTACTTGATCCCCCTAAAAACCTCCTGATTGATTATCAAACTAATCCCGTCTTCCCTCATATTTTACTTCTTCATGAGAATTTTCTTATTGAGATCTAGGAGGGGTGTTTCGACTACCTCCCTTTCTAACATGAGTTATACAAGGCATCCTACCATGGGTAATAAGAAGAATAAGTTTTAAGGGTCTTAGTTAGAGTTTAGTTTTAAGTTTTCCTAAGATGAATAACAAGTTTAAGAAGGATGGGCCAAATTCCTTGGGCCCTAGTGTAGCAACTTAGTGCTCTAATACCAAAGATGTCATGCCCCGCAAGGGAATCATGGAAGAGAACAAACATTCTCTTTGTAAAAGAAAACCTAAGTAATGACTTATGAAAATTTTTGAATTTTTATAAGAATTACATAAACAAAAAATAGTTTAACTTAGATACCTCCAAGGTTCCCTTTTGATTTAATGCACAATTCATTTAAATCCATTTAGTGTACTGCCAACTTTATTTACTTCTTAAGAAAACTACATCACAACATTTGTAGATTCTTTATAAAGAAATACAAAGTACTTTCATTTCAATTTTCCATTTAAATCCATCCATATTCCTAAGTATCCTTTATGAACAATATAACATTTAACACATTAATACCATATAATAGAATCATCTAAACATTTGAAACATTGCAAAAATGGCAATTGTTTTATTGGCTTTTCCCTTAATCAATAATAATGAGAAACATACTACTTTACTTGAAATCTTACCAAATCCTTTTCTGTTCCAACATACATCATATACATAGAGTTCATGCTTTCCCTTTTCCTTTTTCCTAAGTCTACCCATTCCAAATACATCATTTTGAAATACATTAATGATTACATTACATTCATCTCCTCTTGGGAGGTAACAATAATTTTACATCATGGAAGATAAATACAAGTCTTCATTCTTCATAACTATAATAGTATGTAAGAAATAATCCTTAAGCACTACATCTGCAAATGGTACCTCGATTAAAATATTTACCACCCAACCATGTGGATACCAAAATTCCCACTCCCCCATGCTAGGAGATAAACACAAAGGTCCACAAAGAAGGGATAGCTAGGCCATACCTAGGGTTGGGTAACCTTTCCGAAATAGAAAATGAAAAGAAGATCAAAGTATAAATCTTTTACCAAAGGTTCTAAGGCTCGGTAGAAACTCTAAGAAACAACCTAAGTGAGTAGCATTTCATAGCCCTCACCACTTGGGTTGTCTTGGTACTAGCCACTTTGGGCCCCGGCCCCCAAGTAGGCACATGCGGAACTAAATGCCTTTCGTACAGACAAGCACCATTCGATCATACCTACTAATAGGCACCTTCTCCCACTCCCATCCATAGCCTTTACTAGCACTAATGGCATGGGTGAGACATATATTAATATTTTTAGTGTTTGAACCCATTCCCATAAGTTTTAATTAAATTATCACTTGTTAAAATAACTCTTTAGCCGGTTATCCTGGTACTAGCCACTTAGGGCCCCAGCCCCGCACTGACAGCCACTCACTTAGTGTTCTTAGGTTTTCTACCCTTAACCCAAAAATCACATACACATCATACATGAATTAAATCACATTATAAACACATTTGAGAACTTGCATCAAAGAATAGAAAAGAATAGGAGAGTTTAGGGATGTTTAGGAAAATTAGGAGAGTTTAGGGAGGCCTAGAATAGTCCTAATCCTCCAAACAATCCTAAACCCTAATCCTTCTTCCTAAAAACATCCTAACCCTTATTAAAGAATCTAAATGCACCATATAACCTCCACCAAACAATTAATGAACATATATAGTTTATATAAAATTCCATATGCAAAACACAATGCTCCATCTATGGAAACCTCCCATGCTTGAAATTTAACTAAGTCTAAATTTTTAGAAATCTCTAAAATCTAGAATCTGCATCTTATCTCGTATGAAGATGAAACCCATCTCAAACATCCTAAAATGGATCAAATTTCTTTATACAAATATAAATTAAAGTATAATAAATTAAAGTATTTCTTTTACTTAAATGTTATATTTGTATAAATCCTGCCTAAACCCTAACCTGGGATCAAACTACACATTTGGTAATGAGGACTGCACATTTGATTCACAAAGTTGCGCAATTGTTTGTAGGAACTGGGCATTTGTACAAAATGACAGAAAATTTTAAAAAAATGACTGATTTGGAGGAACTGTGCATTTGTACAGAATGACATAAAATTAAAAAAATGACTGACAGATCTGACTTGCGGATAAAACTGGGCATTATGGGGACTATGGATTCCTAATCTAGGCAAGACCCATTTGAGATCTCCTAGTTTCCATGCAAAAATGTCCCTCCAACTATGACTACCAGCCATCTAAACCTACTCTAGATTTGAACAATGAAAGGTGGTATAAAACTAACTTGTTTCTAAGAAAGGGAAAAACACCATTTCCAAAGGTTTGGGTGATACTACAGACCCCTAAGACATATGGGAAGATGTCACAAGGATCCTAGGTCATCCAAAAACACTTTTTAAAGAAAGATAGAAGACAATGAATAGATAGCAATAATTTACAAAAAGATCCTTATATCTATAACAGTAACAACACATAAATCCTTCTCTATACAATACAACAACATAGTTCATCTCTTAAATAGAAAGCATATAGAAAATAACCATAATATAAAAGCATTCCAAACAATTTAACCAAACAAAAGGATCATCTCTAGGATAGATCCTACCTGGAGTCTGGTGAAGAGCAACTATTGGACACAAGAGGATCCAAGCACTCTTAGCCCAATCAAATCACCTCTTTAGACTCCAACAAGAAAACCAATTCCAGCCTCTTTTGAGAGAAAACAAAAGACAATCTTAGAGAAAATAAATTCTCTCCTCACAACCATAGTTTTCCTACAAATAAATTCTCAACCAAACAATGTCTCTTCTCCATCCAAATTCATATGCCAACCCCCTCTCACACATGAGATCTCTCTGTATATAGATTGGAGGGAGTAGTTGCATAGGTAATCCAACCGATACAACTATCCCAACTATCCACCAGTTATTTGTTAATAATATGGTTTGAAAAACCATTCCCGTGAATGGATAAATAAATTTTATTTAATAAAACTTTAATCTATTACTCCTAGATTTAAGGGTTGCAAAATAGATAATATATTTTAGGAATAATTTACTAATTTACATAATCATGGTAATAGAATTTACCAAACACATTTTCCATTTATGAAAGTAACATAGATTTACTATAGCCTTATAATGATTTCCTTTGTTTAAGGAAGGCAGTAGTAATTATTTCCTCCAACACATTTACCATACCATAAACTTATTTAATTATTTATTAATATAATGTAATAATTACTTACTCACCAACAATTTTATAAATATATGTATGCATATGCATATGTGTGCACCCATATTCCTATGTGTACATATATTATTATTATTATACATATTATTGTAAACATAATATTATTATTATAAAACATATTATTTATTCATACACTAATCCATATTCTTTACAAAATACAATAGTAATACACACACACACACACACACACATATATATATATATACACACACACACACACATATATATATATATATACACACACACACACACATATATATATATACACATATATATATACACATATATATATATACATATATATATATACATATATGTATATATATATACATATATGTATATACACATATATATACATATATATATATACATAGATATATATACATATATATATATATATACATATATATATATATATGTATATATATATATATATATATGTATATATATATATACATACATACATACATAGACACACACACACACACACACACACAGATATATATATATATATATATATATATATATATGTGTATATATATATATATATATATTAGGTAACTACTAACATAAGTTTGAATTTACCGCTATTATTAAAACATTTATTATTATTATTTCCATATACATCTTATTATTATAAATATTATAAAACATTATTAATACCATAAATTCTTCATTATTATTGATATTAAAATCACATGATTTAATCACATACTAACTCATTCCTAACAAGATACACTAGTACATATAACTAATTACTAATAAAGATAAATTACTAAATCATACCCTCATATCAACAATAATTCACATCAATAATCTACTAACAAAAATTGAGCATACCATGAAGACAATTAGAGCTACCATACTCAAAACCTCATTCGCAATGAATGCAAAAGACAAGAAACCAGCTACAAGATCCCAAAAACCAACAAATTGAGAGGAAACAAAAATACATCATCCACACAAGGGACTGACTCAGGAACTCCCCACCTAAGGATAAAAGGGTCAGAGTAGAGTTCCTTCTTATGGAACCTTTGTGATATCTTCGTAACAACAACAATGATTGAGGATATTGAGGGATCGCTTAGACCTATGAAGCTAGGTGGAGACGATACCTGGTACCTGCAATCCTGCATCACCAAGAAGAGATACACATATACGTATAGATATACATACAAATTAGATATATGCAAACAGATGACCAAGATTGATACATCGTGTGGACCTCAACTAAGTGAGTAACTATGACTTCATCCTGAGTCATGAAAACACATCAGACACATATCCATGAAACATAAAACATCATGATAATGGTTAGATTCAAATCCTTGGGTTAGTTCCATAAAACATATAAAGATAGATGGTTTTCTAATTTCATAAACATATAAATGATAACCATAAATGATCACATCAATCATCTAATAAACATATCATCATCCACAAAATAGAAATGTAAATATATAGTTCTAACCATCATAATAGAATGTCCTAGTTAGAAAGTCCAAGTATCACCAAAGGAGAGGATATTACATCCTATCCCTAGGATTGAAGACTTTATGGATTTCTTAGGAGGGGAAAATTAATTTTCAACGATTAACCTGAAAAGTGGATACCACCAAATATGGATTAAGGAGAGAGATTAGTGGAAAACAAATTTCAAGACTATAGAAAGCCTATATGAATGGCTATTTATGCCCTTTGGTTTATCCAATTCCCCTAGCACCTTTATGAGCTTAATGAATGAAGTTTTGAAATAATTCATTGGAAAATGGGTTGTGTTGTACTTATATGATATCCTCATCATCAAAAAGTCCAAGGATGATCACTTGGTGAATTTTCATGAGGTGTTACAAAAGTTGCATGAAGAGAAGCTCACCATCAATCTTGACAAGTGTGAGTTCTTGAAACAAGAATTGGTGTACCTCTTTGTGATTGCACAAGGTAACTTGAAAATAGACATGATAAAGGTATAAGAAATATTTAGTTGGCCTAACCCCAAACCTTCTACAAAATTGAGGATCTTCCATGGGTTGGCTGAATTTTATAGAAAGTTTATCAAACATTTCTGTGAGATTTGTGCACCGGTTCTAGACACTATCAAAGGAGACATGGAAAATAAATTCCAATGGAGTGAGAAAGCTAATAAAGGTTTTGAAACCTTGAAAATATGGATATAAACTTAAACAATCTTGGTTTTATCTAGCTTTGAGAATTTGTTCACCGTTGAGTGTGATGCTAGTAACATTGCCATAGGAGTAGTCCTAAGCCAAGAGAAAAAACTAGTGGCCTTGCATAGTGAAAAGTTCAGTGAGGCCAAAAAGTAGAACTCCTGATATGATTTGAAGATGTATACTTTGGTTCAAGTGCTAATGGTGTAGGAGCACCCAAGGAGCACTCCCCACTCTTCACAACTTTTAGACTGATAGGTTAAGTTTTAATAAGCCAACTTGTAAGATCTAGTCACCCTCGGTGTGGTTATAAACCATGGGTTTTTGCCTATGGTCCAAAGACAAATTTAGGATGTTAGGTTTCCTAGGTGTCTTTTTAAGTTTTTTAAATAAAAAGGTTTAGGCCTATAGGCTCATTAGGAGAAAGAATGCAACATTTTGTAAAAGTTGCAAAATACAAGAAATGTTGTTGACAACTTCTTTGAAAAGTTGCTACCGACCTGTGAAACAACTATCCAATGGTCACAACCTTTGAAAAATGGTTGGATCCATTTAGGAAAGTCTTCATATAGCCCTTTTAGGTGGGTGGAAGACACGGGTGTTGAACAGTAAGGGAACTCTATGTAACTTTTGTATTCAATCAATAAAAGATCCATGTTTTTCTCTAAATTATGGATTAGAAACTATGTGTGTATGGATTTTTATAGAAGTAAAAAGTAGAACATCAATTGATCTAGCACATACAATGAATTAGGACTCCATTGATTTTAGTTTGAATCAGTTTGAAGATCAGAGTCAAAAGTTGGAGGAATTAAGTTTCCTGGGTTTTCAGGAAACTCTCTTGGACCAAGGTTTTGGTAAAAAATGCCCTAACTTGCATTCCTTTATGGGACTCCCATGTGAAGTTTTGAAATGCAAGTAGGGGAAATCTAATTTAGTTCCTCAAGACCACAGAAGAAAGGGGATTGTTTGGAGAAGTCTGTTTGCAGATTCTAGACCAAGCATCTCTATGTGCTTGGTTTAGGAAATGAAGAAGTGAAGTGACAGAAGTACTTCGGGGGTGCATAAAAGAAATCTAAAGATATATTGTGGTCACTTGGGGATTCCAAACACCATTACAATTTGAAGTTAACCTTGAACAATGAATGTGTAAAAATTTCCTTCATCAACCTAGTCAATTAGCCCTATTAGGACTAGTAGGCCAGGATTTGTTAAGTGTTGTTCTTTATGGTTAAGATCTTAGGATCTAGAGGGTTATTACAAGTATGAAAGGGGTCTTTGAATATACTTTGTTTCCATATAATTATTGTAAGAATCTGGAACTAGAACCATAGAACCTCGCTCGGAAGGTTACAAGTTCGGCAAGGCCTAAACTCTTGAACGTGTCATCTAGATCAGGTAGTATGTGTGGAAATCACTCCCATAATAGAAACTTTACTTGTGTATGGAACCTTTACATCCCCTTACCAAATTTTTAGGTTCCCATTTGAAAGAAGAGTCAGTAAGGTGCTTTGCGGTAAGCATTACTGAGCATCAGGAAATTACTCGGTAAAGGTACCGAGCCTACTCGGTTAACATAGGCATTGAGCACCGACTGAGTGTTGACCAAGTATTAACCAAGAACTGGTAGAGCCCAAGGGGTACAAGTCAGTTGAAGACACTGAATCCTCCAGTGAGGAGAGTGGCTTTGTGATTGTTATAGGATATTCTTAAGGTGTAGAGCACTCTCCTAAGCCTACTTTGGGTCTAGAGTAACACCAAAGGCCTCACCATTTACCGAGCTACCTAAATAGGGGGGAGCTCTACGTCAAGTGTTATCAAAGAATCTAATATCCTTAGGGTAAAATATAATAGCACCATGGAAGGAGAAGATGAAGGAGGACTATCATCAAGGATGACCAATGAAGAGATAGTAAGACACTTGAAAGAGAAAAGGACATAGTGTGATGATCAAAGAGACACTGAGATGCAGTAAATAAGGAAAGAAATGGATAGGCTTAGGGAAGAGCTTCAGAAGAGAGGTAGTGGAAACTCTGATGATGTTGAAGTAGGGAGTGATAAAGAACCCCTTGAGTAGGAGTAAGAAGAATGTCTTGCAAATGAGAGGCTACTTATGAAGACTCTAAAATCTATGGAGAGGAGAACCATGGATGCTAAGCTTGATTTGCCTACATACAATGGGAAGATGCACCCAGATGCTGCAATGGATTAGGTGGATGCCCTAAATTGTTAGGCATGAATGCTAAATTTTTTGGCAGCCATATTGTATTAGTTGGTGTTGCATTCATGACTATGATTGTCATTGATGTCAAAATAGTGATTTACCAAAGACTTGTAGAGAAGCAGAAAAAGTTTGGATTAGTGCACATGGGTTATTATAGTTGGAGCTATGTGATGTTGAGGTTATACTATTTGATATGTCATATGTCTATGGTTAACAACACAACTAGTAATTCATTGATTCATGGAAGTTATGATCATTTTGGTGGAAGCAGTATTCAGGCAGTGTTCCTGAGTAGCGGTTTGTGGAAATCAGATGATATCTCCTAATCGGGCTGGAATCTAGTTTTGTGCAGTTAAAGGGAAGTTGGAGACACATTGATAGTGATGTGGATCATAGTGTAGACTTTGAGGTTGCATGAGTAAAGATTTATTGTATTTGGAAGCTGACAATTTTGTGTAATTTGGTGTAGTGTGTGGAAACTTTTATTTTGTAATTATATGCCAACTCATTTGTAATTATTTGAGTGTGGTATAAAGGAAGGAATTTATTTCCTTATTGTAATGTAATTAGGTAGAATTATGTAGTTGTAATGTGAAAGTGTGTAATTATGATATGGTAGTAGCGGTTGTGATGCGGTATGCATGAAGTGAAGAAAAGAGCTGAGTATGAAAGCAAATTTGTGAAGGAAGACATGCAAAAAACAAAGATCTGGAATTGAGATCTGATGTAATAGTGAGTGTGGTTTGGCATAGTCAAAGAAGAGGTAACATATTATTCTATTGAGTAATGCAAAGATTATTTGGACAGTGTGTTTAGTGATCTTACCCTGAAGCTGTTTGGGCAGTGGGTCCTTCTGTCTTCCATAACTCTTAATAGGGTTAGAATCTTTTAACAGGGATTCAAAATCTGCTAACAGGGATTCATATGTATTGAATGTATTTCATAAGACTCTTAATAGATTCCATCCTCTCATAAGAAATATTCATATTAGTGCATCTTTTGTGGGCATCATTCCCACCGGGTATTACTCTTTGATCAAGAGGTTCCCTAGTCAACATATCTCGTGTCATTGTGTTATTGTGTATGAATATCTTTCTATGGTTGGTAATTATATTGCTTATATGGTTTAATGTTGTTGAAGATGATAAAATTTATAATTATCTAATAAATAATCCATGCCCCCCCCCCTTCTCAGTTATCTTGATGGACTTTACTTTCTAACAATTGGTATTAGAGTAGCAGGTCCTTAAAAAAGAAGTTTAACAACTTAAGGAGATCCATGGAAAATTTCAGGAAAGAAAGCCCTAAGTTTGATGGAGAAAATTTTGATAGCTGGAAAGAAAAGATGAAAACACACCTATTATGTTTAGGACTAGGTTATTGGTTGATTACAAAGAATAATAAGACTATCATTGAAGAGGACAATCTTGAAACATGTACTACAGAAGAGAGAGATCTATTCCTGTGTAACATACTTGCAAGAGAAGCACTTTTGATAACAGTTTCAGAGAATGAGTATAGTAAGGTAAAATATTTGAAAAAATCCCATGAAATTTGGAATGCTTTACACTTTACTTTTGAAGGTGATGAACATGCAAAAAGAGTTAGATTACATAATTGGATATGTGCATTTGAAGATATAAGAATGTTGGAAGATGAATCTATTAGAAGTTATATTGGTAGAATGTCAGAGATCATTACAGGTATAAAATCTTATGGAGGAACAAAGATAGAGAATGAAGTGATATGGAAAATTATGAGGATATTGACTCCTATATTTAAGTAGACAACATAGATGATTGAACAAGTGATACCTTGTACAAAAAAATTTACAAGAGAGTCTCTTCTTGGAAGATTGGAAGCAGTAGAAATGAACCTGAGATTATCAGGAGACTTACCTAGAATGGAGAAAACATTCAGTGCTCTTAGTGTTCACCCTACTTTATCAAGAAGCATTAGTGTGAGCGGAGATTATGCTGGCAGTAGTAGATCTAGAAATGAAGAAGACAAGAAGATTGAAGAAGGTATTGCCTTGCTTGTGAAAAGAGAACCAGATGGTAAGAAAATATTTAAATGTTGGACTTGTCAAGAATATGGTCATTTTGCATCTAAATGTCCTAAGAGAGTTAAAAAGTACAGAAGCAATTTCAAACCTAGAAGATCTAAGGAATGTTATTATTCCAATGATGAAGATCTTGAAGCTGGTATAGAAAGAACTTTAAGTGAAAGTGATACTGAAAATAATGATGACATAGGATTTGTAGCAATTAAAGAAGAAAATCATGAAATTGATGTTAAGGAAGAAAAAGCCTTAGTTTCTCAAGTTGAAAAGAAAGATGATTGGATTATAGATAGTGGTTGTTCACATCATATGACTAGAGACATGAAAAAGTTCATAAAGTTGAATGAATATAATGGAGGATTTGTTAGAGTTGGAAACAATGGACCTTGTTTGGTTAAAGGTATAGGATCTATTACTCTTGATGGAAAGACTAATACTGATGATGTTTATTTTGTGGATGGATTGAAACATAATCTTTTGAGTGTTGGACAGTTAGTTGATAAAAGATATCAAGTTTGGTTTACTGAGAAAACTTGTGTGATAAAGAATAAAGATGGAAATCTGATTGGAACTGGATCTAGAACCCGAGGTAATGTATTTCAGTTGAATCCTACTGAGATGACATGTTTGATTACAAAAAATGATGATAGTTGGTTATGGCATAGAAGGTTTTGTCATATAAACTTTGATAACATTGTGAAAGTAAGTACTACACTTGCAGTAGAGATTTACATAAAATTATGAAGCCTACTAACATGATTTGCAAAGAATGTGTAATGGATAAACAGAAGAGAAGTTCTCTTCCTAGTAAGAAGTTTACATCTATAGAGAAGCTGGAGATTGTTCAAATAGATTTGAGTGGTCCTACCAGGACTAGAGGATTCTATGGAGAAAGGTATTTTATGATTCTTGTTGATGATTTTACAAGAATGATGTGGATTGCATTTCTTAAAGAAAAATTTGAAGCATTTGATAAGTTTAGGATTGTTAAGAATAAAGTTGAGAATGAATCTGGAATGAAGATTAAATGTTTAAGATCTGATAGAGGTGGAGAATTTACTTCTAGAGAGTTTAACAACTTTTGTGAAGAAAATGGCATTAAAAGATAGTATTCAGCCCCTAGAACACCTAAACAAAATGGCATTGCAGAAAGAAGGAACAGATCAGTCAGTAAAGTAGTAAGAGCTATGTTGTTTGAAAATAATTTGGCAAAGATATACTAGAGAGAAGCAGTGAAAAAAATAGTGTATACAATGAACAAAGTACAAATTAGAGTAGACATAGACAAGGCACCTTATGAATTATGGTTTGGACATGCACCCTCAGTTAAGTATTTTAGAATTTTTGGAAGCAAATGTTATATAAAGAGAGATGATGATATATGAAAGTTTAATCCTAGAAGTGATGAAGGTATATTTCTTGGATATTCTTTGAAAAGAAAAGCATATAGATGTTTCAATAAAAGAAATAAGACTATTGTTGAGAGTGCAAATGTTAAAGTTGATGAAAAGTTCAAAATTTAGGAAAGAATGCTTGATTATGAATCTGATGAAGAAGCTCATCCTAAACCTAATACTAAAACTACTGAATTGTTTTATCAAACTGATAGTGATTTGTTGAATGAAATAAACATTGAAGTTATTGAATAACCTACATCTAAAGAGAGATCTATGACAGTGACACCTAGCAAGAGTTTGTTAAGGAATCATCCTTTTGAATAGATTATTGGGAGCATCAAAAGAGGAGTTCTAACTTGAAATAAGGCACAAGAATAGCTATGTTTGATTTCTCAAATTGAACCTAAGACTACTAATGAAGCTTGTGAAGATGAAAGTTGGACTAATGCTATGAAAGAAGAACTAGATCAGATTGAAAAGAACAAGACATGGGAATTGGTCCCTAGACCTAAAGACAACAAGAAGGAATTGACTATGAAGAAACCTTTGCACCTGTTGCAAGAATTGAAGTAGTAAGAATCCTTTTGGCATATGCAGCTTACAAGAAATTCAAAGTGTATTAGATGGATGTGAAGTCAGCATTTCTAAATGGAGAATTGGAACAAGAAGTCTACATTGAGTAGCCTGAAGGTTTTCCTTTAACTCAAGAAGGAGACATGGTATGTAAATTGAAGAAAGCTTTATATGGACTTAAACAAGCACATAGAACTTGGTATGCAAGACTAGATACATATTTGTTAAAGTTGGGATTTATAAAAGGTACAATTGATAGCAATCTATACACAAAAGAAATTGAAAATGGTTTGTTAGTTATAGTTATTTTAGTTGATGACATTATCTTTGGAGGAGAAGATGAAGCTAGTTACAAATTTTCTGATGAAATGAAGACTTTATTTGAAATGGGTATGATTCGTGAAATGAAATACTTTTTGGGATTATAGATAACACAAAACAATGATCGTATCTTTGTAAGTCAGACAAAGTACTTGAATGACTTGTTGAAAAGATTTGGAATGGAGGATTGTAAACTAGTTGGAACACCTATTTTGATCAGACATAAGTTATCTAGCATAGATGAGACTCCTGTAGTAGAACAGAAGAAATACAGATCTATGATTGGAGGATTGCAATATTTGACTCATACAAGACCTGATATAGCACATTCAATTGGAATTGTAGCAAGATTTCAAGCTAAACCTAGAGAATCACATTATGCAGCAGTAAAGAGGATACTAAGATATTTAAGAGGCACAATGGACTATGGATTATGGTATGAAAAATCTGATGATTTTACCCTATGTGCATATACAGATGCTGATTGGGGAGGCAGTGTTGATGATAAGAAAAGCACTAGTGGAGGAGCATTTTTCCTTGGAGGAAGATTAGTTTCTTGGCTAAGCAAGAAGTAGAATTGTATCTCAGAAAGCACAACAGAAGAAAAATATGTAGTAGTGACAAACAATTGTAACCAGATAATTTGGATGAAGTAGACACTGAAGGATATTGGAATAAAATTTGTTGAACCTATTGTTATACATTGTGATAACACTAGTATAGTTAGTATGTCTAAGAATCCTATATTACATTCTAAGAAAAAGCATATAGAGGTTAAGTATCATGTTGTAAGAGAGAAAGTTGCTGAGAAAGAAGTCAGACTTGAGTACATAAGTACAAAGGAGCAGATAGCAGATATATTCACAAAGCCTTTACCTAAAGATACATTTGAGTATCTAAGAGGTATGCTTGGGGTTATGCCCTAGCCTAATTTTGAGAAGTGATGTAGTTGGTTGCATCTATCTAGTGGTATATGAGCCTTATATTTCTTCTAGACTGGATGTTGGCACTTACTCTATGGGGGAGTATGTGTATCTGAGATGAGTCATGAGGACTCTAGTAAATGTATTTTTCTAAAAAGTGTCTTTTGATATTGAGTTGTTGTTGACATAGTGATAGAATCTCTATCATTGATGTCAATGGGTGAGAAGTATGCATGAAAAATAATATGAGACATTTGTTGGAAAGAACTGAATAGGATAATGAAGCAAGATTTGATTGATGAAGAAGATTTGAAGAAGCAGTGTTGCAGTATTGGATTTTTGGAGCATTGGATGTTTTTCATCCATGTTGCCATCAATGCCAATGGGGGATATTTTTAGGAATGAATGATAAAGTGTTTGGAATCCATTCTATAGCAGTTGGTGTTGCATTTATGACTATGATTGTCATTGATGTCAACACAGTGATTTATTGAATACTTGCAGAGAAGCAGACAGAGTTTGGATTAGCACATGTGGGTTATTGCAGTTGGAGCTATGTGATGTTGAGGTTATACTATTTGATATGTCATATGTCTATGGTTAAGAGTGTAGATAGTAATTCATTGATTCATGGAAGTTATGATCATTTTGGTGGAAGCAGTATTCAGGCAGTGTTCCTGAGTAGCGGTTTGTGGAAATCGGATGATATCTCCTAATTGGGAAATATAGTTTTGTGTAGTTAAAGGGAAGTTGGAGACATATTGATAGTGACATGGATGATAGAATAGACTTTGAGGTCACATGAGTGAAGATTTATTGTATTTGGAAGCCGACAATTTTGTGTAATTTTGGTGTAGCATGTGAAAACTTTTATTTTGTAATTGTATGCCAACTCATTTGTGATTATTTGAGTGTGGTATAAAGGAATGAATTTATTTCATTGTTGTAATGTAATTATGTAGAAGTATGTATTTGTAATGTGAAAGTGTGTAATTATGATATGGTAACAACGGTTGTGATGTTGTATGCATGAGGTGAATAAAAGAGCTGAGTATTAAAGAAAATTTGTGAAGGAAGACATGCGAAGTACAAAGATCTAGAATTGAGATCTGATATAAGAGTGAGTGCAGTTTGGCATGGTCAAAGAAGAGGTAACATATTATTCTATTGAGTAATGAAAAGATTATTTGGATAGTGTGTTCAGTGATCTTACCCTAAAGTTGTTTGGGCAGTGGGTCCTTTTGTCTTCCATAACTCTTAATAGGGTTTGAATCTTTTAACAGGGATTCAAAATCTCCTAATAGGGATTCATATGTACTGAATGTATTTCATAAGACTCCTAACAAAATCCATCCTCTCACAAGGTATATTCATATTAGTGCATCTTTTGTGGGCATCATTCCCACTGGGGTTTACTCTTTGATCAAGAGGTTCCCTAGTCAACATATCTTGTGTCATTATGTTATTCTGTATGAATATCTTTCTATGGTTGGTAATTATATTGCTTATATGGTTTAATGCTGTTGAAGATGATAAAAGTTATAATTATCTAATAACTGATTCACCCCCCCTCTTAGTTATCTTGGTGGACTTTACTTTCTAATGTAAAGAGTTTCTTTGATTGTGAAGACATCCCTGAGAATCAGAGGGTGAACATTTCTAAGTCAAGCTCAAAGGCTCTGCACTCACATGGTGGAACTTTACTCAAGATGACAGGGTGAAGAATGGAAAGAATCTAGTCACCACTTGGAAGAAGATGGTGGCCTCACTTAGGGAAACTTATATCTATATATATTATGAAGTCCAACTTCATAAAATAAGAATGAGTCTAAGAGAGAAAGAGATGGACATCTCTAGCTATACCGAAGAATTTTAGAGATTGGTGATGAAATCCAAGCTTGCTGAACCAGAATGTGTAAAGCTTGCTTGGTATATGAAAAGCCCAATGGTCTCAATTCAAGATGAACTCAGTTTGAAAAGCCCTACCACTGTAAATGAATTCTATCAATTGGCATTAAAAGTTGAAGAAAATTTCAGAAGGAGGAATGAACATAGTGGTAGAGGAAAAGATAAGAATGAAAGAGACAGAGGAAACTTTGGAGGAATAGGATAGAATAATAGACCACAAGGAGAATCTAATAAGGAGAACATCCAAGGAGAAAGTATTTCAAGAGGTGGATACAAAGGTAGAAGAGGAAACACCAGGGGTAGAAATGGAGGAAGAAACAATGGACAAATTAGATGTTATAACTACAATCAAACAGGGCACTACAACAATAGGTGTCTAGATAGAGATAAGAAGAATAACCAAGATGAAATAAGAGCCAACCTAGTACAATAAGATGATGATGAAAACATGAGAGACTATATTGGAGAAGATGGAGTTAGGCTCATGATGAAGAGGACTTTGATTCAAGCACCAGTACCGGTGGAACCTCACCAAAGAAAAAGTCTTTTTAGAACTAATTGCAAGAGCCATGGAAAGGTATACAAGTTAGTAATTGATTCTGGTTCTACTAAAAATATTCTATCTAGAGAAATGGTAGATAAATTAAAATTGGAAAAGATACCCCACCCAAACCCATCCCATGTATCTTGGTTGACAAAAGGGTAGAAGACCCTCATAAATGAACAAGCTTGGGTAGATTTCTCTATTAAAGACTATAAGGATAGAGTCCTTTGTCACATTGTAGATATGGATGTATGTAACCTTTTTTTATGATGTTCATGGTAGTATGATTTGTAGGCTAAACATGATGGAGTCACAAAAAAATACCAAATTATTCAAAATGGTCACAAATACAATATGGTCCCTCTCCCTGATCCTCCACAAGAAAAACCTAAAGAGTAGTTAGTCATGCTAGTAGGAGAACAAGAAATGATATATAATATTCAAGATTCTTAGGTAGGATATGTCCTAGTCCTTAAACCAAAGGAGAAGACATTGCATAATGAAGTACCGAAGGAAGTAGATAGTCTACTGTAGAAGTACAAAGGAATAGTTGTAGGAGACACACCAGATGAACTCCCACCATTGAGGGACATCTATCACCAAATATATTTTATCTCAGGTGCTTCCCAACCCAAAAAAGCTTCTTATAAAATCACTCCTAATCAAAATGATGAAGTTGGAGACTATGCACCGACTCCAAGGCAATAAAAAAAATCAGAATCAGATATAGATTCCCTATACCTAGGATTGAAGATCTTGTAGACCAACTTGGAGGAGCATGTTACTTCTCAAAAATTAACCTTAAATATGGTTACCATCATATAAGGATAAGGCCTAGTGATGAGTGGAAAACTACATTCAAAACCATTGAAGGATTGTACGAAATGCTTGTGATGCCATTTGGCCTTAGTAATGCTCCTAGTACCTTCATGAAATTAATGAATGAAGTGCTGCAAGATTTCATAGGAAATTTTGTGGTGGTCTATTTAGATGACATCTTAATCTTTAGTGGGACTATAAAGGAAAACATGTGACATTTGGAGCAAGTTCTCCAAAGACTACTTGAGAAGAAACTTTTTATCAACTTAGAAAAGTGTACATTCATGCAACAAGAGTTTATATTTTTAGGTTTTGTTATCTCAAAGGGAACATTGAAAATAGATCCTCAAAAGGTAGGGGCTATCATTAATTGGCCCATACCAAAGACTCTAGGAGAAGTTACGAGCTTTCATGGATTGGCTACCTTTTATAGGAAATTTATCCAAAATTTCACTCACATTTGTGCACCTTTAATTGATACCATCAAGGGTGGTAGAAAACCAAAGTTCAAGTGGACAACACAAGTAGATGATGCTTTTAAATACTTGAAGGAGAGAGTAGCACAATATCCCATTTTGGCACTACCGACCTTCAACACATTATTCATAGTGGAAACCAATGCTAGCAATTAGGCTATAGGCATAGTCCTCAGTCAAGATGGAAGACCAGTGGCTTTCTTCTCTAAAAAACTAAATGAAGCAAAGAAGAAATACAAAACATATGACTTGGAATTGCATGCGATGGTTCAAGCCCTCAATAAATGGAGGCACTACTTTCTTCCTAAGGAATTTATTGTCTTTATAGATAATCATGCTTTGAGTTTTTTGAAGAGTTGGGATAAACTAAGCTGTAGGCACATGAAATGGGTTGAGCAACTTCAAGCATTCACATTTTCCATAAAACATAATAAAGGAACTTCAAACAAAGTAGCAGATGCTCTTAGTAGAACATTATTTTTGGTTGAAGAGTGTAGGTACAAAGCATAGGGATTGATGCCCTCAAACACCTATATAAGGATGATTCAAATTTCAGTGATATCTATGAGGTTTTCTCTACTCTATTAGATGCATATAATACTACTTATTTAGAATATTTATTGCAGAATGGCCTTTTGTTCAAAGGAGGTCAACTTTGTATTTGTAAATGCTCAATGAGAGAGAATCTGATTAGAGAGAAACATTGTGGTACACTAGGAGGTCACTTTGGGATAGATAAGACACTTGAATTTGTAGGGAGAAACTATCATTGGCCTCAGTTACCAACTGATATCAAAAAGTTTGTTGAGTCATGCACTATTTGTCAAAGGGATAAAGGAATTAGGACCAATCAAGGTCTCTATCAACCACCACTGATTCCAACAAAGCCATGGGACAAGGTGAGTATGGATTTTGTCTTAGGACTACCAAGAACCAAGCATGGATTTGATAGTATCTTTTTTACAGTTGATAGATTTAGCAAAATGGCACACTTTGTTCCTTGTAAAGTTTCTAATGATGCTTCGCATATTGCTAACTTGTTTTCTACCAACTAGTGAAACAACCACCCAATGGTCACAACCTTTGAAAAATGGTTGGATCCATTAAGGAAAGTATTCATATAGCCCTTTCAGGTGGGTGGAAGATTCATGTGTTGAACAGTAAGGGAACTCTATGTAATTTTTGCATTCAATAAATGAAAGATCCCTATTTTTCTTTAAATTCTGGATTAGAAAGTATGCGTGTATGGATTTGTACAAAAGTATAAAGGAGAATATTGATTGATCCAACACATACCATGAATTAGGACTCCATTTATTTTAGTTTGAATTAGTTTGAAGATCAGAGTCAAAATTTGGAGGAATTAAGTTTCCCAGGTTTTCAGGAAACTCTCCTAGACTAGGGTTTTGGTAAAAAATGCCCTAGCTTACATTTCGTTGGTAGGACTCCCATACAAAGTTGGGAAATTTAAGTAGGGTAAATTTAATTTAGTTAATCAAGAGAATAGAAGAAGGGGGATTGTTTGGAGAAGTCTTTTTACAAATTCTAGACAAAGCATCTCTATGTGCTTGGTTCAGGTAATGAAGAAGTGAAGTGACAGAAGCACTACGGGGGTGGATAAAAGAAATATAAAGATAGATTGTGGTCTCTTGGGGATTCCCAACACCATTTAAATTGGAATTTAACCTTGAACAACCAATTGGTAAAATTTTCCTTCATCAACCGAGTCAATTAGCCCTATTAGGACTAGTAGACCAGGAGTTGTTAAGAGTTGTTCTTTGTGGTTAAGATCTTAGGATCTAGAGGGTTGTTACAAGTATGAAAAGGGTGTTTGAATACACTTTGTATCCATAGAATTCTTGTAAGTATCTGGAACTAGAACCCTAGAACCTCACTTGGAAGGCTACAAGTCTGGCAAGGCCTAAACTCTTGAACGTGTCATGTAGATCTGGTAGTGTGTGTGGAAATCACTCCCATAATAGACACTTTACTTGTGTATGGAATCTTTCCATCCACTTACCAAATTTTTAGGTTCCCATTTGAAAGAAGAGTTAGTAAGGCACTTTGTGGTAAGAATTATTGAGCATCAAGAAATTACTCGATAAATCTATCGAGCCCACTCGGTTAACATAGGCACCAAGCACTGACCGAGTGTCGACCAAGTATTAATCGAACATAAGTAGAGCTCGAGGGGGTACAAGCTAATTGAAGACACTGGATCCTCTAGTGAGGATAGTGGCTTTGTGATTGTTATACAATATTCTAAAGGTGTATTGAACTCTGCTAAGCCAACTTTGGGTTCAGAGTAACTCTGAAGGCCTCACCATTTACCAAGCTGCCTAAATAGGGGAGAGATCGGCATCACCTAAGGAAGTAGATGCATTACCTATTTCATAAAGAATTTGTAGTATACACTGACAACCAAGCTTTAAGCATTCTCAATTCACAAGAAAAGCTAAACCATAAGCACATGAAGTGGGTTGAGTATATTCAAGCCTATACCTTCACAATAAAGAACAAGAAAGAGCAAGAAAATAAGGTAGCAAATGCCTTAAGTAGGAGACTCTTGACAATTTAAGAAATTTAGTTAAGAAGCATCAGCATAGAAAGTTTCAAAGAATTGTATCCATAGGATGAAGACTTCTCAAAAGCTTACAAGGTATGTAAATAATTTCAAAACCATTTTCATAGTGAATGTAATGATTACCTTATCCAAGAAGGTCTTTTGTTTAGGGGAGTGCAATTATGTGTACCTAGAGGATCCATGAGGGAGAACCTCATCCAAAAAAACCATAATGTATCAAAAAGCATGGAAATTTAGTTTAGAAATAGCTCTCAAGTGGTACTTGAGTTTTTACAACATAGGAGTATGGTGCAAGACCATCCAAGGAGAACTCCCCACTCTTCACAACTTTTAGATTGATAGGTTAAGATTTAATAAGCCAACTTGTAAGACCTAGTCACCCTCGGTGTGGTTATAAACCATGGGTTTTTTACTATGGTCCAAAGGAACATTTAGGATGTTAGGTTTCCTAGGTGTATTTTTAAGTTGTTTAAATAAAAAGGCTTAAGACTATAGGCTCATTAGTAGCAAGAATGCAACATTTTGTAAAATTTACAAAATCCAAGAAATGTTTTCGGCAACTTCTTTGAAAAGTTGCTACCAACCTGTGAAACAACTTCCCAACGGTCATGACCTTTTAAAAAAGGTTGGATCCATTGAGGAAAGTGTTCATATAGCCCTTTTAGGTGGGTGGAAGACACGGGTGTTGAACAGTAAGGGAAATCTATGTAATTTTTGCATTCAATCAATAAAAGATCCCTATTTTTCATCAAATTCTAGATTAGAAACTATACATGTATGGATTTGTACAAAAGTATGAAGGAGAAAATTGATTTATCTGGCACATACCATGAATTAGGACTCCATTTCTTTTAGTTTGAATCAGTTTGAAGATTGGAGTCGAAAGTTGGAGGAGTTAAGTTTCTCGAGTTTTTAGGCAACTCTCCTGGAGCAAGGTTTTGGTAAAAAATGCCCTAAATTGTGTTTCCTTTGTGGGACTCCCAAGAAAAGTTGGGAAATTAAAGTAGGGAGAATGCACTTTAGTTCCTGAAGAATGAAGAACAAGGGGGATTGTTTGGAGAAGTCTATTTGTAGATTCTAGACCAAGCATCTCTGTGTGCTTGGTTCAGGTAATGAAGAAGTGAAGTGATAGAAGCACTTCGGGGGTGGATAAAAGAAATCAAAAGATAGATTATGGTCTCTTTGGGATTCCCAACACCATTGAAATTGGAATTTAACCTTGAACAACCAAATGGTAAAATTTTCCTTCATCAACCGAGTCAATTAGCCCCATTAGGACTAGTAGACCATGAGTTGTTAAGTGTTGTTCATTTTGGTTAAGATCTTAGGATCTAGAGGGTTGTCACAAGTTCAAAAAGGGTGTCTAAATACACTTTTTTTCCATATACTTCTTGTAAGTATTTGGAACTAGAATCCTAGAACCTCACTCGGAAGGCTACAAGTTTGACAAGGCTTAACTCTTGAATGTGTCATCTAGATTCGGTAGTGTGTGTGGAAATCACTCCCATAATAGAAAATTTACTTGTGAATGGAACCTTTCCATCCCCTTACCAAATTTGTAGGTTCCCATTTGAAAGAAGAGTTAGTAAGGAACTTTGTGTTAAGCATTACCAAGCATTAGGAAATTACTTGGTAAAGCTATCAAGCCCACTCAGTTAATATAGGCACCAAGTACTGACTGAGTATTAACTGAGCATCAGTAGAGCTTGAGGGGGTACAAGATAGTTTAAGGCTTTGTGATTGTTATAGGATCTTATAAAGGTGTAGATCACTTTGTTAAGCCCACTTTGGGTTCGGACTAACTCTAAAGGCCTCACCATTTACCGAACTGCCTAAATAGGGGAGAGCTCTACGTCACCTAAGGAAGTAGATGCATTACCTACATCCTAAAGAGTTTGTAGTATATACTGATAACTAAGCTTTAAGCTTTATCAACTCCTAAGATAAGCTAATCCACAAGAACATGAAGTGGGTTTAGTATATTTAGGCCTATACCTTCACAATAAAGAACAAGAAAGAGTAGAAAAATAAGGTAGCAGATGCCTTAAGCTGGAGACTCTTGAAAATCTAAGAAATTCAGTAAAGAAGCATTGGCATAAAAAGTTTTAAATAATTGTATCCATGGGATGAAGAGTTCTCAATAGCTTAGAAGGTATGCAAATAATTTCAAAACCATTTTCATAGTGAATGTACTAATTACCTTATCCAAGAAGGTCTTTTGTTTAGTTGAGTGCAACTATGTGTGCCTAGAGGATCCATGAGGGAGAACCTCATCCAAAGAAATCATAATGTATCAACAAGCATGGAACTTCACTTCAGAAACAACTCTCAATTGGGACTTGAGTATTTAAAACATAAGAGTATGGTGCAGGAGCATCCAAGGAGAACTCCCCACTCTTCACAACTTTTAGACTAATAGGTTAAGTTTTAATAAGACAACTTGTAAGACCTAGTCACCGTCAGTGTGCTTATAAACCATGGGTTTTTTACTATGGTTTGAAGGCACATTTAGGATGTTAGGTTTCCTAGGTGTCATTTTAATTTGTTTAAATAAAAAGACTTAGGCCTATAGGCTCATTAGGAGCAAGAATGCAATATTTTGTAAAAGTTGCAAAATACAAAAAATGTTGTCACCAACTTCTTTGAAAAGTTGCTATCGATCTGTGAAACAACTTCCCAATGGTCATAACCTTTGAAAAATAGTTGGATCCATTGAGGAAAGTATTCATATAGCCCTTTCAAATGGGTGGAAGACACGGGTGTTGAACAATAAGGGAACTCTATTTAATTTTTGTATTCAATCAATAAAAGATCCCTATTTTTCTTTAAATTTTGGATTAGAAACTACGCGTGTATGGATTTGTACAAAAGTAAAAAGGAGAAAATTGATTGATCTAAAACATACCATCAATTAGGACTCTATTTATTTGAGTTTGAATTATTTTGAAGATCGGAGTCGAAAGTTGGAGGAATTAAGTTTCCCGGGTTTTCAGGAAACTCTCCTAGATGAGGGTTTTAGTAAAAAATGCCCTAAATTGCATTCCCTTTGTGGGAATCCCATCAAAAGTTAGGAAATTCAAGTAGGGGAAATGTAATTTAGTTCCTCAAGAGCAAAAAAGAAGGTTGATTGTTTGGAGAAGTCTATTTGCAGATTCTAGACCAAGGATCTCTATGTGCTTAGTTTAGGTAATGAAGAAGTGAAGTGACATAAGCACTTCAGGGGTGGATAAAAGAAATCTAAAGACAAATTGTGGTCTCTTTTGGATTCTCAACACCATTGCAATTGTAATTTTACCTTGAACAACCAACTGGTAAAATTTTCCTTCATCAACCAAGTCAATTAGCCCTGTTAGGACTAGTAGACCAGGAGTTAAGTGTTGTTCTTTGTGGTTAATATCTTAGGATCTGGAGGGCTGTTACAAGTTCAAAAAGGGTGTTTGAATACACTTTGTTTCCATATAATTCTTGTAAGTATCTAGAACTAGAACCTTAGAACCTTTCTTGGAAGGCTGTAAGTCTGGCAAGGCCTAAACTCTTGAACATGTCATCTAGATCTGGTAGTGTGTGTGGAAATCACTCCAATAATAGACACTTTACTTGTGTATCAAACCTTTCCATCCCCTTACCAAATTTGTAGGTTCCCATTTGAAAGAAGATTCAATAAGGCACTTTGCAGTAAGCATTATCGAGCATTAGGAAATTACTTGGTAAATTTATCGATTCCACTCAGTTAACATAGGCACCGAGCACTAACCGAGTGTCAACCAAGTATTAACCAAACATCATTAGAGCTTGAGGGGGTACAAGTCTATTAACAACACTAGATCCTCCAGTGAGGATAGTGGCTTTATGATTGTTATAGGAACTTCTAAAGGTGTAGAGCACTCTCCTAAGCCCACTTTGGGTTCAGAGTAACTTCAAAGGCCTAACCATTTACCAAGCTACCTAAATAGGGGAGAGCTCTGCGTCACCTAAGAAAGTAGAGGCATTACCTACTTCCTAAAGATTTTGTAGTATATACTAACAACCAAGCTTTAAGCTTTCTCAACTCACAAGATAAGCTAAGCCACAAGCATATGAAGTGGGATGAGTATATTTAGGCCTATACCTTCACAATAAAGAACAAGAAAGAGTAGCAAAATAAGGTAGTAGATGCCTTAAGCCAGAGACTCTTAACAATCCAAGAAATTTAGTTAAGAAGCATTGGCATAGAAAGTTTCAAAGAATTGTATCCATAGGATGAAGACTTCTTAATAGCTTACAAGGTATGCAAATAATTTCAAAACCATTTTCATAGTGAATGTATTGATTACCTTATGCAAGAAGGTCTTTTGATTAGGGAAATGCAACTATGTGTGCCTAGAGGATCCATGAGGGAGAACCTCATCCAATAAAATCATAATGTGTCTTTGGGTGGATATTTTGGAGTCTATAAGACCTTGGAGCTAGTTCAAATATTTTATTATTAGCCTAGGATGAATTAGGACATAAAAAGGTATGTGGAAACTTGCATAGTTTTCCAAAAGGCCAAAGGCACCTCATCCAATGCAAGGATGTATCAACCCCTTCCAATTCCCAATAGACCTTGGGAATGTCTTAGTATGGAATTTGTAGTAGGGTTTCCCAAGACCAAGAAGGGATTTGACAACATATATGTGATTGTGGATAGGTTTAGCAAGATGGCTCACTTTGTGCCATGCAAGACTACTCATGATGCTTGCCACATAGCCAATTTATTTTTTAGGGAAGTAGTCCATATCCATCGATTTCCATTAGGCATAGTATTTGATAGGGACTAAAAATTTATGAGTCATTTTTGGAAAACTTTGTGGCACAATCCTGGCACCAATTTGTCTTTTGGGTCTGCATACAACCCCCAAATGGATGGGCAGACTGAGGTAGTTAACAGGAGCTTGGGGAACCTCCTAAGATTCCTAACTAAGGAGTATGGTCAGACATGGGACCAAGTTATAACACACAAAAAGTATGCCTATAATGATACCATCAATAGGACTACCAACAAGACATGGAGACACAACAGTAAGGAGTGGATATGGAGATGACTTTCCTTAGTCCATGAAGGAAGTCCATAATACAACTAGACAAGATCTCAAGGATAGTACCACTAAGAACAAGAGAAAGGTGGATGAAAGGAAAAGAGAAATAATTTTAAAGGTGGGAGATCTTGTCATGGTACACTTAAAAAAGGCCAGGTTGCATAAGGGGATCCCACACAAGCTTTAGATGAGAAGGATTGGCCCTTGTGCCATCCTAGCTAAGTATGGACCTAATGCTTACAAGGTAGACTTGACAATAGACTTGGGAATCTCACCAGTGTTTAACATTCTAGATTTGGTACCTTATAAAGCCCCCATCTATATTGGAGATAGTGAACATGCTAGAGTTGCAAAGGACTTAAAAAATATGTAGTTGTAAAGGACAAAATATGGATGAGGTCCTAGGACAATGATTTGCACATAAAAGAGACCCCAAAACCAATATTTTATACTTACATGAAATTGTATTGATATGGAAAGTAAATGTGAATGACTAATGTTGAAATGAAGAGATAAAGGTACTTACCTCTGAAAAATAACCCACTCAAAACCATTTCAAATAGTCTCAGAAACTATTGATTTCCACATCGTTAAACCAAAATTGTGTGATCTTAAAAACCCAGAAATCTTTTCCAATTCTAAGGGAGGTCATCTTTGACCCTCATAAAAGGTCAAAGGCTACATTTTTATTTTGAAGGTCGATTCTAACTTTGTTCATAGATCCTAAAAGTTCTCCAAAAAGGGTATCCGAATCTGATCTCAAAGCCGAAGTTCCACATCTGCACCTGCAAGAAAAAGAGGGTTTTTGTTGTTTGTTTGAGGGGTTTTTCCTTGGTCAAACCCTAGTTTGGAATCAACCTTAATATTGAAATTGAAATGGAGAATGCTAGAAAGGAGTAGAAGTACATCTAAGAATGAAGCTATGACATTCAATATATATGAAATTGTATTTGAAATGTAATCAAGTATGTTAATATGAAAGCTTGAACATCAACAAATGTATATCAAACCTCCATGATTGTATGCTTGGAATCCACCTTGAGGAAAGAATGAATGGATCTTGAAGATGAAGATCACACCATCATGATTGCTAGATCTAGGGTTTGAATGATGAATCTTGAATGCTTAAACCAAATCCCTTCAATGGCTTGAATGCTTGAATCCTTGATCTTCAATTGAGAACTTGGATGGAGAAGAAGACTTGAATGCTTGGATGCTTGCTTGAATGGATTGTTGCTCAATCACCTTGCTTGAGAGTGCTTGAGCATGAAAAATTGATGGAGTGATGTTCTCAAAAAACTTGATGGAGAAAATGAGAGAGGAAGGCTCCCTTTTATAGTGATCTAGGGCACAAGAGGGGCCTTGTAGAAGACAATAATTAAGGGCCCATGGCACAAAAATCTAGAGAGGTGCTCATGGATAGGAAATTAAATTAAAGTCTTGACACAAAACTCTAGGAGGGGATGACCCTTAATATAGAAATAAAATAATTATTTAAGAGCCTTGTCAAAAAATTCAAGGTAAGGCCAACCCCAAAGTTAATTTGAGCATTAGGCACAAAACTCAAGAAAGGCTAATGTCCAATAATAAATTAGGAATCCTATACAAATCTTGAGAAAGGTCCACCTCAAATATTAATTTGAGAATTCGACATTTAATCTAAGAAATAATGGCCCCGAAGAGGGAAAAGACAATATTTTGATGAAACCCCAAAATTGGAAGCTAACCACGAGGATCTTGGACCCTAGTGATAAGGATGAGATTGTAACTAACCAGGTCAGGATTGAGGTTGTAACTGACTAGGTCAGGATCAAGGTTTTAACTGACTAGGTTAGGATCAAGGTTGTAACTGACCAGGTCAGGATCAAGGTTGATTTTGACCAGGTGAGGATAGAGGTTGACCTTGATCCCATAAGGTTGAATTTAACCTTATGGTCAAAAACCTCAGAATCCAAATCTAGAATGCTAGGAAATGCAGAATGGAGTGAAAATCAGGGACAGATAGAAGCAGAATGAGGAGAAAAAGTATGATCCAAGAAAAGAGCTAATTCCAAGTGCTTGACATGACCCAGACTACTTACTCAGAGGGATAAACACTCTTAACATGGAAGTGCTTCCATTTTAAGATGATACAGTAGTTACCAACCACTCCAAGCCTCCAAGCTGAGAAATGCTTGAGTTCCCTAGTCTTCAAGAATACTAGACACAAAAACTACTTTGAATACCTTGTTAAGTGAAAATGTAAGGAATATTCTGAGGCTACATGGGTCTCAGAGATAGAGTTTCATATGTTTGGCATTGATCTTGACTTATTCCCCACTAATAGGACTTGATTTCTTTTTTTTAGGGGAGAATGGTGCAGGATCACCTAGGACTTAGGCTTGAAGGTCCTACTTCCATTTTGGCTTGTACTAGTCCTAGGTAGAATAGAGGGTAATAAAGGGTTCCATGAGGATCTAGGTGTTTTAGGAGAGTAGAGGTTTGAGTTAATCAAGGGTTTGGGTAGGTAGACTATATCAATAGGCTAAGGTGTCCTTATGACCTAGCTTGGTCCTAAAAGTTGATAAAAAGGGCACAAGAGTGGAAATATGGTTTAAATGTTTTGGTTTGGTGTAAAATGACCAAAAATGTATTTAGATAGGTTTATTTATCTTTTTTTGAGTCTTTGTGAGGGTTGAGTGAAGAAATGAGCAACTTTGCAAAAATTTCTAAAAGTTGTCATGACAAATTTTGCAACTTTGTAAAGTTGCATGAAAAATTTTGTCCTAAAAGGACCAACTAATATTATAGGTCATTATGGGTCCTATATACTAAATACCAAAAGGATAGAGGCTATATAATCCCTAATAGGCCCAAACCCCAAGATTATCATCATTTGATAATTTATGGTTTAAGTAATTTTAGCACCATTACTTGTGTTATGAACACAGTCTAAGGATTTGATTCAAAAATAGCATCTAATGTAATTCTTTTTTCTTGTAAAATAAGGATGCAATCCAGATTTTGTGTTTCTTTTCCATTCTATACCATTTGGTGTGTTTTTTATGTATTTTTATAGTCTTATTTTAAATCTTTTGTCTTTGCCAGTTCACTGGCCTGTATATAGTTTGGAAGGACCTTTTGGAATTTTTTGAATAAAGTCCTAAAAACTAGGACTAGGAGGCCTAATTGGGGGCTCTAGGGCTACAAGGCTCAATCAGTGATTTTGAGGAGATCGGTAAGGAAGAAAGGTAGAGACCTTGAACAATTGGGTCAAGAAGTGAAAGAAAAAAAAAAATAGACTACCTCCACACCCCTACAAGAATCACCAACTTTATAAGGAGGTAAAGATAATTTGACATGAGTATTGGTTATGAAGAGACTAGAACCTTTGATCAGTGATGGATCACCTAGGAGTTGAGGTGTAAATTGTGGGAGTAGAGGGCCTAGAGAGAGTCTGTAGAAGAACAAGGTGAATCCTTGTAAGACCCTTGATAAGGCTATTGGTAGGTTGGAGAGGTAGGAGTCTTATTGATCCTAACCAAGTCTACTAGGCACCTAGAGTGATCACATCAGTGGGTGACTTGGTTCTAATGGAGAATTAGGAAAACAAAGTGGAAAGAGAAAAACTAGGAAAGTTTGAAGAAGAATAGTTGGGTTCCTATATCATAATGACAATATATAGGTCTAGAGCATATCAGATGTCCACATCACAAGGAGAGCCTTTACCAGGATTCATCAATAGTTTTTGTCTATGCAAGTCCTATACATAGCTCTTGGAGTAGTACCAAATTAAAAAAGTAAACCATACACAAATATCAAAAAATAAATGACAAGTTACCTTGGAAAAATCCTGGCAATTAGATATCTTTGGTGACATAAGAATATAAATAAAAGATAAATAAATCCATCCTACCATGAAAATCACTTCAGTGGAAACTTGGGCAAGTGCCATGGTGAAAATTGAGCAATTTGGCTCCTATTGGAGACTTGCTAGCAGGCTAGTACTGACTATATGTTTGTCATTGATGACAACATATGGAAAGTAGCATGCATGGAAGTCTTATGTAGTAAGATTTTAGTATATGAAGCATGGACATGATATCAGCATGATATCATGGGTGCAGAGGTTAACTGTTAGTACAGATAGTTATATAGCAGCTTGTGTCAGTAGTGTTCCTGATAGAGTAATAGACAGTGTTCTATGTATGGTTGTCTGTACAGTGTTAGAAAGTAAAGACCACCAAGATAACTGAGAGGGGGGGGGGTGAATCAGTTATTTGATAATTAAACCATTTATCAACATTAACTTCAATATCAACTTTAATAGCTTTAGACCATATAACTAATGTAGTAACCAACCATAGAAAGATAATCATACACAATGACACAATAACACAAGATATGTTAACTAGGGAACCTCTTGATCAAAGAGTAAACCCCGGTGGGAATGATGCCCAAAAACTGATGCACTAATATGAAAGTTCCTTTTTAGAGGATGGATCCTATTAGGAGTCTTATAAAATACATTCAATACATATGAATCTCTGTTAGGAGATTTTGAATCCCTGTTAAAAGATTCTAACCTTGTTAAGAGTTATGGAAGACAGAAGGACCCACTGCCCAAATAGCTTCAAGGAAAGATCTCTGAACTCACTGTCCAATAGATCTTAGGATTATTCAACAGAATAATATGAAATATGTTACCTCCTTAACACTGTTCCAAAATTGCACTCTCTGTTACACAAGATCACAAATCTAGATCTTTGTACTTCACAAGTCTTCCTTCATCACTAAATTAGCTCTTTTCTTCACTTCATGCATACATTTGCATCACAACTTTCACAACTTCATATTAAAACTACTAAAATCCTCACATAACAAGGAAAAAATTCCTTCCTTTATACCACACTCAAATAATTACAAATGAGTCGGCATGCAAATACAAAATAATAATTTCAACACACTACATCAAAATTACATAAAACTGTTAGCTTCCAGATATAATAAATTTCCAATCATGTGACCTCAAAGTTTTCAATATGAACCACATCACCACCAATGAGTCTCAAACTTCTCTTTAACTATGCAGAATCAGATTTCATCCCGGTTAGGAGATATCCTCCGATTACCAAAAACCGCTACACAGGAATACTGCCAGAATACTGCTTCCACCAAAATGCTTATAACTTTCATGAATAAATGAATTTATTTTTGCACTCTTAACCATAGGCTAATAACACAAAAAAGAACATACCATCAACTTTGCATAACTCAATCTACAATATAACATGTGCACAAAACAAAATTGTGCCTACTTTTCTACTAAACTCTAGAATATTTGTGTGTTGACATCAATGAAAATCATAGTCATGAATGCAACAACCACTACTACATAATGACTAGCAAAGGCTTCAACATTCATTCCTAACAATCTCCCCCATTGGCATTGATGGAAACATAGATGAAAAACATCCAATGTTCCAAAAAATCCAATCACTGCTGCTCAACTGCACTGCTGCTCATCATCAATCAAGTCTTGCTTCATTATCCTATTCAATCTCTCCAACAAATGTAGTTCCTCAATGTTTTTCATGATTCTCTCCCCCATTGAGATCAATGATAGAAATTCTATCACTACATCAAATAATAGCTCAATGTCAAAAGACACTATTCAGAAAATACATTAACAAGAGTCCTCAATGACTCAGCTCAGATACACATACTCCCCCATAGAGGAAGTACCAACATCCAATTGAGAAAATAGATAGGACCATAAACCACTAGATGGATAAAACCAACTACATCATTACTCAAAATTAGGTTGGGGCATAACCCCAAGCATACCTCTTAGATACTCAAATGTATCCTTAGGCAAAGGCTTAGTAAATATATCTACTATCTACTCCTTTGTGGTTATGTACTCCAGTCTGACTTCTTTATCTACAACTTTCTCTCTTACAACATGATACTTGATATCTATATGCTTTGTTTTAGAATGTAAAATTGGATTCTTAGACATATTAATAGTACTTGTATTGTCACAATATATGACAATAGGCTCATCAAACTTGATTCCAATGTCCATCAACATTTGCTTCATCCAAATTATCTAATTACAATTGTTTGTTGCTGCTACATATTTTGCTTTTGCTATGCTCTGTGAGATACAATTCTACTTTTTGCTCAACCAAGAAACTAATCTTCCTCCAATAAAAAGGGCTCCACCACTAGTGCTTTTCTGATCATCAATGCTCCCTCCCCAATCAGCATCAGAATATGCACATAGGGTAAAATCATTAGAATTTTCATACCACAGTCCATAGTCCATTGTGCCTCTAATATATCTCAATATTCTTTTTACTACTGCATAATGTGACTCTCTAGGTTCAGCTTGAAATCTTGCTACCATTCCAACTGAATGTTGTATATGTAGTCTAGTATGTGTCAAGTACTGCAATCCACCAATCATAGATCTGTATTTCTTTTGCTCAACTTCTGGTGTCTCATCTTTACTAGATAGTTTATGTCCTATAACCATAGGTGTTCCAAGTGGTTTACAATTATCCATACTAAATCTTTTCAACAAATCATTCAAGTACTTTGTCTAACTTATAAAGATACCATCTTTATTTTGTTTTATTTGTAATCCCAAAAAGTATTTCATTTCTCCAATCATACTCATTTCAAATTCTTTCTTCATTTCATCAGCAAATTTGTCACTAGCTTCATCTTCTCCTCCAAAAATAATGTCATCAACAAAAATAACCAAAACTAACAATCCATTCTCAATTTCTTTTGTGTATAAGTTACTATCAGATGTTCCTATTGTAAATTCCAATTTTAACAAATACTTATCTAATCTAGCATACCAAGTTCTAGGTGCTTGCTTTAGTCCATACAATGCTTTCTTTAGTTTACATACCATGTCTCTTTCTTGAGTCAAAGGAAAACCTTTAGGTTGCTCAATGTAGACTTCTTCTTCTAATTCACCATTCAGAAATGCTAACTTCACATCTATCTGATACACTTTGAATTTCTTAAATGCTACATAAGCCAAAAATATTCTTACTACTTCAAGTCTTGCCACAGGGGGAAAAGTCTCTTCATAGTCAATTCCTTCTTGCTATGAGTATCCCTTACATACCAATCTTTCTTTGTTTCTAATTACTTCTCCTTGTTCATTCATCTTGTTCCTGAATACCCATTTAGTTCCAATCACATTTTTGTCTTTAGGTCTAGGGACCAATTCCCATGTGTTATTCTTTTCAATCTGATCCAATTCTTCTTTCATATCTTTAATCCAATGTTCATCTTCACAAGCTTCATTAGTAGACTTAGGTTTAATTTGAGAAATCAAACATAAATCTACCTTGTTTCTAGTCATAACTCCTCTATCCAAACTTTCAATAACTTGCTCAATAGGATGATGTCTTGATATATACTTGTTAGGTGTCATAGTCACTGATCTTTCTTCAACTATAGATTCTTCTCTAGATTCTTCTTTGTTTTCTTCAACATGACTTTCATTCAACAATTCACTGTCAGTCTCAAAAAATTGTTTAGTAGTTTCAATGTTAGGCTGAGGGTTAGTTCCTTCATCAGATTCATAATCAAGCATTCTTTCCTAAATTTTAAACTTCTCATCAACTTTTACATTTTCACTTTCAACAATAGTTTTAGTTCTCTTATTGTAACATCTATATGCTTTTCTTTTCAAAGAATATCCAAGAAAAATTCCTTCATCACTTCTAGGATCAAACTTTCCTATATCATCATCTCTCTTAATATAAAATTTGCTTCCAAAAATTCTAAAATAATTAACTGAGGGTGCATGTCGAAACCACAATTCATAAGGTTTCTTGTCTATGTCTACTCTAATTTGTACTTTGTTCATTGTATATACTGTTGTATTCACTGCTTCTCTCCAAAATGTCTTTGCCAAATCACCTTCAAATAACATAGCTCTAGCTACTTCAGTCACTAATCTATTCCTTCTTTCTGCAATACCATTTTGTTCAGGTGTTCTAGGGGCTGATAACTATCTCTTAATACCATTTACTTCACATAAAGTGTTAAACTCTTTAGATGTAAATTCTCCACCTCTATCAGATCTCAAACATTTAATCCTCATTCGTGATTCATTCTCAAATTTATTCTTCATGACCTTAAACTTATCAAATGCTTCAAATTTTTCTTTCAAAAATGCAATCCACATCATTCTTGTAAAATCATCAACAAGAATCATAAAATACCTTTCTCCACAGAATCCTCTAGTCCTAGTAGGACCACTCAAGTTTGTAGGCTTCATAATCTTAGGTAAAACTCTTACTACAAGTGTAGAACTTACTTTCACAATATTATCAAAGTTTATATGACAAAACCTTCTATGCCATAACCAACTGTCATCAATCTTAGTCATCAAGCATGTCATATTAGTAGGGTTCAACTGAAATACATTAGCTCTGGTTCTAGATCCAATTCCAATTAGATTTCCATCTTTATCCTTAATCACACAAGTTTTCTCAGTAAACCAAACTTGATATCCCTTATCCACTAACTTTCCAACACTCAAAAGATTATGTTTCAATCCATCAGTATTAGTCTTTCCATCAAGAGTAATAGATACTATACCTTTAATCAAACAAGGTGCATTGTTACCAACTCTAACAATTCCTCCATCATAATTGTTAAACTTTATGAATTTTCCTTTATCACTAGTCATATGATGTGAACAACCACTATCTAAAATCCAATCAACTTTCTTTTCATCTTGGGAAACTAAGGCTTTTTCTTCTTTAATATCAAATTTAGAATTTTCTTCCTTAATTGCTACAAATCCTATGTCATCAAAGTTATCATTATCACTATCACTCAAATGTCTTTCAATTCCTACTTCAATTTCTTCATCATTTGCATAATAACATTCTTTAGGTCTTCTAAGCTTAAAATTGTTTCTATATTTCTTAACTCTCTTAGGACACTTATATGCAAAATGACCATATTCTTGACATGTCCAACATTTAAAGATTTTCTTACCATCTAGTTCTCTTTTCACAAGTAAGGCAATACCTTCAATCTTCTTATCTTCATCAGATTTGGATCTGCTACTACTGGTATAATCTCCATTCACACTTGTACTTCTAGACAAAGTAGGTCTGATGCTAAGAGCACTGAATGTTGTCTCCACTCTAGGCAGTTCTCCTGGTAATCTCAAATTCATCTCTGATGCTTCCAATCTTCCAAGAAGGGTCTCTCTTGAAAATTTTGGTGTACAAGGTATCACTTGTTCAATCATTTGTGTAGTCTGCCTAAATATCGGTGTCAATGTTCTCAAAATCTTCCATATTACTTCATTCTCTATCTTTTCACCTCCACAAGACTTTATTCCTACAATAATTTCTGACATCCTACCAATATAGCTTCTAACAGATTCATCTTCCATCATTCTTATGTCTTTAAATGCACAAATCCAATTATGTAACCTAGCTTTCTTTGCATGTTCATCACCTTCAAAAGTAGAATGTAAAGCTTTCAAAATATCATGAGATTTAGTTAAACCTTTTACCTGACTGTATTCATTCTCTAGAAGTGCTGATAAAAGTGCTTCTCTTGCAAGTATGTTACACATAAATAGATCTACCTCATCTTTAGAACCTGTTTCAAGATTGTCTTCTTCAATTATAGTCTTTTCATTCTTTGTAATCAACTAATAACTTGGTCCTAAACACAAGAGATGTGTCTTCATCTTTTCTTTTCAGCTGTCAAAATTTACTCCATCAAACTTAGGGCTTTCTTTCTTGAAATTCACCATAGATCTCATTAATTTGTTAAACTTCTCTTTCAAGGACCTGGCACTTTGATACCAATTGTTAGAAAGTAAAGGCACCAAGATAATTGAGAGGGGGGGGGTGAATCAATTATCTAATAATTAAACCATTTATCAACATTAACTTCAATATCAACTTCAATAGCTTTAAACCATATAACTAATTTAGTAACCAACCATAGAAAGATAATCATACACAATGACACAATAACACAAGATATGTTAACTAGGGAACCTCTTGATCAAAGAGTAAACCCTGTTGGGAATGATGCCCACAAAATGATGCACTAATATGAAATCTCCTTGTTAGAGGATGGACCCTATTAGGAGTCTTATGAAATACATTCAGTACATATGAATCTCTATTAGGAGATTTTGAATCCCTATTAAAAGATTCTAACCCTATTAGGATTTATGGAAGACAGAAGGACCCAATGCCCAAACAACTTCAAGGCAAGATCTCTGAACTCACTATCCAATAGATCTTAGGATTATTCAATAGAATAATATGAAATATGTTACCTCCTTCACACTATGCCAAAACTGCACTCTCTGCTACACAAGATCACAAATCCAAATCTCTATACTTCATAAGTCTTTCTTCATCACTGAATTAGCTCTTTTCTTCACTTCATGCATACATTCACATCACAACTTTCAAAAATTCATATTACAACTAATACAATCCTCACATAACAAGTCAAACATTCCTTCCTTTACCACACTCAAATAATTACAAATGAGTCAGCATGCAAATACAAAATAATAATTTCAACATGCTACATCAAAATTACATAAAACTGTTGGCTTCTAGATACAATAAATTTCCAATTATGTGACCTTGAAGTTTTCACTATGAACCATGTTACCACCAATGAGTCTCAAACTACTCTTTAACTATGTAGAATCAGATTTCATCCCGGTTAGGAGATATCCTCCGATTACCAAAAACCACTACACAGGAATATTGCCAGAATACTGCTTCCACCAAAATGCTTATAACTTTCATGAATAAATGAATTTATTTTTTTTTCTCTCAACCATAGGCTAATAAAACAACAAAGAACATACCATAAACTACACATAACTCAATCTATAATATAACATGTGTGCAAAACAAAACTATGCCTGCTTTTCTACTAAACTCTAGAATATCACTATGTTGACATCAATGACAATCATAGTCATGAATGCAACAACCACTACTATAGAATGACTACCAAAGGCTTCATCATTCATTCCTAATATACAGTTATCATGAAGCCTTGTGTTCTTGGATATATGTTGAAGACATGTTATTGATGTTTCAGTTATGGACGCATAGTCTATTGATGAGTAGAAGTGAAGTTATGCAGTCGCTATTCACCAGTAATAGTTTCCTATGTTTATTCAGAAGAGCCGACAAAGATTTTATTGGCTCCTGAGTTGCACCTATCTTTAGGGTATGTGCCCTTGGATTTAAGCTTAGGGGAGAGTTATTGATTTTTGGTTAAGAGCACATGAGTTAGTTCAGCTTACAGAGAAAGATCCAGTTGTTTTGGTAGAGCCGACAGTGTGTTGCATGCATCTACAATTATCTTATTAGACAGGTCCTAGAATGTGTTGTCTACATAGTAGAGCTAACATAATTTTTATTGGAGTTTGTTATGGTTTCTCTAATATGACTTCAAGGTGGTTCTAATAGGTGGACTTGATTATATCATTTATGGGAAAGATATTTAAATGCAATCATTTGTGATTGCTGGAGTGTGGTTCATAGTTGTTTAAGTAGAGTAGAGCAGAGTGTGTGAAGTGTTGAGCCATCAGAAGAAGGTCTATGTGACCAAGTGAATTACTTGTGCTATTCATTGGAACTGATCCAGATAATAGTTCAAAAAGTAGTTCACCAAGATCCAGATATAGTGTGTATCTGTTAAATAGAAGGTTGTAGCCTTCACCCGTTTGAGTAGTGTGCTCCCAAATAGTGTGTCCTCTCCCCTAAATGGTACAATTTTAAAAGAATCCTAATAGGGTCTAACCCTTGACTAGGTCTACTATACTAAATATATTGTAAAGCAACTCGTAACAGGGTTAAGGATTTTCTAACAAGGATCATAATACTCTAGTGCAGAATATTAGTGGGTTTCAATTCCCACCATGGTTTCTACCTATTTGGGTTTCCCTATAACCAAAATATCGGTGTTGTGTTCATGTTTTCTTTCATTGTGTTTATGTTTTATGGTTAAGTATACTTAATTGGATAAACAATTGAAACTTGTAGATAACTAATTCACCCCCCCTCTCAATTATCTCTTGGGACTATTCCTAACAATTGGCATCAGAGCCAAGTGCCTCGGAGAGAAATTTTAATAGCTTGAGGTTATTCAGATGGCGTACTTCAGGAAAGAAAGTCCTAAGTTTAATGGAGAGAATTATCTTGATTCGAAGAACAAGATGGTGACCCATTTGTAGTGCATTGCTTTTGAAGTTTTTGATGTAACTATCAAATATGCTAAGATTCCCACCTTAGAAGACCTTGCAAAGGATGATGCTACTAAAAAGAAAAAGTTATTGTTTCATCAGAATGCTATAGCTAAAGAAGCTCTTATCAGTGCCCTATCTGATGGTGAGTTTTCAAAAATAAAAAAGGTAGATACAACCCACAAAATATGGAAGCACTTAGAAGACATATTTGAAGGAGACAAACAAGAAAAGGATGTGCATAGAAAGACATGGAAGAAAAGATACAATGCATTAGAGATGTTTCCTGAGGAAAATATCAGAGCTTACAATCAAAGGATAAATGAAGCAGTTGTTGGAATCAGAAATAATGGTGGAGAGATTTCAGAGGAGGAAATCATGGACAAGTTAATGACTACTCTCACTCCTGAATATGAAAGCAAGATCAACATCCTTGATGAGACCATGCAACTTAAATCTAATTTCAAGAGAGAGACCTTGATCAAAAAAATCTCAGCTTTTGAAATTTCAAGATTGAAGACAGAACCAAAGAGTGAGACATCCTTCAAAGAAACAGTTCGTGGTAAGAAATCTACAAACACTTCTGGTAATTTTGATGATGATGATGAAGAGAAAACATTACATGATTTCATTGCTATGATTTCCAAAAGAGAAAATAAAGGAAAAGGAAAATATGAAGGTCAATTACCATTTAAGTTCTTTTCATGTAATACGATCGGTCACTTTGCATCTAAGTGTCCCACTAGAGTTAGAAAGTTGAAAAAGGATTACAAGCCTAAGTATTCTAGGGAATGCTACTATGCTACAGATGGAGTTTGAGATGAAGAATCTAGTGAAGAAGAAATTGGATTCATTTCTATTATAGACAAAATGAATAATAATATAGCTCATGAAGATAAGAAAGAGAATCAAGAGCTAGCATTGATTTCACAAGCTGACATAGGGATAGACTTGATTATAGATAGTTTTTGTTCACATCACATCATAGGTGAAAAAGGTAGGTTTGTTCATTTGGACAAATACAATGGTGGTATGGTCATATTTGGAGACAACACCCCTAAACCAATAGTTGGTAGAGGAGCCATCACCTTGGATGGAAAGAATAGTACTGATGATGTTCTTTATGTTGATGGTTTGAAACATAACCTTCTTAGTGTTAGACAGTTACTTGAAAAAGGATATCAATTGGAGTTCAAAGATGACAAATGCATCACTAACAACAAGGATGGTGTTATGATTGCATTAGGCTCAAAGACAAGAGGTAATGTTTTTCAATTCAATTCAAAAGAAAGTTGCTTTGTTGCTAAAGTTGATGGAAGTGGGTTGTGGCATAAAAGACTATGTCATATCAATTTTGATAACATAGTAAAGATAAGCAATGTAAAGGTAATAAGAGATCTACCTAGCATAGAAAAGCTAGTTGATACCATATGTAGGGAATGTGTGATGGGGAAGCATGTGATAAATTCATTCATGAGCAAGTAGAATTTAGAAGAGAACAAGTTGGATCTGATTCATACAGACCTATGTGGTGCAACTCAATCAAGATCATACTATGGTGAAAGGTATTTCATTTTTTTTGTTGATGATTCTACTAGGATGATGTGGGTTGTGTTCTTGAAAGATAAGTTAGAAGCATTTAAGAAATTCAAAATATTCAAAGCTAAGGTTGAGAATGAATCTGGAATAAAGATAAAATGTTTGAGATTGGATAGAGGAGGAGAATTCACCTCTGATAGATTCTATGAGTACTGCAAAGAACATGGCATAAAGAGATAGTTAAGAGCACCTAGAACCCCTCATCAAAATGGAATTGTAGAAAGAAGGAATAGGATCATTCTTGATACAACGTGCACCATTATGATAGAAAGAAAATTTCCACACACCTATTGGAGAGATGCAGTCAATACAACAGTCTATACCATCAATAGAATTCAATTGAGGCCAGGTGCTAACAAAACACCATATGAGCTATGGTCTGGTAATGTTCCCACATTAAAATACTTTAGAATCTTTGGAAGCAAGTGCTACATCAAGAGGGATGAAGTAGTAGGCAAGTTTGATGCAAGAAGTGATGATGGTATTTTTCTTGGTTACTCTACTAAAAGTAAAGCTTATAGATGTTTCAATTTAAGATTGAAAAATATCATAGAAAGTTCTCATGTTAAGATTGATGAAAAGTTTATGGTTCAAGAAAGATATCTTGATTACTAACCCGTGATTGAAGTTGAACCTAGAACCTCCACTAGTGAGACAGTCATTGAGGAAATGTTTGATAGTATTGATGTGTTATTCAATGACCCTGAGACAAGTGAAGAAAGTACTCCTAATGCTAATGAGTCAGCATCAGCTAAAGTTCCAAATTTTACATCTAGGGATCATTCCAAGAAAGACATCATTGAAGATCAGAGTGGCAAAGTCTTGACAAGATCACAAGCAAATAACTCAGCTAGCAATGAAGCGGTATGTTTGCTATCTAAGATTAAACCTTTAAGTGTTGAAGATGCATGCAATGATTCAAATTGGTATGATGCTATGAAAGAATAACTTGATCAGATTATTAAGAATGACACTTGGGAACTGGTCCCAAGACCTAGTGATAAGAATGTGATTGGAACAAAGTGGATATTCATAAACAAGATGAATGAAGATGGTACAATAGTAAGAAATAAAGAAAGATTAGTATGTAAGGGATATGCACAAAGAGAAGGCATTGATTATTCAGACACATTTGCACCTATGAGAAGATTAGAAGCTATTAAGTTATTTCTAGCTTATGCTATAGTCAAAAACTTCAAATTATATCAGATGGATGTCAAGTCAGCATTCCTGAATGGAGATTTGAAAGAAGAAGTATACATTGAGAAGCCAGAAGGATTCACCTTATCAGACAGACCTAAAATGGTATGCAAATTAAAGAAGGCCCTCTATGGACTTAAGCAAGCCCCTAGAGCATGGTATGAGAGACTAGATGGATACTTAACAAAGATTGGATTCAAGAAAGGAGTAGAAAATTATAATCTATTCATTAGAGAGACATCTGAAGGTTTAATACTTGTAGCTATTGTTGGAAATATTCAGGAATTAACCGAGTTACTGAGAGGGGAGGGGTGAATCAGTAACTCCAAATTTTCTTTCAATTTTAACATGTAATTTACTTTTAACCTTTGCATACAGAAAGCATGAAACTTAAAAGCATTCGCAATAATGACACATAGATTTGGTTACCCAGAAACCTTCCAAAAGAAAGTAAAACTGGGGTGGGGATGAAACCCACAAAGCTTTAATACTGCAGAATAAAGTTGGCCGGTTAAGGCTTACAATTTGATCACTTCTGATGATCTGCCCTATTAGGAGCAATAAGGATTGCTAAATCCACCCTGTTAAAGGATTTACAAACATACAATGAAGTATGCACTCGGTAAAGAGATTTTACAAAAGACTGTTAAGTCTACCCGGTTAAAGGATTTAGTACTGATTCACCTGTTAGAATGAAACAGTAGATCTCTGGCTTTGCAACTGGATTGCTGATTGAGATTCACTGATGTACTGATCACCTTCTATGATGAATTTGTCTTTGCTATTCCTTATACTTCTGAAGCCTTCTTGTAATTCGCTTATCTCTGCCTTTCTTTCTCTTTCACATATATTTCTTCTTGCATACATCTTGACATTTTTACAATATTGTTTATATACAAGTCTTAAACAATTAATTACAATTATAATCACAAAGTCAGCTAGACAAATAAACATAAGTGCTACTAAGTTGGCCCAAGTATGGTTACACGGTTCCTGCAAACTAACTCGGTGACTTTCTGATACTCGGCATCCACTGCATTACTCGGCATCGTCATGCACTCGGTAGAAGTGAAGGCACGGTTCATACTAATCACTCGGTAGGTTTTGAACTCGGCAAATACTGGTGACTTGGTAGACATGATGTTACTCGGTTTACATTGTCTTGTTCGGTTTGTACTAACTTGCTCGGTTTGCACTGTCTGCTCGGTTTGCACTGAGAACGCAAATAAGTGTTGTCACTAGTGGCAATTCTGCTTAATGCCAACAATCTCCCCCTTTGGCATTAGTGACAAAAACACTTATTGGCCAAAACTTATATACACGAATCATGCTGAGTTTTATTTTGATTTTTCAAAATTTGTCTTTGCTATAGGGCTTTATACATTGTCTCCCCCTTTCAATGTGCTAACTGTTTCTATACAAATCTTCTTCTATACATATCTCCCCCTTTTTGACGATAATGCCAAAGGTGTGTATACAAGTTATTTACAGAGAGAATCCAAAATTTGATAGAAAATCAGAATGTACCTTCATTATTAGTGCCAGGGTTCTGTCCCAACTTTCTTGCAGGATCTTCCATGTTTGTATAGCAATTTGGACTTCTGCAGAGAGTTCAATCATGTGATCTGCTATAGAGAACTGATTGTCATGAATCAATGTTTTGGAATGTTCAATGTGCTTATACATTGTATTCATGATGGGAAGGATCATGTGTTGGATGTCTAGCAGTGTGGACCGGGTCCTTGTGTCTTCTTTCAGTAGATCAGATTGCATATTTGATAGGTGTGAAATTTTCATGTGATGAGCAGAGCTTGAATTTGGTTCAAGTTGCAGCTTCTGTATGCTAATCTTCATGTCCTCATCCATTTTATTCATTTTATCCTTAACATCCTTTGTGAACTCGGTAGTGTTGCACAGTCTGGCCAAAAGAGAGGTAGCATTCGAATAGATAGATTCAGTGTTTGACAAAACTGAAGACAATTCTACTTGGTTAATAGCTATGTGCTGAGCAATGTGCTCAAGCACTTTATTGTTGAATCTCTTCTCGGCTCTTTCAACTAATTTTTCTGTCCCAGATGAATCCTCATTGTATTTATCAACTGCTTCTGCTAATTGTAACAAAACATGTTGGGAGGAGTCTACTTTAATGCCTAATGCATCAGACAAAATGTCCTTAGCATCCTTGATGATTTGATATTCCTTGTCTCTCTCCTCTTTAAGCTTCTTTTGTTTTGCTTTCCTTTGGAGGATCTCACCTATATTTTGCATTTGGTCCGCTGATAGATTTGCAAAATCTAATGTAGGAATCTCTATCTCTTCATCTAGGTCTATATCCTCTACTACATTCTTACCCAAAAATTTTATACTCGGTAGAGCCTTAGGCTTATCTGAACTTAATGCTTTGGTAGTAGTGACAGTAGATAAAGTAGGGCTGGCTATAGATACTGGTATACTTTCTACTGGAGAGCTTAAAATATTTACACTTGAAGATTCAAAAATTGGAAAACTTACTGCTGGAAAACTTGATGATGCGGGAGACTGCAACTCGGTAGAAGAAATGGTAGCTGCTTCTGTTGTTGCTATGGATGATTGGACAAATGTGGAAGTTGTCACAACCATGCTTGAAGGTGTCTCCGGGCTGGATATAGAAACTTTTACTGGAGAGGTAGGAAGGGATGCAATGACTTCTGCTGCTATCCTCATAGTATCATCTACCTCAGTGTCTTCTTCTTGTTCATCACTGTCATCTTCAATATCTTTTATTATTACTGTTTCAATACTCAGTTGGTGAAGGTGGTATATGTTCTTCCATGTAGCATTTGCAGCCTTCACAACCGATTCAATATTGTTGATCAAAATCAAACAAGTATTGAACTTCAATGTCATCTTACTTTCATTTTCTTTTAATGCCTTCTTTACTTCATCATTTTTCAAGCTCGGCATCAACTGTCTCAGGGTTTGATCAAATATGTCTATCATAGTTTGCTTTGCATTGCTCCATCTCATTTTTATTGGATTTAATAGAACTGTTGGAACCTGTGGGGCTATTTCTTCAGGAGAGTATTTCCACTGTCCCATCTTTTCAATAACAGCATCTTCTATTTCCTTCTGTTCTGTTTCCGATCTGGTTTCATATTTTAAGGATTTTATGTTACTTACTCCAAATCCTGATCCGTCTCTAAAGAGTTTGAGCTTTTCTTGAAGGTTTAGAGGAGGCCTTTTGAATACTATGTCTTTATCTGCCTTGTCTGCCTTGTCTAACTTGCCTCTTGTATTTCTCCTTGTAAATACAACAGTAGGAGGCTTAGGTGCCTTAGTGATGAAAACCTTTCCTTTCTTCTTTGCAGGTTCTGGTTCCTCTGTTTTCTCATCCTTTTCCTCTTCTTCTTCATCTTTTTCTTCTTTGTCCTCGGTTATCATTTGCATTTTGGCTATCCTCTTCTTTCCTTTGTTTACCGCCTGTGGAAGCTTTATGCTTAGTTCAATTCTCACCTTAGCTTCATCATATGTTCCAAAATATGGAGCTTTGGGATTGACAGGCTGATTAAGAAGAGCTTCAATGATATTCTTGGTTTCATCAATATTTACCTCATAAGGAAGAGGTTTTACATATACAGTCCTCGGTTTAACTGCTTGAATATATATATTATCACAATCCACCATAAAACAAATGTCATCTTTGTAATCTTCCACCAACTTCTATGGAATCTGAAATCTGTCATTCATTTTCTCTTTGAAAGACTCAAAATAATTATCCATGATGCTTTCAAAATTTTCACCCATTTCTGAGATGTATTCATTTATTTCATAGAGGACTGGCACATCTTTTCTCCATACAACTTTTCCTTTAGAAGGGAAGAATTTCTGAACATAGAAGAATAAACAGACCAATAAGGATCCAAACTTACATGGATTGTTTTTGGAAGTTTTAATGCTTTCCATGTTTTTGTTAAACTGCTTTAACAATAAGTCTGCTAGGTCAAATGTTAAGTTATTCTTGACCACTTTGTATGCTAGGTCAATAGCTTCACAGGAGACACTGTTCTATTGACTAGAACTATAAATCTTATGGGAAATAATGTGTGTACCAAACTTCAGTTCAGCATCGGTAATGCTGCTAACTTTCATGCCTCTACCATCCCACTCGGCTAGGGTTTTCTTCTCTAGTTCCGTCTGACCTAGGGTTTTGGTAGTTTTTGCTTTGTTCAACATGGGAAGACCGGTGACTTGTTGAATCATCTTCTTTGTGATCTCAATAGGTTGCTCAAGCCAAATCTTGCCATCATGTACACGACTGAGAATGTATCTAACCCATTTATCTCGAAAGTTTCGAGGTAGATGTGCAATGTGAACTAAACCTTTATCTTCCAGATGTTTGTGCTCGAGTTTCAGAATACCATCCACACACAGTTCCTCACGCACAATATCTAGTTCTAGGTTCCCCATTTCATGAATTGAATAGTTAAAATGATTGCAGATATCGTTAATAAGCAGTACCTTAGGAGGAATATGAGATTGAGCTCCGTTCGGATCTAGGGCTGCTGCAATTGCGGGCACGATCTTGAAATCTGGTGCTTTCCATTCCCCTTGGACTAACATATCAGATCCTTTCTTTGCTAAAGTGCTGGATGATGCCATGATAGCTCACAGAAGATTCCTTTCGCAAAAGTATTGAATCGCTGGGTTGCTCTTGAAATTTTCTTCTCTCAAAGTGCTAAAGATTCACGGTGAAGAATGAGTTCGATTACTTGCTTTTTGTTTACAACTCTATCATTAATGCTTAGTACAAATTAGGGTATGAATTCTGACAGACTGTCACCCACTAAGAATTAATTGCTTGGTAAAGACTTCGCAACTCGGTGAACTCGAGAATTCATATTGCTCTCACCTCGCTCGGTGAAGACTGATACCGACCTTGCTTGGTGAAGACTGATACCGACCTCCTTGCATCTTGCATGCTGATTTAGATCTTTCTTTTAATTTCAGTTCTGGAACTACTTGAAATTGGTCTATGAGAATATAGTTCCAGTGCTTTCTTGGAAATTTAGTTTGAGTCGGTAGAGCCATCCATTCCATTACTTGGACTGGATTGCTCGGTAGCTTTAGGAATCCATTTTTGTCTCACCTGTTTCCTAACCTTAGTTGCTTCATTCTTCTTTCCATCTTCAACTTCACTAGCATTCATGCATTTTCTGGCTATGTGACCGAGTTTAGTGCATTTGAAGCATCTTACGGTAGTATCTCTTTTCCTTAGATGATGTTTTATGCAATTCATGCCAATGTGTCCATATTCTCCATAGTAATGACATCTACACCAGGTGTTGTAGTCCCATCCAAACATTGCTTTCATAATTTGTTCTGCTGGATTAAATGTCTTGGATCTACACTCAGATGCCTTGTGACCTTGTTTGTTGCACTTGTGACAATTACCTCTGAATCTAGGTTTTTCCCTGCATTCATTTGCTTTGTGACCAGGTTGATTGCAGCTGTAACATTTTCCATTGAATTTTTCTTTTTCATTGTTCCAACATTTATTTGAAGTATGTCCTATTTTACCACAATGATTACAAGTAGGTTTTTGATTTCTTTGAGTACCTTGCTTAGAGGATTCACCTTCTCCTTTGTATCCAAGTCCTGCTTTTCCTTTTTGCCTATGAAGATTTCGCTCGTACAACTGATTCAAGTCTTCTTGGCTTTTCAGCATTCCTTCATTGATTTGTTTTTCAGCGTTTAGGTCATCCACCAATCTTAGATTGATTTTCTTTTCAGATCTTAGTTCTTCTCTTGTGCTTTCTATTTCTGATCTTAGATTCAGAATTTCCTCATTTGTATGAGAGATCTGATCAATTAGGTTTTCTAGCTGAAGGGTTTTATTTTGGACTTCAATGTTTCTTCCATCTAATTCATCTTTCAACTTGTTTCTTTGTTCCAAGATCTCATAGAATCTTGTAGAGTGTAGCTCTTGTTTTCTTTTCAATTTTCTCACTTCTTCCTGCAGAGACCCATTCTTTTCTAGGAGTTCTTTGACAGCATTGTTTGCTTCATCTGAGTTATTTGAGGAAAAAGATCTTCAATCTTTTCTTCAATGTAATTCTGATCATTCATCTGATTTGCAAGTTCCTTCCTTCTTTTTAGGGATTGGGAAAGATGTTCTTTTCCTTCTTTGAGTTTAGCTATGGCCATTTTCAGATCTAGCTTTTCATTTTCAATCACCTTGTTCAGTTTGAATACCTCCATTGTCCTGGATCTTTGCTCAAGCTAGTTAAGCTTTATCTTGAGAACCAATGCTGCTCTGATACCAATTGTTGGAAATATTCAGGAATTAACCGAGTTACTGAGAGGGGAGGGGTGAATCAGTAACTCCAAATTTTCTTTCAATTTTAACATGTAATTTACTTTTAACCTTTGCATACAGAAAGCATGAAACTTAAAAGCATTCACAATAATGACACATAGATTTGGTTACCCAGAAACCTTCCAAAAGAAAGTAAAACTGGGGTGGGGATGAAACCCACAAAGCTTTAATACTGTAGAATAAAGTTGGCCGGTTAAGGCTTACAATTTGATCACTTCTGATGATCTGCCCTGTTAGGAGCAATAAGGATTGCTAAATCCACCCTGTTAAAGGATTTACAAACATACAATGAAGTATGCACTCGGTAAAGAGATTTTACAAAAGACTGTTAAGTCTACCCGGTTAAAGGATTTAGTACTGATTCACCTGTTAGAATGAAACAGTAGATCTCTGGCTTTGCAACTGGATTGCTGATTGAGATTCGCTGATGTACTGATCACCTTCTGTGATGAATTTATCTTTGTTGTTCCTTATACTTCTGAAGCCTTCTTGTAATTTTCTTATCTCTGTCTTTCTTTCTCTTTCACATATATTTCTTCTTGCATACATCTTGACATTTTTACAACATTGTTTATATACAAGTCTTAAACAATTAATTAGAATTATAATCACAAAGTCAGCTAGACAAATAAACATAAGTGCTACTAAGTCGGCCCAAGTATGGTTACACAGTTCCTGCAAAATAACTCGGTGACTTTCTGATACTCGGCGTCCACTGCATTACTCGGCATCATCATGCACTCGGTAGAAGTGAAGGCACGGTTCATACTGATCTCTCGGTAGGTTTTGAACTCAGTAAATACTGGTGACTCGGTAGACATGATGTTACTCGGTTTACACTGTCCTGTTCAGTTTGTACTAATTTGCTCGGTTTTCACTGTCTGCTCGGTTTGCACTGTCTGCTCGGTTTGCACTGAGAACGCAAATAAGTGTTGTCACTAGTGGCAATTCTGCTTAATGCCAACAGCTATATTTTTTATGACATTATCTTTTGAGGTATGATTGGTCCTATCAAATACTTTTTGGCACTAAATGTGTAGCTAACAGAAAAAGGAATTTTTACTAATCAGTAAAAATATGTGAAAGAGATACTGAAGAAATTCAAGATGGATGATTACAAGCTAGTAGGAACCCCTATGATCACTAGATGAAAGATTGAAAAATAAGATGAATCACCAATAGTAGATATAACATTGTATAAGTCTATGATTGGTAAACTCATATATCTTACTCAGACTAGACTTGATATTTCCAATGCAATTGGCATAGCTAGAAGATTTGTAGTAGAACCTAAACAAAGTCACCTCATGGCAGTAAAGAGAATATTCAGATACTTGTTGGGAACTATAGATTATGGTCTATGGTATCCTAATTCAAAAAATATTGAGCTTCATGTGTACACTGATGTAGATTGGGTAGGATGTGTTGATGACAGAAAGAGTACATCAGGTGGAGCAGTGTTTCTTGGTGATATACTTGTCACTTGGATAAGAAAGAAACAAAATTGTATTTCTTAATCAATAGCATAAGCGGAGTATGTTGCAATAGCCTTGAATTATTCTACAATTATTTGGATCAAGCAGATGATAAAGGATTTTGGAATTCAGATTGATTATCCTATTGTTATTCACTGTGATAACACTACCACTATCAATATGTCAAAGAACCCTATGATGCATGCAAAGAAAAAGTACATTGAGATCAAGTATCACTTCCTAAGAGAGAAAGTGGCAGAGAAAGAAGTCAAGTTGGACTACGTGAGTACTAAAGATCAGTTGGCAGACATATTCACAAAACCCTTTCCTAAGGATACTTTTGAGTATCTCAGGTAGAAGTTGGGAGTCATTCCCTTTGCTGATTCTGGTTGGAAGAATGGAGGAAAGGCATCAGTCCTTCAGGACTGATGGAAGGTTGACTACTCTACCTCAAGAGTAGTACCAATGCTTAAAATGAATGGTGCCCTTTTCCATTGATGTCAAAGGGGGAGTAATATACAGAGTCATGAAGAATAGAAGAAAAAAGAGGAGTAATATACTAAGGGGGAGTAGTATTCAGTTATGATAGTAGTACAGTTGAGGAAATGGAGAATGTTATAAAAGAAATGTTTATTTGGGTTGGTGGTGGTTTTTCATTCCACATGTTGCCATCAATGCCAAAGGGGGTGATTGTTGGAGATTTGCCAGCAGGCTAGTACTGACTGTATGTTTGTCATTGATGACAACTTATGGAAAGTAGCATGTGTGGAAGTCTTATGTAGTAATCTTTTAGTATATGAAGCATGGAAATGATATCAACATGATATCATGGGCACAGAGGTTAACTATTAGTACAGATAGTTATATAATAGCTTGTGTCCGCAGTGTTCTTGATAGAGTAATACGCAGTGTTCTGTGTATGGTTGTTTGTATAGTTATCATGAAGCCTTGTGCCCTTGGATATATGTTGAAGACATGTTAGTGATGTGTTAGTTATGGACACATAGTCTATTGATGAGTAGAAGTGAGGTTATGCAGTTAATATTTGCTAGTAACAGTTTCCTATGTTTATTCAGAAGAGCTGATAGAGATTTTATTGGTTCTTGAGTTGTGCCTATCTTTAGGGTATGCAACCTTGGATTTAAGCTTATAGGAGAGTTATTGATGTTTGGTTCAGAGTGCATGAGTTAATTCAGCTTACAGAGATAGATTTAGTTGTTTAGGTAGAGCCTACAGTGTGTTGTGTGCATCTACAATTATCTTATTAGACAGGTCCCAGAATGTGTTGCATGCATAGTAGAGCTGACAGAATGTTTATTGGAGTTTTTTATGGTTTCTCTAATATGATTTCAAGGTGCTTGTAATAGGTCAACTTCATTATATCATTTAGAGGAAATATATTTATAGGCAGTCATTTGTGATTGCTAGAGTGTGGTTCATTGTTGTTTAAGTAGAGTAGAGAAGAGTGTGCAAAGTGTTGAGCCATCAGAAGAAGGTCTATGTGACCAAGTAAAGTACGTGTGCTATTCATTGGAATTGATCTAGATAGTAGGTCAAGGCATAGTTCACCAAGATCTATATATAGTGTGTATCTGTTAAACAAAAGGTTGTAGCCTTCACCCCTTTGAGCAGTGTGCTCTCAGACAGTGTGTCCTCTTCCCTAATAGGGACAATTGTAAAAGAATCAAAATAGGGTCCAACCCTTGACCAAATCTACTATACTTAATATATTTTAAAGCAACTCCTAATAGGGTTAATGATCTTCTAACAAGGATCATAATACTCTAGTGCAGAATATTAGTGGGTGTCAATTCCCACTAGGGTTTAACCCTATTTGGGTTTCCTCGTATCCAAAGTATTGGTGTTGTATTCATGTGTTCTTTCATTATGTTTATGCTTTATGTTTAAGTATACTTAATTGGATAAAGAATTGAAACTTTTAGATAATTGATTCACCCCCCTGCCCCCCCTCAGTTATCTCTTGGGACTATTCCTAACAGCTCCATGTGTAGAGATCATGGTCCACCATCTATCATGTCTCTAAGCTGGTAACACATGTGATTTTTTTGTATTCCTCACAATAAAATCAATGTTCATCAGCTTTATGGATTGAAATTTTTTTGTTATCTTTTTCTTAGCACATCATGTGTGTGTCTGAATGTGGACCTCTAAATCAGGCACAAATGCAACATAGTCATTGCTCAATCATGAGATGGTGAGTATGAACATGAATTGTTCATCTCACAACATCGATTGAATCGACCTGTTGCCTCCTATGTGGACAGGGTGTATAATTAATCTTAGAATGAGAGACAACAACCATAGACCAATCCCACAATGGAGGATTTTCAAAACTATGATGATATGCAAAACTAAAATTAAACTAAGATGAATGTAATTAATCTAGAAATGCTTTGAAAGAGATATGAAATGCAGATTTTTATTTTTAGAGAACTTGAAATAAAGGTGATGTTATACTAAGAACAAATAAGCAAATTAATCTAATATGAGATGCAAGATTAAACTAATAATGAAATATTAAGCTAATTAATGCAATAAAAAGCTTTTGCAAACAATGAACTAAAAAATGCCTATAATGTAGATGCTCTCAAAATTGCCTTCCTTGAATGAGAAAAGGAAGTCCATTAAATAGAAAGGCTAGAAGAGGAATGAAGAGTTTCTTGATTTGAAACTCCTGACCCTTCATTCCCATTTGAGACAAAAATGCAAGAATTACTCAATAAAAGAATGGAAAATGCCACATAGGTGGCCTGTCAAATATCTTAAATTATTAATTCAAAAAGGTGTGTCCATTCGAATATCAAGCAATTATTAATTCCTTTTTATGGGTAATTAGCCAAACGGGGAGGATTTAATTTAATTCTAAGCACTTAAGACTTTAGGATTAAATTAAATTATCATAGGAGTAATTTAGCTAATTAAAGTCAAGGACTTTAAGAATTAATTTTGATATTTAATTAATGCAATTTATGGTCTTTGCAATTGACATCAAGTCAAATTAAGTCAGGTAGGAGAGAGAAAATTGCCTAGGGAACTAGGACTTTGAAGGTGTAAAATTGAAGATAATGCACCAAAATTATTCAAATTTATTAGGTGCCAATTTTAGGGTATTACATTTTCTCCTCTTTGAATTGATGTGCGAATAGCGTGTTGATTCAAAGAATAGTCTGAAGTGATAGGTGACAAGAAATTTGAAAGTCTAGGTTAGGTTGCCAAGACACCAAACATATCAAAGCATGAATTTTCTGAAGTCTAAGTTAGATTGCGAAGACAATGGTCTTGAGAGAAGATGAGAATTGGGGTTATGTTGCTCCAATGCCCAGAATGAGATTCAGATGCAAATTTAGGACTATCTCCAGAATCAGGGTTAAATTTCCCCAATATGAAGCTTAGCCCTCCGAGACTTGGGTTAGATTGCCCAGATAACAGTCGAAAAGAGATTTCGAGAGCCATCTCTAGAACGAGGCTTGAATCCCAGGAATTCCAATACCTAAAACATTTTGAGAACCATCTCTAGAGCGAAGCTTGATTCTCAAGGATCTGAGTTAGATTGCTTAGATACCTAAAAGATAGATGACCAAATAGCAAGATGCGAGACATTGAGATGCCCCTAGCAATGAGAACTGATGATTTAAATCAGACTGATTCAAGAATTGATTTGACAAGATTTAAGTGATGCAATCATCCTAGCCCCTCAGGAGCAAAATTGAAAGATGACATAAGAGAGATGATTGACAATAAGAGGTTGCAGAGCAGAAGCAATTAGACTAGATTTGAGAAGCTGCAGAAGCAAATTAGAGCAAAGAAGAGGTCCTCTTGACCAAGTTTGACCATGGTTGAATAGAGTTGACTTGAGTTGACTTTGATGAAAAGAGAAAAGATCTTGAGAACATGATGCAAAGATGAGGGTTTGGTAGAAAGATGATGACAGAAGGCTGACTGCACAAGCATCCGATCCCAAAGGGTCCCAGAATTTAAAATGTAATTTTGAGCTATCTAGAGATGTCAGATTTTGATTTTGATCCCAAAAACTTGTGCAATCATGATGAAATCAGGACAAAAGATGAGAACCTTTGATGAACAGAAAGTAATCAAGAGAGCACCGAAACATAGTCTCAATGCAAGTCTAGAATGAAAATGCAAGCCTAAGGACTTGGTTGTTGGACTCACCGTATTTATCATCATCAAGTTCATTTTTGCATGGGATGATCACAAGATGTCATACAATCCACACTAACATTGCAATTATGAGAATATGAATATGAGATAAGTCTTAGATTTTTCAGAATGAGGTGTAAGCATTAAGGTACAAGAAGCCATAATGACCTGAACACCTATTCCTTTTGATTGACAAAGTTAACATAAGCATCAAAGCACAATTGCTAGAATAACCTGAATGTTGCTTGCAAACAAACACACTAGACATGCAAGAGTTTCTTCTTTTTCCAAAGAGTGCTTGCAATGACCCTTACATTCACTTAGCAGGATGAGTGTTAGCCATTTTACTTGTAGTAGAAAGAAGTCACTCAAAACAGACAAGGAGAAGAACCAACCTCACCAAAGCATCCGTATAAAAGGAGTCAAGGTATGCATGGCCATCCAATATGAGATGAAGGCTCTTACAGATGGACACCCCTCTTAGATAGATTCTTTGGATCATTCGAAGTAAACTAGCAAACAGAAAGCAAAGAAAAAGATCATGCCCCCAATCTTCACATTTCTCAGTCAAGAAAGATGTCTTAGATTCACTCGAGGAGAAATGATAAAGAAAACAAAAAAACAAGAAAAGGAAAAGCTTAGCATGCTTTAGAGGAACACAAAATTGGTTTTCAGTTTCAGTTTATGTTTGTGTTCAAGCGGATTGAAATCAAATCAAAAGTGAACAACGTTCGATGTCTCAGTGGGATAACGACAACAAGCAGACATAGTGAGAACCATTGGTGACCATGATGAGAGACAAAGTCTCAAGAAGATACCAGAGCATGAAGTATCAGCAGGAAAACATAACAAGAAATGCTGGTGACCGATACAAGAGAGATTCTCAAGGTGAGAAATCTCAAAAGATACTAGTGAAACATCAACAGGCAGACACAGTGAGAACCACTAGTGACTGCTGTAAGGATAAGATCTTGAAAGAGAGAGATCAAATGAAAGCTAAGTATCAGTAGGTAGGCACAGTGAAAGATCACTGGCGACCAATGCATGAGAGATCCTCAAGGAGAGAAATCACACAAATAGCTAGGCATCAGTAGGCAGACGCAGTGAGAATCGCTGGTGACTGATGCATAAACAAAACTTCCAAAAGTGATAGGACAATGCCCCCAAGCGTGAACTAGTTCCAATCCATGAAGAGTCGAGGAAAATCTCATAGACAACTAAAAGCAAGAGCATGACCTGGAAAACTAAAGTAGGAAATGAACTAAAAGTAGGAAACCAACTAAAGCAAGAAAGCGGGAAAGCAAACTAAAGCAGGAAACCAAAAGCCAACCAATGCTAAGATGAGATGTAGCTTTAGGAAATAAGAGGTGCTTGTTTACCAGGTTTTCACCATCTTGGTAGAGATTCTATTTTTGCTACCATGACACCTGTTTACCAAGTTTTCATCAATGGCACATTTTTCATCTTTTCCAATTTTTTTGTACTTTTCTCTTTTTTTAATTTTTTTTGTATTTCATTTTTTTGTATTTTTTTAATTTTCTATTTTTTTTTATTATTACCAAGGTGCCTGTTTACCAGGTTTTCACCAAGATAATAGATACATCAAAGCACCTATTTACCAGGTTTTCACTAAGATGATCATTTTTTTAGGACATTTTGCAATTTTTAGGATTTTTTGCAATATATCATTTTTTTGGATTTTTTTAAAGACCAATAAGTATGTACATGAGCATACATAAAATGCCTTAGCTGTAGAATTTCTTCAAGTGAAGAGCATTGATCAGCTCTTTGAGCTATTCTCCTTTAGTGGTGGAATCTCCAAGAACATAGTCTTTTGCAGTAGTGATCAACTGAGAAGTTGTAGAATTAGAACTAGTAGTATCTAACTGTCAAGAGATCCATAGTCAAGGAAAAGGTCACTTAAGTGAGACCCAAAAAATATCCTCATGAATGCATCTTAACTCTTTGTCAGATTTCTCATGCTCTAAACACTTAGGGAGAGTAAGTTCTAGATTTCTCTTAATCACATCATTAGGGATGAGGAGATGCTGATATGCACTTTAGGAAAAGGCAAGATGGAGTGAAGAGGGTAAAGTATGAGAGGCAAGGGGTGATGGAATGGAGGGAAGTATGAGAATTTTGGAAGCTTGAATGACAACTTTGATTTTTCCTTTCTTTGGAATCCACATAGCTTTTGATATTTTTTTCTTCTTTATGTTGAGGTGCTTTTGATGACAATGCCTATAAGATGGATTTTGAGATCCATTTTTTATTTTATTTTTTGGCTTTTGATTGTCTTCTTCTTTTTGAGGACCTTTGTGGTCTTTTGAAAACCTCTATTTCTTTTCTTTCTTTGTAGTCACATGTCGATTAGATGGGACATGGTGACCTTGAGATATAAGTGGATTCTCATTATTTTTGTTTTTATGTTGCACATCCAAGTTACTTCCAAAAGACTCGAGAGTGGTGGATGAAAGAGGCTTATATGACTGGTTTAGGTGGAGAGGTGGAAATTGAAGGTGGATGAGCCACTTATCTTAGGGAGGAGGGGGAGGATGAGTAGTCAATGGGATGGGCTCGAGTGCAAAGATATCAGCATCATCCTCATCATTCATGAGTGAATCAGATAGATCAAGAAAGTCATCTTCCATAGAATATTGTTGATTGTGAGTTCTCTTAGAAGAGTCAGATAAGTTTGGAGAAATATTATGTGAGCCTAACCGAGATGACCTTTTCTAAGAATTAGGTCCCCTTTCAGGTGTCAAGAGCACATGAAGATTCCATGAGACTATAACAGGATGGGGTATTACATACCCATGATTTGCTGAAGTAGTAGAAGTATAACTTAGATTAGATGGCCTAGGAGCCATAGGAATGATCTCCATAGGAGGGTGGAAATGATCATCATTAGTTTCCTAATCTGGAAGATTAGAACTTTCTCCTCTTTCAGAGTTGGTAGGACCAGCATCTTTGTGTACAACATCAACTAGTATTTTTGTAGTAGCATCTAATATGGAGTCCCATTCATATTCCTTTGAGTTCATTTCACCATGGTGAGACTATTTGTTGTAATCAGCTAGAGATATAGTAGGTGGCAGATTTTCTTCATTGCTATCATATGTCGCAGGAGGTGTTTCTTCAATAGTAGGATCTTTCTTAGTAGTAGAAGTGTCAAAGTAATCTAGAATAGGCATACCTTGAGGCATACCCAAGAGGAGGGAAGCATCCAATAGTTGCTCCTAATTAGTATGTGTGCCATTGGAATTGGTAGCAGTAGGAGTCTGTTCAATAGCAAAAGTGGTGGAACAATCTAGAATAGGCATACCTTGAGGCATAACCAAGATAAGGGAAGTGTTCAATAGTTGCTCCCAATTAGTATGTGTGCCATTAGAGGAAATGACATATTTAGTAGTAGCTACAGTAGTATAAATCTATTCATTAGAGTGTATAAAATCCTCTTGGTGAGGACCAAGATCATGTTCTTGAAGCACTTGAGAAGGTAGATAAGACTCTTTCTAGTAGTCTGAATCAGAATTTTGATCATTCAAAGGTCTTTCATATGTCATAGGCTGAATCTATGTTTCTTCATCATCTAAATCTGCATGTGAGTGCAAGCTACAACTAGGTTTGTCAAGCTTATGGCCTTGATAGCCAACACCAAATCCGTCTTCAGAAGGTTCCTCACACGAATGTGGAGATGGAGGGAGAGTTGTCAATGTCAACATGGACTCAATTTGATATTCCCCCATGCCAATATCTTTGATTTTTAGGGTCCTTTCTAATTCTTTTAGCTTGGCATCATAGAACTCAGTGGACTCTCTATTGGTAGGAACAAAGTTGTCTATCATTTGGGTAAGCATCTTAGCAGAGCAAGTATTTAGGCCAGCATTATTGTCAATGAGGACACGGTGAACATGCTCAGGACCTTCCATAACTTCAATGTGTAGGGGAGCATCAAGTAGATGGCTTAGAGAGTGATCATCTTCTTTAGAGAAGGACAAATGATGAGGCGAGGTTGAATGACCCACCATAGATTGAAACTAGTCAAGGTTGAGATCTTTGGGGATGTTTTCCTCAGTGAGGGCTTTATCCATAGATAGTTTTGGTCTAGATGTCAAAGGCTCGGGACCTTTGAGAACAATATTCACATGAGATCGAGTGATAGTATTTGCACAAGCTAGAGATTGTGTGGAGTTACAAGAGGGAGGTGCAGGGCCTTGCAAGATAAAGGGAGTTTTTGGTTTAGGAGTATCCTCTCTCCCTGGAGCAGTGATCATGTCACAATATTCAACATCAATAGGTTCAATCTCATTGGTGACAATGTTTCTAGTATTGTACGTATAGTTGACCACATTGTTGGTACCTTTAGACTTGGATAATTCACTTTTCCCATGAGGAGAAAAGGAGTCTTTAAATTCCTGATGATCTAAATTCCTGTTATGGTTTTGCACCAAAGTCCTATAAACCACATTGAGAGGTTTTCCCAAGGAAGTGGAGTCATGCTTAGGTTTAGAGAGCCAAGGTTTTTTTCTAGTGAGTCTTGAAGGTGGTTGAGTTTCTGTCATAGCCTTCTCAGTGGCGTTGATCATTTGTATGCTAGAGCTGAGATTAAAGATAGACTTTGAGGGTTTTGGCATCACATTGTCAACAACCCTATCATTCATAACATCTATGTTTCTATTGACAATCTTATCCTTATCCATGCTCAAGGGAGAAGTTCATTGCTTGTTGTCTTTTTTCAAAGTCAATTCTCCCTTCTTGACCATAAACACTTCTATCCTCACAGCCCACCTAATCATATTGACAAAAGTGAGGAGACCTTGTAATCATACTTGGTTGTCCAAGAAGATATCAAGCTTTTTAGACTCGGGTAATTCATGTAGATACTTCATGCATAGTTGTCTCCATCTCTGGAGAAATGTTAGGAGAGACTCCCCTTGTCTTTGTTTTAAATTGAAAAGGTCACAGATGTTGACCGAATATCAAATATTGTGCGATTGATCATAACTCTTTTCATTTCAAGACTGACCTTGACCTTGGTTGTTTTGAGATTGCTCATGACTATCATTGAATTTACCTCCCCTTGGGAAGTGGAATAGATCTCCCATCTTGTTGGTAGTATTCTGAGAGGTCATGAAAATAAGATCGAAAGAGTCGATAGGTTTGATTCTAGAAAGTGACCCTTCAAAGCCTTGCTGGTGTTGAAACAATGGGTTACAATATTCTTGAAATAATAAGTCAGACTGTATTTGAAATAATGGATTGTAGTACTCTTGGAATGAGGAGGAATGTGAGGATCTCTCACAAAGTTTAGATTTCATAACAGATTTAGGATGACCTATTTCTTGATTAGGAGATTCACTTCTATCTCGACCAGTATTCTAAATGGGATAAGTTTTTCCACTTCTAGTTGTGACATTCATAGATGAAGATGAAATGAGAAAGGACTCAGGATTAAGCTAGACTCGGTCTCTAAGAAAAATGCAAAGGAGATAAAGGCTAGAATAGCCAAGATACGAGAGGAATCTGGTATGAATCATCGAAATAGGTGGCTAGAACAATTGAGATAAGACTATAGCAACACAAGATGCAAAAGGCATAAAGAGATAAGGTAAACTAATGAGAGACAACATGAGTAAAAGAAAAGATTGATCAATTCCTAACTCAAAACAACTAGTTTCTGATAGTGAATGACATGAAAGCAGAAAAATAGACCTCAGACAAAAAGCAGATCAGATAAAAAGTCAAACAGTCAATGGCAAACAGGTCTCTATTTTTGCAAATTGGACTATAGTCTTGCATGAGCTAGTACCAAGCTGCATGAGAGAACACTAAACTTTGCATGAGAAAACAAAGCCTCATGCAAGAAAGTGCTCATTATGTGTGAAACTTCATGTAGGAAAAGTGCAAAATCTGATAATTTGACATAGTTTTTGAGGTTAGAGTTGAATTTTGAGGTATAGTCTGAATTGATGTCTGATAGAAAATCAAGTTTCCTGACAGGTTTAAAGAGAAGTTTAATTGACAATCTCATTTTAGGATTTCAAGCATTCGTTTAAAGACACAAAGGTTCAAATCAAGCAGTTATGATACAAGAAGTAGTCATTAACAAACCTATCAAGGACAAAGAAACTTGATAGCATCAGGGGAGTCTTTGTTTGATAATGATTGGACAATGTTTAAGACTCAATAACAAACACATAGCTTAGTCCTACAAAAAAAATGGTGAGAAGCCAAAACCTTTGCCCCATTGCTTGAATGCATACATGCACCTCACATAGCTATGTCACCCCCTAGAGGGCGCCCATGTTTTTGGTGTTTCCAAGGACTCAACAATGTATGTTCAAAGGTTACCCTTGTAGCAGGGGCCAGTGCCACAACCGCCTCCAAATGTCCAGTGTATGCTTATGATGGGAATCTACGGGAGAGATTCTTCCCCCTCCCTACGTAAAGATTATGACTCCTTTCAGAGGTGAACCGAGTAGGCCACTAGCTACGACAAGTTCTTAGTAGGCTTCTATTCACACTAACCTTCGGTGCCCCTAATACAGGGTTGAGGCCTCACAGCCACACCAACACCCGAAAGTCATACACCCCCACAAGCAGGGCTAGGAGCGGTGCCACTCAGTACAACACATGAAGCCTTCTCATGATGATAGTCAAAGTCTTAAGAAGGAAGCTAACATGGTTTTGGAGTCTTTAGACTCAACAATACATTCTTTATTAGAGTGAGGTGGAATGACCAGTGATAGGTGCATACTCACTTGGGTCATTCCTAGAGGTTCAATACTGGCAGATCATCTAAAGGTGACACTAGACTTGGTTTAGATTCGGGGGTCAGATCTTTTGGTTCTCCCAAAGGGAGAAGAGCATACTTCTCTATCCTATTTCCTCACTCAAACACATCAAGAAAGTTCATCACCGAGTTAGTTTCACTCCACCACAACTACAAACTTTTGGGTTTCTAGTTCTCTCAGAGAGAGAAGAGCACAATCCCCTAGTAAGTAGAAGCATAAAGATTCACTACCTTTCTCTGCTTCCCCAAGAATTTGTCAAACTAGTAAGATCATTAGGATTTCAGGTTCATTCATGGTCATCACCTCCATGTAATGAAGAGCCAAAGTCCCTAGTCACTATCAAAATCCTCAAGAAATTTTAAAAGAGAGCTATTTAGACTATGTGAATAAAAGCAGGAAACAAACACAACATTTTTAACAAGTCTTCGACTATCATCCTGCAATCAAACTATTAGCATGTTTTATGTTCTTGGTGCTTTAACATGCATTCTTTTAAGAAAATATTTTAAGTAATGAGAGCACCTACAAGCACAACTTATTCGCTCCACAATGGTTAGCTCATCAAAAATTAGATAATCTACAAGTAAAATAGCTGATCATATGGCAAAATTTGAAAATGAAACCAACATGGTTGGATCAGGCTCAGAAAGAGCTTTCCAATGATATATCACTCTTAAATTTTTGATACCGTATGTGAAAATTTCTCAAAAATGGGTGCCAGTTTTCTAGAGTGGCACGGGTTTTGAAAATGCTAAAATTTTCAAAAAAGTAGGAAAACTAAAAATAGGAAGTAAAACTAAGAAATATGGAATTTTGGTCTCTATCTATCACAAAATGTCATGCGAGATAGTACTGGCTACACGAGAAAGTACCAAACCAATTGTGAGAAAGCACAAGTCTGCACGAGAATGTATGAAGGCTCACATGAGAAAGTACAAGGGCTCACATGAGAAAGTACACAGGCTCACATGATGATGCATAAGCTTGCTCGAGAGAGTGCTACAGGGAGCGAAACCTCCTGCGGGATGCTCTGGACTCTCATGCAAGAATCTATACACAGATATTAAAAATGCATGACAGAGCTTAAATTCCTGTAAAAAATAAATAAAATGAGATTGAAGCCAGAAATCATATTTTTTGCCCCACGGTGGGCGCCAAAATGTGTGTGTTTGAATGTGGACCTCTAAATCAGGCACAAATGCAACATAGTCATTGCTCAATCATGAGATGGTGAGTATGAACATGAATTGTCCATCTCACAACATCGATTGAAATGACCTATTGCCTCCTATGTGGATAGGGTGTATAATTAATCTCAGAACGAGAGCCAACAACCATAGACCAATCCCACAATGGAGGATTTTCAAAACTATGATGATATGCAAAACTAAAATTAAACTAAGATGAATGCAATTAATCTAGAAATGCTTTGAAAGAGATATGAAATGCAGATTTTTATTTTTAGAGAACTTGAAATAAAGGTGATTTTATACTAAGAACAAATAAGCAAATTAATCTAATATGAGATGCAAGATTAAACTAATAATGAAATATTATGCTAATTAATGCAATAAAAAGCTTTTGGAAACAATGAACTAAAAATTGCCTATAATGTAGATGCTCTCAAAATTGCCTACCTTGAATGAGAAAAGGAGATCCATTAAATAGAAAGGCTAGAAGAGGAATGAAGAGTTTCTTGATTTATAACTCCTGACCCTTCATTCCCATTTGAGACAAAAATGCAAGAATTACTTAATAAAAGAATGGAAAATGCCACATAGGTGGCCTTTTGAATATCTTGAATTATTAATTCAAAAAGGTGTGTCCATTCGAATATCAAGCAATTATTAATTCCTTTTTATGGGTAATTAGCCAAATGGGGAGGATTTAATTTAATTCTAAGCACTTAAGACTTTAGGATTAAATTAAATTATCATAGGGGTAATTTAGCTAATTAAAGTCAAGGACTTTAGGAATTAATTTTGATATTTAATTAATGCAATTTATGGTCTTTGCAATTGACATCAAGTCAAATTAAGTCAGGTAGGAGAGAGAAAATTGCCTAGGGAACTAGGACTTTGAAGGTGTAAAATTGAAGATAATGCACCAAAATTAATCGAATTTATTAGGTGCCAATTTTAGGGTATTACACATCCTATCACTTTTCACACTAATTAAGTCCATCATGGCCATTTTGAAATAAGATTCCCATTCTCTCCTAATTGGGGGCACCCCAATGTCATGATTCACCAAGTCCTAAAAAACTACCAGAAACATTGCAAAAATTTCCTAATAAAAACAAAAAACACAACAAAAACTTGTGAAAAATTCCTAAAAATTGAAAAGAGTCCTTCAAAACAACAAAAACAACACAAAACCACCAAAAAAGAAAAAACATCGAAAAACCTTCAAAAAAATGAAAAGCATTTTCAAAACCTTCAAAAAAATTTAAAATCATCAAAATACATAAAACATTCATCTAACAGTGACCATGTTTAGGGTGTCTATGATAAGAGCCTTTACTTTGTGTGATACAACACACATACCTCAACTCCAAACATACAAACCCTATGATAGACCAATTTTTTTTGCAAAAGATCCAAAAAAAGTTGTCCAAAGAAAACTAAACAAATCAGAAAAAATAGCAAAAATCATGCAATAAATATCCTTTGTACATAACCAATCCTTTCACATTTAAAAAAAATAGTCATTGAGTGATGATATACAACACATATGAGCTTTACTAGAAGTAAGTTAAAATAATCAAAACTAGTTAACAAGTTCTCATCTACACTACCCAAACTATCTTATCTATCAATTAGTCCCACAACAAAGCATTTAGTCAAGTTAGTCTTATTATGTCTTGATTTTTGCAAGTCATGTTCTTATGCATCTTTGGGATGTCCACAAGTGATTTAGAGATTCTATGATGGTTTTTAACTTATTTTTATTTGTTTTATATTTGTGGAATATTTTTTGTGAAGTTTTAAAAGATCAATTTGGGTGTCTATGATAAGAGCCTTCACATCCATATACAATGTCCAATTGCAAAATTGCAATAGATATTGCAATCACCTAAAACTTTTCTAGTAAAACCTTAGCCCCTAATTAGATTAAATTTGCCTCAAGTAAAATTCTAAATCTCTGATGTAGGTGTATCCAAGGTTAAGGGAGGGTATTCTGTGTCCTTGGTGAAACTATATGGAGTGTTTGTATTTTGGCCGGTGTTACTAGGTTGTAGCCTTGACCGACAGTCTCAGTCATTGAAGGAAGCTCTATCACTGAAGGAACTCGGTAGTCTCTAGCGCTCGATGAAATTTTTTCTCGGTCATGCCTACGGTGCTTGGTCGATACTAGTGCTCGGTGATGCCTGGCATGCTCGGTGATTTTACTTTCACTCGGTAGTTCTGACTTATTGACTAGAATTATATGTGATTTGTTGAGATGACTTGGTGAATTAATTGTTGGTAGCCATTATCTTGGGCCAACATGCAGAATTAAATGTTTGTATACATTTGTAAGATGACTTGTATCCAGCATTTAATTATTTGTTTTGGGGAGTTAAGGGTTTCATCCAGCCGACTTGCGGCTGATGATTAGTATTTAAGGAGGGCTTGGGTAGATATTTAAGGATAGAGTTTTGGAAGGAAGAACTTGGCAGATTTGGAAGTCAGATGTGAAGATTGAGAGCAAAGTTGTGGAAAATTTCTTGATGTTCTTGTAGATAACATTGTAATCTGATAGTCATTTGAAGCAGAGCTAGGGGTTTGTAAACTTGGGAACAAGGATATTTCTTAGAGGCTTGCGAGCTCAAGTTTAGATCTACCTTAGGGTTTCCATCAGCTTTTGATTTTCTTTAGAGATGAACTAGCTGAGTTTGTATTTGGTCTAGTTGTGGATCTTGCAGAATTGTTTTCTGATTGTAATTGGCCCTAACCCAGAAGGCCTTGTAGCCCGGCATGTTAATGAAAATTAGTGTTGAACAATTACTTTGTGTTGCATTATTGAGTAATTCACTGTGTAATTATGTTGGCTGCAAGGTTTGGATTGTCCTCCATTGGATCCACCTACCTTGACAGCATCAGGTGGTATTAGAGTGAAGGTTTGTTCCTATTGGAGCAAAGGTTAGATCTTGTTGAAGCAGAAGGCTGACGTAGCAAAGCTGATCTTGCAAAGTTGATCTTATTAGAGAAAAGATTGTGCCTAGTTTGGATTACAGATCCAAAGCATTGAACTTGTGAAATTGTGCCCTAGTTGTTTACAAGATTGCAGGTTGAGATCTAACTTTTTGCAACTTGGAAATTGTCACAAGATGGTCAGTGAGGGTTTGTTGTAGAGGGTTTCTATTATCTTTAAGGATGCCTCTGAGAAGATTAGACCCTAGAGTTATTTCAGATCTTTATGATACTCTTGAATCCTAGATCATAGAGAAAGTGAAATCAGATTTCAGATCTGAGATGGAATTGATGAAGAATGATATGGTCGTCAAGATCATGAGAACTTTTTCTGGTATACCTCAGAATGTTGGTACCAAGGATGGCTATGAAGAAGTTGATAAAGAATTTGAGACTACTGGATCTAGTGGTGATGACTGGAGGAACAAGTCTGGTGAAGATAGAACTACTCAGTTGCCTAGACCTGCTACTTGGTTTAGTAATTATTGAATGGAAGTTTCTACTTTCTCTGGTACTTTGAAGCCCGACAATCTAATTGATTGGATTGGTGAACTTGAAGATTTCTTTGAGCTGGAAGAAATTGAAGATCCTCTTTGAGTGAGATTAGCATAGACAAAGTTGAAAGGACATACTACTCTTTGGTGCAAGGAACTACAAAGAGACCGAGAAGATGAAGGTGAAACAAAGATCAATCGGTGGAGATTAATGGTGACTAAGTTGAAAGATAAGTTCATACTAGAAAACTATGAGCTTGACTTGTCTAAGAAGTTGCAGAATCTAAAGCAGAAGGATTTGTCTGTTGAAGATTATATTGAGTAGTTCTACAAACTTACTATTCGGTCTGGACACTGAGAGCTTGGTAAGGAAAAGGTAGCTCGATATGTGAATGGTCTAAGATTCAACATTCAAGATGAGCTTGGTATGCTAAAGATTGATTCTATTGAAGATGCTTATTAGTATGCTCTGAAGGTAGAAGATAAGTTGAAAAGGAAACAACCTAGTAACTCCCGAGGGAAAGAAAATATTGATCACTCGGTGAAGGAGAAACTGAATGATGTAGAAGATGAATAGAAACTTGTGGAAACAAAGAAGAAGACATGCATAGTTATCTTTAAGGGTACTTTCTCTAACTATGGAGAGGAAGGACACCATTCTTTTGAGTGTACATAGAAGAAGGTTGACTGATGAATTATTGTGATGAATGAGAACATTCAGAATGAACCTGAATTAGAGAACTTGCTGCTTCAACAAACATTTCTCGGTACAAAGGATGAACCTTGTTAGAGGAGCAACTTCTTTAGGACCTGATGCAAGACTGAAGGTAACCTCTATGATGTTATTGTTGATAGTGGTAGTACTGATAACCTTGTTGCTCAGGACCTGGTTGAGAAACTTGGTTTGAGTAGAATGAAACATCCTTGTCCTTATAGGCTTGGCTAGTTACAAGATGTTCATGCTTTGGAAGCTAGAGAATAATGCTTCATTGATGTTCAGATTGGCTAGTACAAGGATCTTGTGTTATGTGACATCGTGAAGATGAATACTTGTGATATATTGCTCGGTAGACATTGGCAATATGATTGCAAAGCTATTTATGACTGTGTAAGAAATATGTTTACTTTTGAGAAGAATGAAAAGAAGTTTTCATTAATTCCTTTGATGGATACAATGCTTGGTAGGAGAAGCCTGAGTATTGGTAGCCGAGTTGAGATTGTGGATCCAGAGAAAATGAATGATTAGTATGGAGAATAGACTTGTACATTGTTAAGAAAAAACTTGAAGAGACAGAGGAAACTGAAATGGAAGACTTTGCAAGCAGAAAAGGTGGAGGACTTGTATGTGAAGAACCAATTTGGGATTTATGTGTTGAATCCTAGAAGATGTTCTTCTCACATATGAACATCCTTTGGAACTTGGGTTGTCTAATGCAAGGGCATCTAAGGTTAAGGCAAGGAATTTTGTGTCCTCGGTGAAATTGCATGGAGTGTTTGTATTTTGGATGGTGTTACTCAGTTCTAGCCTTGACCGACAGTCTTGGTCATTGAAGGAAGCTTGGTCATTGAAGGAACTCGATAGTCTATGGCACTTGGTGAAATTGTTGCTCAGCCATGTCTACAGTGCTCGATTGACACTAGTGCTCGGTGATGCCTAGCGTGCTCGGTGATTTTATTGTCACTCAGTAGTTCTGACCTACCAACTATAATTCTATGTGATTTGTTGAGCTGACTTGGTGAATTAATCATTGGCAGCCATTGTCTTGGGCCGACATGCAAAATTAAATGTTTGTATAAATTTTTAAGCTGACTTGTATGGGATTTAATTATTTGTTTTGGGGAGTAAAGGGTTTCATCCAGCTAACTTGTGGTTGATGATTAGTATTTAAGGAGGGCTTGGGTAGATGTTTAAGGACAAAGTTTTGGAAGGAAGAACTTGGTAGATCTGGAAGTCAGATGTGAAGATTGAGAGTGAAGTTTTGGAAAATTTCTTGATGTTCTTGCAGATCAGATTGTAATCTGATAGTCATTTGTAGTAGAGCTAGGGGTTTCTAAACTTGGGAACAAGGAGATTGTTTGGAGGCTTGCGAGCTCAAGTTTAGATCTACCTTAGGGTTTCCATCAGCTTTTGATTGTCTTTAGATCTGAACTAGCTGAGTTTGTATTGGGTCTAGTTGTGGATCTTGCAGAATTTTTTTCTAATTGTAATTGGCCCTAACTTGGAAAGCCTTACAACCAGGTAATTTTAATGAAAATCAACGTTGAACAATTAATTTATGTTTCATTATTGATTAATCCACTATATAATTCTATTGGATGCAAGGTTTGGACTCTCCTTCATTGGATCCACCTACCTTGACTGCATCAGGATACCACTTGATGCAGTCAAGGTATGTGGATCCAATGAACGATAGTCCAAACCTTGCAGCCAACATAATTACACAATGGATTACTCAATAATGCAACACAAAGTAATTTCTTGACACTGATTTTCATTAACATGCTTAGTTGTAAGGCCTTCCGGGTTAGGGCCAATTACAATTAGAAAATAATTCTGCAAGATCCACAACTAGACCCAATATAAACTCAACTAGTTTAGCTCTGAAGACAATTAGAAGTTGATGGAAACCCTAAGGAAGATCTAAACTTGAGCTCGCAAGCCTCCAAGAAATCTCCTTGTTCCCAAGTTTACAATCCCCTAGCTCTGATACCACCTAATGTAGTCAAGGTAGGTGGATCCAATGAAGGATTGTCCAAACCTTACAATCGGGCATGTTAATGAAAATCAGTGTTGAACAATTACTTTGTGTTGCATTATTGAGTAATCTGCTATGTAATTCTGTTGGCTGCAAGGTTTGGACTATCCTTCATTGGATCCACCTACCTTGACTGCATCAATCTCAAAGGCATAATTCACTAGACATAATTATTTAAGAAACCTAAATAATCCCCCTTGCATAATTAAATCAAATCATTTTTAATATTATAACTTGAAAAATTATTTAATTTTCAAAACTTCCTTTTAATATAAAGTGCTACAACTTTTATTAAAAAGAGCACATTGCACAATTTAATCTTGATTAAATGACAATTAAAAGAGGATTTTCTATTTTGTCTTATTCTCCAATCAAGCTTGACCAATCAAAAATATTGGATCCTCTCACAAGGATTTATCTCTCTCACCACTCATCTCTACCTAGAATATTTTGCCTCTTAATCTCCACCCTTCATTCATTAGGCACTTTCTTTAAAAGGAAGCTTGTCTTGAGCTCAAGAGTATAATTTTGATCATTTGGAATCTTAAGGATATTCTTGCATTCTAGTATTCTCTCTTTGTGCCTTCTAGATTAATCTTTCTATTTTGAGTTCTTAAGTTCATAGCTTCTTAGCTCATAGATCTTTTGCATTGTTAGCTTAGCTCATTCTCTAGTGTAATATTTCATTGTTACCTAGCTTGCTTTCATAGTAGCATCATTGTTGTTAGCCTAATCTTATATTGTAGTTTCATTCTAGCTTTACATTTCCATGTTCAAGATCATCTTGGAGTGGTGAATGCATGTGTTACATCTCCTCCACATTTTAAATCTTCCATTTTGGAGAAGTCAAGTCACTAATCCTTCATGCCATTCTGATAAGCATTCTAAAAAGGATTAAACTAACTTTAAATAGGAAGCAATAAGCCACTTTTGAGGGTTCAGTTTGTTCATTTGACTTGAACACATGTAGCTAAACTCTTGAGTTAATGGTTTATTGATTGTTGGTTGCATTCCAATTGAATACCAATTTTTAAACACAAAAATAATTTGATTGTGATACACCACACGTAGGTCAACTCTGAATGCTTGACCTAGTTGGATCGACCCACATTCCTTATTTATTCAGTGTGCTTTTTTTAATGCAAGATGATAATCATACGTAGATCTTTTACATCTTTGTAGGATGGTATCCATTTTTGCTATAATAAAGTGGCTCAATTATGATAAATAAATAGCTCAATTTGGTTGGAAATTAAAAGCATGGCTATTAAAAAACTAAGCTCTCTATTTACTATAATCTAAGGGTTTCAATCAAGGATTTATTCACATTCTACCAGTCAACTCTAAAATTCTAGCAAATCAGTCAAATCTCTTTTATTACTCAATCTATTTTTTCAAAATAGTCATATCAATTTTCAAATCAATTGGTTAGTAATTCCATCATCATTTGTCTTATACATGATATGTCTTTCCTAAAACTAGATATTCTCATTTTTGTTGAGCATCATATGTATTTCCTGAAACCACACATCATCATTTATCTTATATAGGATATATCTTTCCTAAAACTAGATGTTGTTGCTTGTCTTATGTAGGGTATGTCTTCTTTGAAACCAGATGTTGTCACTAGTCTTATACATGATGGGTCCTTCTTGTAACCAAACATGATTCTTATTAACAATCTCAGTCCAATGTCAATCAAACAATCATCAAAACCTACCGATATTCTTCAATTCTTACTAATTATTCCTTTCTATGTGTTGTTTAATCTTAATATTCTTTCAAGAGATCATTAATGTCTTTTTGGCACAAATAATCTCTCAAGGGGGCATTGTTGACCTCCCTATCACATTATTCTCATTGGGGCATACCAGGAGATATTTTTTATTGTTCTTTAAAACAAAACCTAATAAACATTGCATCAAAGAGGGGAAAAATGTAGAAACCTAAAAATTTCCCATGTTTGCAAGCGACAATTTAACTAACATTCCTCTTAACTTATTAAATAATCTTTATTATTTAATTAATTGTGTCATTCTACCATATTCTAAAATCCAAATCATTGTTTTTCCTTAACTCTATAATTAAGTGATTTTAATTAATTACCTTTATTATTAATCATCCAATCAATATGTCACCATCTATTCATATATAATATAATTAAATAAATAACATTATTTAACTATACCCTACCTTAGTATAATTAATTGAATAACCAAATTTAATTAATGTTTCCTCCTCTTAATTACTGTATTTCGGTAATAATTAAATAAAATTCTATCTCATAATTAAATAAATGATATTTATTTAATTAAACTAATTATTCCCCTTTCATGATTAAATAAATTATATTTATTTAATTACAACTAACAATTCCTCTCATATATAAATAACTATTTACTTATTAAATATCTTCACATGTGCAAATAAATAATATTTTATTTATTTAAATCATAATTATTCTCCTAAATCCTAACTCACACTCACTTTGAGTTATCTTTTTAATCACAAATCTTCACTTCAATTTTCCCTCTCCTAACTATTCAATGCACATTGGTATTTCCTCCCTCAACAATCAATTAAATCTTCCCTCAATTCATTCTTTTAATCCATGCTATTAGTTTACTCATCCATGCAAGAAGTTAACTAACTGATCTATTCTATTATCTTCCCAGTCCATTCAAGTCATCTCTCCAATCTATTTTCTAACAGATCAATCAATCCTTTTAAGCCAAGAAATCAACTCAGTTGAACTCTCACTCACTCTGAGTTCAACTCGTCAATAACTATCAATCAACCGTTCAAATATGCATTCTTGGTTGAAACCCCTAAAATCTTATAAATAGAGAGAAAAACCTTTGATTTTAGTAACCACAATTTCTTTGAATTCTTATGCTGACCTGATCTTGAGCTCAATTCTTAGAGCCCACATTGGATGAGAAGGAGGACACCAAGGAAGGATTTTATGGTTTGCATATTCATGTTTTGGATTGAATGAATAATTTTTGATTGATTATTCTTATTAATTATCTTACATCTTTTCTTAAATATTGAGAATACTAATTTCTCTAACAATCTCTTTATGGTTGATATTTTATATGTTATCATAGGTTTCTATTGACACCCTCTTACTAGTTTTGATTATTTTGACTCGGTTCCACTAATTCTCATATGTGTTGTATGTCTTCGTTCAATGCCTTTTTCTCAAAATGTGAAAGGATTGGTTATGTACAAAGGATATTTATTGCATATTTTTGTTGGTTTCTTTGATTTGTCTAGTTATCTTTGTCCAATTTTTTTGGATCTTTTGACAATGTTTCTAGTCCATCATATTTATTTTTCACACTACTTCCCCCAAGGTAATGGCCAAGTTGAGGATATGAATAAAACAGTCATAAACATATTGAAAAAGATGATCAATAAAGGTGGTTGGAATTGGCACCTCCAACTCAACCCTTCCTTATGGGCATACTGCACTAGTTTTTGTACCCCTATAGGATCCAATCCATATTCACTAGTGTACAATACCAAATCTATCTTTCCAATAGAGCTTGAGCTCCCACCAATGAAAGTATCCCTTCAGCACATCATTTTAGATGAGGAATACCAAGTCTCATATCATGACTACAAGAGATAGAGTTGCTAGATGAAAAAGGAGAAAGTGCACTAACACACTTAAAATCATATCAACAACATCTGAGAAGAAGTTTCAATAAGGTCATACCATGATCTTTTAAAGTGGGTGACTTGGTTCTAATGGAAAAGTAGAAAAACCAAGTGGAACGAGAGAAACTAGGAAAGTTTAAAGAAAACTAGTTACATCCCTACATCATCACAATAGTATATGAGTTTGGAGCATATCAGATATCCACATGAGAGGGAGAGCCTCTACCAAACTTCGTCAATAGCTTGTATCTATGGAAGTTCTATACATAGTCTTGGACTAGTCCCAAATTCAAAAAGTTAAAAATACAAAAAAAAAAGAAAAAAAAAGGTAACCTTGGTGAAAACCTAGAAATCATACGTCTTTGGTGATACAAAATAGAAATATAAGATAAATAAATCCATCCTATGCTGAAAATCACTTTGATGGCACATTGGGCAAGTACCATGGTGAAAATATGGTAGTCTGATGCCATGTGTAGAGATCATGGTCCACCATCTATCATGTCTCTAAGTTGATATCACATGTCACTCCATTATATTCCCCATGATAAAATTAGTGCATCATGGATTGAAATTTGTTTGCTATCTTTGTCTTAGCACATCTTGTCATATTTCACACTAAGTCAGTCCATCATAGTCATTCCATAATAAGATGTCCATTCTCTCCTGAACAAGGGTACCCCAATGTTGTGATTCATCAAGTCTAGAAAAAATACCAAAAATGTTGCAATTTTTTTTTAAGAAATACCAAAAACAAAGCAATTTTTTTAAAATTTTTTTTGAAAATTGAAAAGAGTCCTTCAAAATAACATAAAATACACAAAACCATCTTATAAAACTCCAAAACCATTTTAAAAACCTTTTTAAAAAACATCAAAAAACATAAAACATTCATCTAAAGGTGACCATGTTTAGGGTGTCTGTGATAAGAGACTTCACTTTCTATGATACATCACACATACCTCAACTCCAAACATATGAACCCTATGATGGATGAAAATCATTTGCAAAATATCCAAAAAAAATGTCCAAAGACAACTAAACAAATAAAAAAAATAGAAAAAATCATGCAATAAATCTCCTTTGATCATAACCAATCCTTCCACATTTAAAAAAATAGGCATTGAAGGATGACATAAAACACATATTAGCTTTAGTAGAACCAAGTAAAAATAATCAAAACTAGTCAACAAGTCCTCAACTACACTGCCTAAACTATCATATCTATCAATCAATCCCACAGCAAAGCATTTTGTAAAAAATTATGTTGTCTTAGACAAATGAAGGAAAACTTGAAATCAGATGGAGTAGTCTTAGATGGGGCACCTTTTTCTTGAAATCAAATAGCATCAACAATAAATCAAAATTCAATATCTAAACTACTGCAAAAACACAGACTCATAATCAGTACAGTTTCAACTCATTGCGTCAAGTTAGACTTATTATATCTTGATTTTTGCAAGTCATGTTCTTATGCATCTCTGAGATGTTCACAAGTGATTTAGAGATGTCATAATTATTCATGACTAATTTTTATTTGTTTTCTATTTGTGGAATATTTTTCATGAAGTCTTAAAAGAGCATCTAGGTGTCTATGATAATAGCCTTCACATCCATATACAATGTCCATTTTTAAAATTGGAATGTATACTTTGATTGTGATATGCCACAAATACCTCAACTATGAATGTTCAACCTAGATCGACCAACCCAGATTCCTTGTCTATTTAGTGTGCCTGTTTTCAATGTAAGAGGATAATTATACCTAGATCTTTCATATCTTGGTAGAATGGTATCCATTTTTCTATAATAAAGTGGCTCAATGATGATAAATAAATAGCTCACTTCAGTTGGAAATCAAAAGATTTGTTATTAAAACATTAAGCTCTTTGTTTACTATATATAATCTAAGGGTTTCAATCAAGGATTCATTCAAATGCTATCAGTCAATTCTAACATTCTATTAAATCAGTCAAATCTCTTCTATCACTCACTCAATCTATTTGTCAAAATAGTCAAATCAATTCTCAAATCAATCAAATCAATTGGTCAATCACTCCATCTTCATTTGTCTTATACATGATATGTCTTTCCTGAATACAAACATTGTCATTTTTGTTAAATAGGATATGTCTTTCCTGAAACCACACATCATCATTTGTCTTATACAAGATATATCTTTCCCGAAACAAGACATTGTCTCTTGTCTTATACAAGGTATATCTTCTCTGAAACTAGACATTGTCCCTAGTCTTATGCAGGATGGGTCCTTCCTAAAATGAGACATTATTCTTATCAACAATCTCTATGTCCAATTTTGATCAAACAATCATCATAGCCTACCAACATTCTTTGGTTCTTACTAATTATTCTTTACTAAACATTATTTAATCTAAATATTCTATCAAGAGATCATTCATGTCTTTCTGGCACAAATAATCTATCGAGGGGGCATCATTTACCTCATTGTCACATTGTTCTCACTAGGGCATACCATGGCATAAGTTTTATTATTCCTTGAAACAACACATAAAAAACATTATATCAAAGAAGAGAAAAATGTAGACACCTAAAAATGTGCCATGCATGCAAGCAAAAATTTCACTAACATTCCTCTTAAATTATTAAATAATCTTTATTATTTAATTAATTGTGTCATTCTACCATATTCTAAAATCAAAATCATTATTTCTCCTTAATTCTATAATTAATTAATTTTAATTAAAATTACCTTAATTATTAATCGTTCAATAAATATTTCATCATCTATTTATCTATAATATAATTAAATAAATAACATTATTTAATTATACCCTACCTTATTATAACTAACTAAATAACTAAATTTAATTAATGTTTCCTCCTCCTAATTATTGCATTTCGGTAATAATTAAATCAAATTCTATCTCATGATTAAATAAATGATATTTATTTAACTACAACTAATAATTCCTCTAATAAATAAATAAGTAATTATTTATTTATAAAATATCTCCACATGTGCAAATAAATAATATTTTATTTATTTAAATCATATTTATCCTCCTAAATCCTAACTCACACCCACTTTGAGTTATATTTTCAATCACAACTCTTCACACCACAACTCCCTCTCCTAAGTATTCAATCCACATTGTTAATTCCTCCCTAAACAATCAGTTAACTCTTCCATCAATTTAGTATTCTAATCCATCCATTCACTTGACTCATCCATGCAATCAATTAACTCACCGATCTATTCTTTTATCTCACCACTCCATTCAAGTAATCTCTCCTAATACCCCAAATTGAATCATTGTAGAATAATATTCACAAGGCAAAAGGATTAGTAAATACCCCTAACATCAGTGCTATGGATAGCATGATTGGATTAGTGCCTAACATTGGTGAGAAAATTATGGTGTTGCAAACACTGAATGAATTATGGGAGTCATCCATGGGAGATGCGAAGAAGAGATATCAATATATTTTGACAAGATTCCATCACCGTATCCCAGTAAGTAATTTTGTTTTTGGCATATTTGTCAAAAAAGGGGGATAAATAGATGTATATAAGGGGGTTATAATATCGGTTATAAGGATTTATGTACATAGGAAGTATTGCCACAAGGGGAGTCATGGAGAATTATACCGAGAGTTGATACATGGTCAAATTTTGATTAAGGACACACAATTTTGATGACTTTGAAGTTTTTAACAAAGATGCCAAAATAATGCCAAAGGGGGAGATTGATACTCCTAAAGAGTTATTTAGTTGTCCTTAGTTTACTTAAAGTCCTATTGATTGTCAAAGTTAGTCGGTAAAGAAAATAAGTCAGTCAGTAAAGGAAAAGAAAATTTCGGTAAAGAGAAAGGAAGTCAAGATACTATGTAGAAGGTTTCTATTACCAAGTCACAATAGTTACTGAGTCAAAGAGAAAGATAGTTACTGAGCTAAGTATACATGTTACCGAGTAAGAATAAAATGTTTTACCAAGTAGAATAGGCTGACATAACATATTTTAATAGATACATTGAATCTAGACACCGAGCATAAACCATTTTACATATTTCAAGAAGTTTGTTTGGTAAATCATTGGAGATATTAAAAAGAGTATTTTGCATGATTAAGAGGTAAGATACACCAATGGAAATTAAGTGGAACATATACATTGGAGATGTAACCAATACTAACACCATTTAAGGAGAATAATCTAGAATATTTCAGCCACATTTAGATCAAGCATAAAAGGATCAGTGTATGAAGATTGAAAAAAGAGAGTCAGAGAGAGTACAAAGAGAAGGTAATGATTAGACATATAAGAATATGAAGGTGATGAAGAGTAGAGAAGATACCAAGTAATATAATAGCTAGAGAAGAGCTATGAATATGAATCAGAGTTGAGGCTACCATGTATAGATATTGAATTGTGATTGAAATATAGAATGAGGTAATATGATATTGGGCATATTGAGTCTGACAAGTATTTGTGGTTGCATCATTACAGACATTTTTAATACTGGTTTCTAATATAATAAGTATTGTAAAATCCCTTAACCGAGTAAGCCCTAATAGGTCTTAATTTGTAAATCCTTTAACATGGTACATCTCCTAGATTAGAGTTGTAAAATGCTTTAGCAAGGTAGACTGAATAAGTCTTTGTACTCCTAGCAGGGTAAATACTCTTAATAGGGTAAGCTATCAAAAGTAGCTAAATTTTGTACCTCTCATTGATCAACCTTTTTACTGCACTAGTGAAGGATTGTGGGTACCATCCCCACAACAATTTTCTCTCTAACCAAGGATTTTTGCAAGACCAAAAATCATGGTGTTATGAGTTGTGTTTTATGTGTTGATTTCTATATTTGTTAATGTTTCATGCAGAGTTTATAATTTAGTAAATGGTTAGAAAAGTTGATAAATTTTTTTTGAAGTACTGATTCACCCCTCCCCTCTTAGTACTTAACTTTCCATAATTAATCCAACACTCTCCAATATATTTGCTAACAAATTAATCATTCTTGTTAAGCCAAGACATAAACTCAATTGAACTATCACTTACTCTGAGTTCAAATCCTCAATCCCAGTCATTCAATCCTTCAACCATGCATTATTGGTTGAAACCACTAAGCTATTATAAATAGAGAGCTAAACCTTTGATTTTGGTAACCATAATTGCTTTGAATTCTTATGCTAGCATGATCTTGAGATCAATTCTAAGAGCCCACATTTCATGAGAAGGAGAAAACCAATGAAAGATTTTATGGTTTGCATATTCATGTTTTGGACAAACACATGAGAGGGAGAGCCTCTACCAAACTCCATCAATAGATTTTATATGTGAAAGTTCTATACATAGCTCTTGGAGTAGTCCCAAATTTAAAAAGTTAAAAATAAAAAAATGTGAAAAAAGAAAAAAAAGGTTACCTTGGTGAAAATCTAGCAATTAGGCATCTTTGGTGACACAAATATAGAAATAAAAGATAAATAAATCCATCCTCTGGTGAAAACCACTTTGGTGGTTCCTTGGAAAAGTACCACAGTGAAAATCAGGCATTCTAGTGTCATGTGTAGAGATCATGCTCCACCATCTATCATATTTCTAACCTGATATCACATGTCTTTCTGTCATATTCCTCATAAAAAAATCAGTGGTCATCACCATCATGGATTGAAAATTTTTAGTTATCTTTGTCTTAGCACATCCTGTCACATTTCACACTAAGTTGGTCCATTATGGCCATTCCACAATAAGATGCCCATTCTCTCCTTATTGAGGGTACCCCAATGTCTTGATTCATCAAGTCTTGAAAAAATACCAAAAACATTGCAAACATTTCTTAAGAAATACCAAAAACACAACATTTTTTTTAAAGAAATTCCTAAAAATTGAAAAGAGTCCTTCAAAACAACAAAAAAAATCCAAAACCATCTTATAAAACTCCAAAAACATTTTCAAAATCTTAACAAAAATTAAAAAAACATTGTAAAACATAAAACATCTATCTTAAGGTGACCATGTTTAGCATGTCTATGATAAGAGCCTTCACTTTGTGTGATACGCCACACATACCTCAACTCCAAAAATATGACCCTATGATGGACCAAAATAATTTGCAAAAGATTCCCCAAAAATTATCCAAAGACAACTAAACAAATAGAAAAAACCAGGAAAATTCATGCAATAAATCTCTTTTGTACATACCAATCCTTTCACATTTAAAAAATTAGGCATTGAATGATGACATACAACACATATGAGCTTCAGTAGAACCAAGTCAAAACAATAAAAAAAAGTCAACAAGTCCCCAACTACACTGCCCAAACTATCTTATCTATCAATCCATACCACAGTAAAGCATTTTGTCAAAAATCACGTTGTCTTAGACAAGGGAAGGAAAACTCAAAATCAGAAAAAGTAGTCTTAGACATGGTACCTTGTTCTTGAAATCATATAGCATTAGCAATACATAAAAAATTAATGTCCAAACTACTGCAAAAACACAGACACATAATCAGTACAACTGCAACTTGTTTAGACAAGTTAGTCTTAAAGTATTATGTCTTGACTTTTGCAAGTCATATTCTTACACGTATCTGAGATGTCCACAAGTGATTTAGAGATGCCATGATGGTTCGTGACTTATTTTTCTTTGTTTTTTGATTGTGGAATGTTTGTCATGAAGTATTAAAAGAATAATTTAGATGTGTGTGATAAGAGCCTTCACACCCATATACAATGTACAATTGCAAAATTGCAATGGATACTTTGATTGTGATATGTCACACATACCTCAAATCAGAATGCTTGACCTATATTAATCAACCCATAACCCTTGTCTATTCAATGTGCCTATTTTAAATTCAAGAGGATAATCATACCTAGATCTTTCATATCTTGGTAGGATGGTATCCATTTTTTCTATAATAAAGTGGCTCAATGATGATAAAAAAAATCTCAATTCAGTTAGAAATCAAAAGCATGGTTATTAAAACATTAAGGTTTTTGTTTACTATAATCTAAGGAATCATTCAGATTCTATTAGTCAAATCTCTTCGATCACTCACTCAATCTATTTGTCAAAATGCTCAAATCAATTTTCAAATCAACCAAATCATTTGATCAGTTATTCCCTCATCATTTGTCTTATACAAGATATGTCTTTACTTAAAAATATACATTCTCATTTGTGTTAAATAGGATATGTCTTTCTTGAAACCACACATCATCATTTTTCTTATAAATGATATATCTTTCTTGAAACCAGGTGTTGTCACTTGTCGTATATAGGGCATGTCTTCCCCAAAACCAAATGTTGTCACTAGTCTTATACATGATGGGTCCTTCTTGAAACCAAAAATGATTTTTATCCACAATCCCTATGTCTAGTGTCGATGAAATAGTCATCAAAACCTACCAACATTCTTCACTTCTTACTAATTATCTTTTCTAAACATTATTTAATCTAAATCTTCTTTCAAGGGATCATTCATGTCTTTTTGGACAAATAATCTCTCGAGGGGGTATCATTTACCTCGCAGTCATATTGTTCTCATTGGGGCATACTGGGGCATATTTTATATTATTCTTTGAAACAACACCTAAAAAACATTGTATCAAAGGGGGGCAAAATGTAGACAGCTAAAAATGTCCCATGCCCATAAGCGGCAATTTCACTAACATTCCTCATAAATTATTAAATAATTTATATTATTTAATAATTGTGTCATTCTACCATATTCTAAAATTGAAATAATCATTTCTCCTTAATTCTATTATTAAAATATTTTAATTAATTACCTTAATTATTAATCCTCCAATCAGTATTTCATCATCTATTATTCTATAATATAATTAAATAGAAAACATTATTTAATTATACCCTACCTCATTATAATTAATTAAATAACCAAATTTAATCAATGTTTCCTCCTAATTATTGCGTTTAGGTAATAATTAAATCAAATTCTATCTCATGATTAAATAAATGATATTTATTTAATTATACTAATTATTCCCCTCTCATGATTAAATAAATTATATTTATTTAATTACAATTAACAGTTCCTCTCACAAATAAATAAGTAATTATTTATTTATAAAATATTTCCACATGTGCAAATAAATAATATTTTATTTATTTAAATCATAATTATCATCCTAAATCCTAAGTCACACTCACTTTGAGTTAGCTTTTTAATCACAACTCTTCACTACACAATTCCCTCTCCTAAATATTTTATCCACATTGTTAATCCCTACCTCAACAATTTGTTAAGTCTTCCACTAGTTCAATTTTATAATCCTTGTAGTCAATTGACTTATCTATGTAATCAGTTAACTAACTAGTCTATTTTGTTATCTCACTAGTCCATTCAAGTCATCTCTCCAATCTATTTTCTAACAAATCAATCAATCCTATTAAGTCAAGAAATCAACTTGACGCAGTGCAAGGCCGAGAGAATCCCCAAAGGAGATGTCCAAGCCCCCAACTAAACAACCACAGAGTGAAATTACAATAGTTAAGTAAGATTTGATAACAATCCAAATTATTTATAAATAACTAACTACATGTAATGTGTCAGGCTATAAGGCCTTCCTGGTTACGACCAATTACAAATCAAGTAACAGTCTTGCAAGATCCCTTAAGATCCAATTCAAACCCTAACCCTAGATATCTAGATCTATAACAATAGGTTACAACAATCTGATATAAATATCTAACAAGATCTAAACTTATGCTTGCAAGCCACCAAGCAATCTTCTTGTTCCTAAGCCTTGGCCACTAGCTCTTCTAACCAAGTCACAACCTCAAATTCATAACTTGAATCTCCACTCCTTTTTCTCTCTTCCTCCTTCTTACAACTACCCAAACCTTTCTTAAATACTACTTCTTTAGCCACAAGTCGGCTGGAAGAAAGAAATAACTCCTAAGCCAAAGTCAGCTCCTAAAACAACAAATATTAAATGCAATACAAGTTGGCTCTCAAATAGCCTAACAATAAAATAATTCTCCATGTTGTTCTCCAGATTTACCTAGGAGAATGCAACAGAAGATACCAACATTAAATACATCAAGTCAGCCCATCAAATCCACAAAAACTCTAGTTGGTAAGCCAAACTACCGAGCATCAGCAAAAACAACTGTGCAAGCTAGGTATCACTGAGCAAGCACTTCGACCGAGCACCACCAGCATTGCCAAGCGTAGGTTCTGGTGAGCACTAGAAGTTTACCAAGTTCCTTCAGTAACTGAGCCCTTCAATGACTGAGCTCCTTAGTCAACACTGCAACTGAGTAACACAGAAACACTCCAATCATAACAGACCAACATATAGGATTGCCAACTACCCTAGCATGCTCCTGCATCACAACTCAATTGAACTCTCACTCACTTTGAGTCAAACTCCTTAATAAGAGTAAATCAACCATTCAATCATGCATTCTTGGTTGAAACCCCTAAAATATTATAAATAGAGAGAAAAACCTTTAATTTTTGTAACCACAATTGCTTTGAATTCTTATTCGGGCACACTTTTGAGTTCGATTATAAGAGCACACATTTCTTGAGAAGGAGAATACCAATTAAGGATTTCATGATTTTCATATTCATGTTTTGGATTGATTCCATAATATTTGATTTACTATCCTTATTGTTTGTCTTCCATCCTTTCTTAAATATTGAGAATACTAATTTCTCTAACAATATCTTTGTGGTTGATATTTTGTATGTTATTCCAAGTTTCTATTGATCCCCTATTACTAGTTTTGATTATTTTGACTTGGTTCTACTGAAGCTCATATGTGTTGTATGGTGTCATTCAATTCTTGTATTTTTAAATGTGAAAGGATTGGTTATATGGGTATATGCACAAAGATGGGGGACCAAAAAGGTGCCACTTTTCTTTTTGGTCCCCCATCGACCATAGTACATATGCACTAAAAGGGTGCACATGCCTTGTAAAACATGAAAAAGTGTTTTTACAAAGCGCATGTGCCCTATAGCATGCACATGCTTTGTAAAAACACTATTTAGTATTTGTTGCAGTTGGGAAAGCTCATTTTTATTTCCACAAACCCACGTTTGTAAAAAAGAAAGCCTTGCCAAGCGCGTACGCAGTATTTTTTGGGCTTGTTGGATCCATATTTTTCATTCATCCATCAATTTGTATACAAAATGGCTTCATGACATCATCAAGCTCGATCCGGAAGAAGAGGTAAGTGTTTTTACAGCCCATGCCTCTTATTTGTATTAAAATTTAAGTTTTGTTAAAATTTGTTTTGTTAAAATTTGTTTTCTTGAAATTTGTTTTCTTAAAATTTGTTTTCTTAGATTTTATGCATGTAATTAAGATTTTAAAATCTAATTTTTTTAATTGCTAGGAAGAAATAATCTTCCTCAACCAAACCCTCTATCTCCTCATGAAGAAATGAATGAAGAAACAAATGAAGAAAATAACCAAGAAAATGAACCTCAATTGCCTCCAACAATCGAGAAACCTCCTCCTTGAACACAAGAAAATTTGATGAACCAAATTGAAAGAGGGAAAAAAAATTAGAATCTTTAATTAAGAGGTTAAAAGATTCTATTGGTACAAATCCTAGAAGGGAAAGACTTGCGAAATCATTGGAAGCAATCTTGACCCATGTAAGCTCAGTTAGTGGGCAAATTAATTTATGGTAGGATAAAAGAGAAGAACAAAAATAATATTATGCAAATAAATTATCTTATGCAGACATAAAAAAGAAAAAAATCACAAAATATAACATCTACAAACTCTTTAAAAAACTAGGGGACACAGATACTCTTAGAACTACAACAAGGAGGTTCCCGATTCATTGGTGCTTAAATAAAGACATTAAAAAAAACTTTTGGGAGAGATGGTGGATGGTCTTTTATTCTCCTCCATGTAAAAATCATGAGGTTCTATATATTTTTGGAGGAAACTCTATTGCGAGTTTGTACTCAAGGAGGTGCCAAATTATTTTGACCATCTAGATTCTCAGTGTAGAGGAGGGGGGTCATCATTTGATAGAGCGGGGGCACATTGTGACCTTAATGCACCTAGGGTTCCTATTGGCAAGCCACAAGTGGATCATGTTACTATTCCTTCCATTGTGAAGGAACATGTCGAGGCGGACACACTAGGAATGATTAGTGCTCTGACAGAGACTCTCATTCAGTGTGCCACTCCTTTAGTTGAGGGTGACCATGGTCAATCTTTGAGGGGGCATATTTATCAGTCATGTGGATCCTTGTGCACATTTGGTACTACCGAGAGAGAGGAAGAGGATTCTGGACTGATGACTAATGATTTTATAAATATGAAATTTAGCATTGACACATAGGTAAATATTTCCAAGTTCATTAAATTGCTTTAATCATATTTCATTTATAAAAGAATAACTAATTAATTTAGTATCTACTGATTATGATCAAATTTTAGGGAAAGAGTGTCAGTGGTGATGGCAGTGGCAATGATCCTCTTGTGCCCTTCTACACATCGTCACCAATTACACAAGTATGTATCAAATAAAACATTTTATTTTATATATTTGATTATTATGTAATTATATGGATAATTGTATCATAACTTATTGTGCATGTGCATTAGACGTTCACTGGTGGATCATCGATGTTCACAACAAACAACGAAGGGCATCATGCCACTTTCCTTGAGGTATCTTTATTTACATGTTAATTTGATTTACTTGATTATATTTAATTAATAAATGAATGAATAACTAAATTAATAAACAAATTATGATCAAAATCCAAAGGCACGATGATCACATTATTTCACCTAGCTTTGTGACATCATCATTGAGTCCACAGGTATATATGTAATAATGCATTATAATTAACATGTCAGTAGTACATTCTTATATGAATGGTTATCTTATAATTTTACATGTACATGTGCACTAGTTGAATGTTGGAGCTTCGACATCGACACCACACACTGAAGGATGTGGTGGAACCTTCATGAAGGTATCATTTACTGATTAGTAGGGTTGTAAAAAATATATGTAATCTTGATAACTACATAATAGTTTTTTTGTTTCATTTTCAATTATTGACATCAGAGACTCCTCCTTCTACTTTGGATCATGGAGTAGCTACAACAGTAGCTAGTTCGGAAGCACCAACTGAGGTATGAAAGAGATCACTTAATTTTAATTGTTATTTTAATAGTTTGTATTGAATTTTGTAATGATATTCATGTATTTATTTTAATTATTATTTTGATCATTATTGTAGGGACTTATTACTCTAGATTGTCAGCATCCACCTTCGGTGGATGTACACAGTGACTATTTTCTAGCGGTAAGCAAATATTCTATTTTATGTCATTGTATAATTCAATTTTGATGTATATTAGTTATTGATACTTAAATTTTGTTTTATCATCTCAAGCTACATAAGAGTCTAGATAGGAGGATGAGTGAGAAAACTTGGAAGACTACAACATCCACTACATCTCCATCAATCTGATGATTGAAGACAGCTCGGGATTTTCTTTCTTCTCCAGGAGGGAAAGGACTAGATCAGGGATATAGATCGTATGCCTATATGGCATTAGTGGACATTTTTTGTATATTGTATAAGGGATACATTGTACATCCATTTGGCTTTGAGGAAGCTAGTTTAACTATATTGAATATATTCAATATATGACATTATTGGACATATATATTTGGCTTCATTCCCTACGCATATTTTTTTTTATGTTCTAGCTATGCAATTCATGTGTTTGGTGTATTGATGTATACTAATTTATGTTTATGTGGATGTCTTATGCTTTGTAAATTTCCCATGCCTTATAGTTATGCTTGTATGTTTATCGATGTATATTGTTACTATCACCCTAAGGAAACTAACTCGAAAACATTCACTATCACCCTAAGGAGACTAAAGTTCCTTGTTACTGTAAACTTCGACAACATTCACTATCACCCTAAGGAGACTAACTCAACTCAAGGATTCTACAAACAACTTGGAATCCACTCAAGGAATTAACCTCACTCAAGGATCTAGTTGAGTTCTTTGACTATTTAAGTCACTCCCACAACCATACTACTCAAATTTACCCCCTTGTTTCCTTGACGGACACTTTGGCCTGAAGTCATCAGTGGCATTTGAATGAGTGTGTGTGGAAAATGAGGTTGCCCCTAGCATTTACCCAACCATTTGGAGCTGTCGGAATAGTCAGTTCGATGCTATGGCCGACGGTTTGAAAGATACACAATGTTGGCCATTTGAACTCAGGAACAGTTTGAGTTCTAACATTGACTGAGAATGTGTTTCCAAATTTAAATGAAATTGAATCTCTAAAAACCAAGACTAGTTATTGTAGGCCTTAGCAACATGGTCCCATAGCACCTAACGACCTGATGCTACCTCACATGAGCTCTAAGATATGACCCTATAAAGATCATTGATTTCATGTTGAAGGGACCTTGAGGGACACTTCAGCTTGGAGTGATCGGCAGCATTTGACTGATTGTGTGTGCCAAACAAGGTTTCCCCTAGATTTTATTTGGCCATTCGGAGCTGTTGGAACAGTTAGTTTGATGCTACAACTAATGATTTGAAAGATACACAATGTTGGTAGTTTGAATTGAGGAACACTTTGAGTTTTGACATCGATTGAGAATGTGTTTCCAAATTTAAATGAATTTGAATCTCTAAAAACTGAGGCAGGTTATTGTAGGCCCCGGTAACATAGTCTCGTAGCACTTCACAACTTGATGCTACCTCACATGAGCTCTGAGATATGACCCTATAAAGATCATTGATTTCATGCTAAAGGGACCTTGAGGGACACTTTGATTTGTATTTTTCAGCGGTGTTCGAATGACTCTATGTGCCAAATGGGGTTTCCCCTAGCATTTACCCAACCATTTGGAGCTATTGGAATAGTTGGTTTGATGCTACGATCAATGGTTTGAAAGATACATAATGTTGGTCATCTGAACTGAGGAATAATGTGAGATCTAACATCAACTAAGAATGTGTTTCCAAATTTAAATGAACTTAAATCTCTAAAAACTAAGATAGGATATTGTAGGCCCTAACAACACAGTCCCGTAGCACCTAACGGCTCGATGCTACCTCACATGACCTCCAAGATATGACCCTATAAAGATCATTGATTTCATGTTGAAGGGACCTTGAGGGACACTTCATCTCAGAGTTGTCGGCGGCATTCAAACAAATGTGTGTGGAAAACATGGTTTCTGCTAGCATTTACCTGGCCATTTGGAGCTATTGGAATAGTTAGTTTGATGCTACGATCGATGGTTTGAAGGATACAAAATGTTGGTCATTTGAACTAAGGAACACTTTGAGTTTTGACATCGACTGAGAACATGTTGCCAAATTTAAATGAACTTGAATCTGTGAAAATTGAGATAGGTTATTATAGGCCCCAACAACATGGTCCCATAGCACCTAACAACTTGATACTACCTCATATGAGCTTTGATAGATGACCCTATAAAGATCATAAATTTCATGCTGAAGGGACCTTGAGGGACATTTTAGCTCGGAGTCATCAGCGGCATTGGAACAACTATGTGTGCCAAACAAGGTTGCCCCTAGTGTTTACCTAGCCATTCAGAGCTATTGGATTAGTCGGTTCGATGCTATGACTGACAGTTTGAAAGATATGCAATGTTGGCCATTTGAACTGAGGAACACTTTGAGTTCTGACATTGACTGAGAATGTGTTTCCAAATGTAAACAAACTTGAATCTCTGAAAACTGAGATAGGTTATTGTAGGCCCTAGCAACATGGTCCTGTAGCACCTGACATCTTGATGCTACCTCGCATGAGCTCTGAGATATGACCCCATTAAGATCACCAATTTCATGTTGAAGGGACCTTGAGGGACACTTCAACTTGGAGTCATTGATGGTGTTTGAATGACTATGTGTGGAAAATGAGGTTTCCCCTAGTGTTTACCTGGCCATTCAGAGCTATTGGAATAGTCAGTTTGATGCTACGACCGACTGTTTGAAAGATACACAATGTTGGCTATTTGAACTGAGGAACACTTTGAGTTCTGACATTGATTGAGAATGTGTTGCCAAATTTAAATGAACTTGAATCTATGAAAAATGAAATAGATTATTGTAGGCCCCAACAACATGGTCTCGTAGCACCTAACGGCTCAATGCTACCTCACACTTTCTCTGAGATATGACCTCGTAAATATCTCTAATTTTATGCTGAACGGACTTTGAGGGACACTTTGGCCTAGAGTTGTCGATGGTGTTTGAATGACTGTGTGTACCAAATGAGGTTTCCCATAGCATTTACCTAGCCATTTAGACATGTTGGAACAGTTGGTTTGATGCTACAACCGACATTTTGAAAGATACGCAATGTTGGCCATTTGAACTGAGGAATAGTAATGAGCCTATAATTTTTCATGTTTACATCATTTTTTATAACACTTTACATCATGTCTTTAATACCTTTCCAAGTCATTTCCATACATTACCTTGATTTATGAAGCATTAACTATGATTAATGATTTATTGATTAGCATTTGTATGTGTTGCTAGTTAATGCTAAATTATGATGATTTATTATGATAAATGGTTATTATTAAATAATAAATGTTTTTAGATTATTAAAAAAATTTTGTGAGATACTTGAGTCATTCATGCAGCTAGAAAGAAGGAGAAGTAAGTTGACACTTGTCAATCTTTAGCAATTGCAAGAAATGCAAAAAAAGTCAAAAACCACTTTTAGTAAAATAGGCATATCTCACTCAATTCTTAATGAAATTTGGATTTTATTAATGATTTGGAAAGATGAAACAAAGGAGAAAAATCTATTAAAAGGGATTGATCTAATTTACAATAGTTAATGATAAGTACTTATCTGAAGTTGACTAAGTAAAAATAGCTGAGTTTGAAGGCAACCAAAACCCAGTCTTGCAAAAGGATCATATCTTCCACATTTATTAATGAAATCTAGATTTTCAAAATGATCTAGAAAGATAAGGAGGAGCATAATCTGGTAAAAGGGTTTGAGATAATTTGGAATAATAAGTGAGAACCATCTTTTTGAATCTGGCTCCAGAAAAAGTGGAACAACAAATCAACAGACTTAGTCAAACTTCTTCTATTTATTGCAATTTGAGTTATGACTTCAAAGGAGGTTGGATATGATTTGTATTTTATTTATAAAAAATAAACAAATATCCAAGAAATCATATTTTTCATAAAATATTCCAAACAAACTCTTTTTCCAATTAGTGAAGAAGACAAGTTGTAATAGGACTCTTCTTCTTAGTCATTGTTTTAGAATAAGTCTCTTCCTTGTTTAAAGGAATGATGAGACACATGTTAGATGGTTGTTAGGGAGTCAATAAGCTTATATATTCAAAATTGTAATCAAGAAAAGAAAGGGAGAAAGTAGTATTTATTCATTAGCTTTAGAGAGTCATCATTTTATAGAAGAAAATCTGTAACAGCAGGAATAATTTTAATAGAAATTATAGATTGCATTTTCATGGAAGCATGTTACTTGTGTATGATGTTTTTAGGAAATATATCAGAGTTTAAATTATCTGAGCAAGGTCCACTTATGATAGGTTTTATCTTTGGTACTATAGAAGTAGAACACATAGAAAACTGTTGTGTATTACATAGTTTCCTGCAGCCATTATTGTGCAGTTAGATTAATTTTCAGCATTGTTATACTTTTAGTTTTGTAATGATAGAATAACTTAGAGAATCCCATAGTGCATATACTTGGCAGACCTATTTCAAGTATACATCCTCGGGTTGATAATTTAAATGTGCCTTTATAATGATGAGATAATTACTTAGTATGAATGTATAATCTCTTAGTTATGGTTCTAAAGCCTAGTTATTAAAACCATTATAGGAGCCCAACATTTTTGGTGCACTTTAAGTTCTGACATCAAACAAGAATGTGTTGCCAAATTTAAATGAACTTGAATCTTTGAAAACTAAGACATGTTATTTTAGGCCCTAACAACATGATCCTGTAGCACCTAACGACTTGATGCTACCTCGCACGAGCTTTGAGGTATGACCCCATAAAGATCACCGATTTCATGCTGAAGGGACCTTGAGGGACACTTTAGCCCAGAGTCATCAGCATCATTCAAATGACTATGTGTGGAAAATGAGGTTGCCCCTAGTGTTTACCTGACCATTCAAAGCTATTGGAATAGTCAGTTCGATGCTATGACCGGCCGTTTGAAAGATAAACATTGTTGGCCGTTTGAACTGAGGAACACTAAGTTTTGACATTGACTGAGAATGTGTTGCCAAATTTAAACAAACTTGAATCTCTAAAAATTGAGATAGGTTATTGTAGGCCCCAACAACAGGGTCCCGTAGCACCTACCATATTGATGCTACCTTGCTCAAGCTCTGATATATGACCTCATAAAGATCACTAATTTCATGTTGAAGGAACCTTGAGGGACACTTTGACCCAAAATTTTTGAGGGTGTTCGAATGATTGTGTGTGCAAAACAAGGTTTCCCCTAGCATTGAACTAGCCATTCAGAGCTGTTGGAATAGTCAGTTCGATGCTACAACTGATGGTTTGAAAAATATGCAATGTTGGCCATTTTAACTAAGGAACACTTTGAGTTTTGACATCGACTGAGAATGTGTTGCCAAATTTAAATGAACTTGAATCTCTAAAAAATAAGATAGTTTATTGTAGGCTTGAGAAACATGGTCCCATAGCATCTGACAGCTCGATGCTACCTCACATGAGATTTGAGATATGACCAAGTAAAGATCACTGATTTCATGTTGATGGGACCTTGAGGGACACTTCAGCCCATAGTCCTCGGTGGTGTTGGAATGACTTTACATGAAAAATAATGTTGCCCCTAGCATTTACCAGACCATTCAAAGCTATTGGAATAGTTGGTTCGATGCTACGACCGACGGTTTGAAAGATATGCAATGTTGGTCGTTTGAACTGAGGAACACTTTGGGTTCTGACGTCGACCAAGAATGTGTTGCCAAATTTAAATGAACTTGAATCTCTAAAAACCAAGATAAGTTATTGTAGGCTCTGACAAAATAGTCTCGTAGCACCTAACATCTCAATGCTACCTTGCATGAGCTCTAAGATATGACCCCATAAAGATCACTGATTTAATGTTGAAGGGACCTTGAGGGACACTTCGGCTTGGAGTCATCGATGGTGTTTGAATGACCATGTGTGTCAAACAAGGTTACCCCTATCATTTATCTGGCCATTTGGAGTTGTTGGAATAGTCAATTTGATGGTACAATCGAAGGTTTGAAAGATATGCAATGCTGGTCATTTGAACTAAGGAACACTGTGAAATTTTACATCGATCGAGAATGTGTTGCCAAATTTAAACCAACTTGAATCTCTGAAAATTGAGATAGGTTGTTTTAGGCCCTAGAAACATGGTCCCATAGCAACTGACTTCTCAATGCTACCTTGCATGAGCTCTACGATATGATCCCGTAAAGATCACTAATTTCATGCTGAAGGGACCTTGAGGGACACTTTGGCCCGGAGTCATCGATGGAATTTGAATGACTATGTGTTCCAAATGAGGTTTCCCCTAGTGTTTACCTGGCCATTCAAAGTTGTTGGCACAGTTTGTTCGATGCTACGACTGATGGTTTGAAAGATACGCAATGTTGGCCATTTGAACTGAGGAACACTATGAGATTTGACATCGACTGAGAATGTGTTGCCAAATTTAAACCAACTTGAATCTTTAAAACTAAGATAGGTTATTGTAGGCCCTAGCAACATGGTCGTGTAGCACCTGATGGCTTGATGCTACCTCACATGAGCTTTGAGATATGACTCCGTAAAGATCACTAATTTCATTTTGAAGAGACCTTTAGGGACACTTCGGCCTAGATTCATCAGCGGCATTCAAATGACTATGTATGGAAAATGAGGTTTCCCCTATCATTTACCTAGCCATTTGGAGTTGTTGGAACATACAGTTTGATGCTATGACAGACGGTTTGAAAGATACGTAATGTTGGTCATTTGAACTAAGGAACACTTTGAGTTCTGACATCAACTGAGAATGTGTGGCCAAATTTAAATGAACTTGAATCTCTAAAAATTGAGATAGGTTATTGTAGGCCCCGACAACATGGTCCTATAGCACTTGACATCTTGATGCTAGCTCATAGTAGAATTGAGTTTTTTGGCACGGGTTGGGAAATTTTTGTATATCAAGATGCGATAGAGTTTGGGGATTTTTTAGTATTTAAATACATCTTTGGGATGTATTTCAGAGTTTGGATATATGGGAAGAATGGATGTGAAAAAGATATTTCTATTTTTCATTCTGAGAAGATCCAGAGTGATTTTGAGTCATAGATGAAATGCCCCAATCCTTCCACAAGTTCTATTCCCATGAGTTCTGATCACTTGATGAACATAAAATTATCTATTTATTTGAAAAGAAAATCAACAGAAGATGCTAAAAATGAAGTGAAAAAACCTAAGGTTTCTTCTCAATGTAAGTAAAATCTTTTCCCTCAATGAAAGATTGAAGTCTTTACAAACTTTTTTCTCCTAAATTATGGGAAACTCTGAACTTACCATTTGAATAACCACAAGTTTTTATTTGCATGTAGGTCATTCTTTCGAGAGTCATGAACATTTCTGATTTAAGTGCTAGCCTGATAGTAGGAGAAGGGACAATTTATCCTTCAAAACCTTCTTAAAGGGGTCCCTACTTACTAATCATCCAGGCATGGACTCACACCCTTGATTTAGGTCACAATGATTTTACAAAAATCCTAACATCATCTTGACATGAAGCAAGTCTTAGTCCAAGATGTGTAAAGGATCAATGTTGCCCTTATGTAATCAATATTAGAATGATTCATAAGGTGAAGTGACAACCATGAGTATGAGGGGTTCAATCAAGTTATCAACAGTCTCCTTAGGTCCCATAGGACATACTCCAACCATCAAGAAAGTTCAGGCTATCTTGGAGGTGACTATTCCATAAACAAGCCTTTGTTTCTAGTAGCCCTGGTCACAAGGCAAAAGGGTACAACTTAAATTTTTTACTCTGGACCCAAGGATCTAATTACATTGCTGAGTACTCTTTATGAAGTACCAATGGTTACAAAAGAGAATGGGTCTAAAGTTTATAAGAGGAGGCTTAATCACAGTAAGAACAAACAGGCCTAATTTTCAATTAGGTCTCCCTTAACGAAGAAACTATCCTAAATAATGGTGTAAAGATCAAACCAATGCTTTGATTTCACTTGACATGGTCAAAAAGCTCCCAAGGTCTGATTTCAATATTGATTCAACCCCAAAATGGCATGAATGTTAGTGAATCACCAATCTAGTTTCTGGTCGCCAAATAGAGATGTCAACCCTAATTCATCTGGAACATGTGCCAGCCTTGACTTCCCTACATAGAAACTCCAAAAACATCAAGACCACATGCCAAACTTTCATTCCACCAAAGATCAAGATTTTCCAAAGGTGGGCATGTGAGAAAACCACAATTACAATCAAAAACCCCAGTCTGGGAGGATTACAAAACAATGCATACAAACAAATCTCTAACTTCAGATTTAGGACACTTCAAGACTTCAAACCAAAATTAGGGTGATGATAAATCAATACTCCTTACTGCACAATGGGATTCACCATTCCATTTTCCTTTACCAGCCTGTGCACTGAGCTTCAAGATGTCTATTGCAGGAAAATCAATTATACTTTTTAGTGATTCAGAATTCAAAAGTTACATATCCTTAGCCTTCAACCTACCTAAAAGGGCTATGAAAACTTTCCCAATGGTTACAACCATAATCCAAACCAAAATCCCATTGGGAAAGTCATTAAGACTTTACAAACACAAAATGCAATTGTTGTCCAAAGTTTCTTGACAACTTTGATAGCAATTTGACAACTTTTGAGAATTTTCCCAAAAGATGCAATCTTATTGTTAAGAGTGAACCAAAGGTTCCTTATTAACTTAAAACATCCTAAAATACTATCCAACCCAAATCCTAAACTTTAGGGACCCTATTGACCATGGTAGGCCAAGTTGCTTATGAATGCCAAATCTTGGAACCAGACCTTACAAATTGGGTCAGAGAACTAAAAAAAAAACCCTTAGGACTTAGGCATAGTCAAGAACCCCTAGGAGTCACAAAAAAATATTATCTTCAAGTTGTTATAGTGGGTGCTCCTGCACCATAATCCCCATGAGTTTTAGAGCTTGAGTTCTCACTTGAGTCAAGTAGATCAATTGAAGTACGATGTTGTTTGATCTAGTCTTCAGTCATCCATGTGGAATCTATGTTGGGGAGGCCTTTCCACTTGAAAAGGCACTGCATGTATGTTTTAGTCCTGGTCTATTTGAGGACTTTGGATTCCAAGATTTTCTCCAATTCAACTAATTTTCCAGGAGGTAGATTTGAAACAAAATATGAGGCATTTGAAAGATCTAAATTTTTTGAAGGACCTGCATCATTATAACCTATATCACCTTTATAAGGGGTTAGATCAACAATATTAAAGATTGGAGAAATGAGCAAGGTAGGGGGAAGGGATATTTTATAGGCATTTTCACCCATTTTGTGCAAAATTGTGCACGGTCTGATTCTCGTCATGTGAACTTTGGAGTGTCTACCCTTTGGTAGTCTTTCTTTTCTGAGATATGCCTAGACCTTGTCACCAATTTGAAAATGGACTTCTTTCCTCTTCTTGTCTACCTACTCCTTATATTTTTGAGTAGACTACAGTAGTTTATTCTTGACTTCATCTTGAACTTGGGCAATGAGATTTTCCAATTCTTCTCCTTGGGCACTAACCTTGAAGCCTAAAGGTAAGTCTATTAAGTCTAATGGGCCTCTTGGGTGTAACCCATAGACTATGTGGAAAGGTGTCTTATCGATAGATCTGTTTAAAGAATCATTAAAGGAAAATTCTTCCTATGGAAGGATGACATCCCAAGTCTTTTTTTGTTTCTTGGTGAGGCATTTGAGAAGGTTTCCAAGAGATATGTTCACCACTTCTAATTGGCCATCAGTTTGTGGGTGATATATAGAGCTATAGGTTAAGTTTGTCCCCAATTTCTTGTGGAGTGTTCGCAAAAAATGACCTTGAAACTCAACATCCCTTCTCGAGACTATTGGCTTTGGTAGCCCATGGTTTCTGAGAACTTCTTTGAAGAAGAATTGGGCAATGTGGGAGGCATCATTTGTACTCTTGAAAGGGATAAAGTACACCATTTTACTAAACCTATCTACTATCACAAAAACTCTATCAAATCCCCATTTGCTCCTGGGAAGGCCCATTACAAAGTCCATGGAGATTGACTCCAAAGGCCTAGTCAGTATTGGAAAGGGTTGGTATAACCCCTAATTAGTAGACACACCCTTAGCTTGCTGGCAGATAGTACATGCTTCCACAAATTTCTTTATATTAGTTGTCATTTTAGGCCAAAAGAAACTCCTTTTAATCTAATCTAGGGTCTTATCTATGCCAAAATGACCCCCCATGCCACCACAATGTTTCTCTTTAATGATGTTCAGTCTAATAGAACACCTAGGCATGCAAAGTTGGAAACCTTTGAATAAAAGATAATTTTGAATAAGGAATTTAGAAAACTCAGTGTGGTATTTGCCTACTAATTGAGAATAAACCCTAAATTACTCTCCAAAATTTGGATCATCTGCATATAGATGTTTTAGGGCATCAATTTCAATACTTTGCAATTGCACTTCTTCTACCAAAACAACCCTTCTACTAAGGGCATCAACAACTTTTTTTGCTTGACCCTTCTTGTACTTCAATGCGAAAGTGTATGCCTGCAATTATTCCATCCACTTGATGTGTTTAACACTTAGTTTTTTATGAGAATTTAGGAAACTTAAAGCATGGTTGTCAGTATAGACAACAAATTCCTTTGGTAAGAGGTAGTGTCTCCATTTTTTAAGGGCCTATACTACTGCATACAATTCAAGGTCATAAGTTGAATACCTCTTCTTTGCATCATTTAGTTTTTCTGAGAAAAAGGCTATAGGTTTCCCTTATTGGCTTAGAACAACACCAATGGCTAGGTGGCTAGTATCTGTCTCCACAGTAAACACATTCCTAAAATCAGGTAAGGTCAAGATGGGATATTGGGAAACCCTATTCTTCAAGTATTCAAAAGAATTGTTAGCTTCATTTGACCAAGCAAATTTAGTTTTCTTACTACCCTTAATGATGTCTAGCATGGGAGCACACACATGACTAAAATTCTTTATAAATTTCCTATAGAAGGTAGCGAGACCATGGAAACTCCTTACCCCACCTTGGCTTCTTGGAGTGGGCCAATTTAAAATGGCCTCCACCTTACTAGGATCCATTTTTAGTGTACCATTAGAGATGACAAACCCCAAAAAGGTAAGCTCCCTCTACATGAAAGTACACTTCTCCAAGTTAATGATGAGTTTGTGTTCATGAAGTCTCCTTATTACCTGCTCCAAATGTTTGAGATGTTCTTCTCTACTACAACTAAAAATCAATATGTCATCAAGGTAAATAACAACAAATTTTCCAATGAAATCAAAGAAAATTCCATTCATGAGTCTCAGGAATGTGCTTGGGGCATTACTTAGCCCAAATTGAATTATAAGGCATTCAAATAAACCTTCAGTAGTTTTAAATGATGTCTTCCATTCATCCCCTGGTCTGATTCTAATTTGGTGGTATCCTTATTTTAAATCTATTTTAAAAAAATAGAAAGTGTTTCCAAGCTGATCAAGAAGGTCTTCAATTTTTGGGATGGGGAACCTCTATCTGATTGTTATCTTATTTATGGCCCTACTATCACTGCATATTCTCTAAGTTCCATCCTTTTTGGGTGCTAGGATAGAAGGGACTGGACAAGGACTGAGACTTTTCTATATTAAGCCCTTAGCATTTCTTGGACTTGTTTCAAAATCTCTGCATTCTGATTTGGGGTCATCTTATAGGGTTCCTTGTTTGGTAATGAGGATCCTAGTATGAGATCAATCTGGTGAGTGATATCTTTAAGGGGTGCAAGGGAAGAGGGTAGATCATTTGTTATAACATCACTGTATTTATTTAGCAACTCCTTGACCTCTTTTGGTATGGGTGCTAACTTAGTGGACTCTTCCTTCTCCTTGGGTTTCATGATTAGTATGTACTTCTCCTCTTCATATTATTTCAAGGTTTTCACCATTTCTTTCTCCCCCATCATAATCATAGTAGGTTCCTTCTCTGATTTTTGGTCAGGCAGTGGTTTCATGGTAAAAGTTTTACCATCCCTTATGATAGTATAGGTTTTCTTCCTACCACTATAGGTGGCATCCATGTCATATTTACATGGCCTCCCAAGTAGGAGATGGCATGCATCCATCTCTACAACATCACATAAAACTTTATCTTTGAAGTCTCCTAGAGAGAATTCTACCATAGCCTATTTAGTAACTAAAGTGTGTTGCCCTTTGGTGAGCCAAGAAACATTATAGGGAAAAGTGTGTGGTGTCTTCTTTAGTTCTAACTTCTGTACCATTTCCTTAGAAATTAAATTTTTAGTTGAACTAGAATCTATCAAAAAATTACATAGCTTTCCTTGGCATTTGATCCTTGTCCTGAATATATTCTTCCTTTGGGGTGGTTCCTGAGTGTGTGGAACTTGCAAGAAGGCTTGTCTCATCATCAAGGTTGTCCCTTCTTTAGCTTCAAGATCATGATTATCCTCTTGGATCAACTATTCTCTTCTTTCCCCTTGATTGTTATTCCTCTTCTTAGGGTATCTCCCTACATGGTGGCCTAGCTGATTGCAGTTGAAAAATTTTAGGGGTTCATTTGTTCTTCCCCTTCCTCTACCAAAAGATCTCCTTCCTCTGAAGCCTCATTTATTTCTTGACTCTCCTTGGTCTCTTCCTCCTTGGAACTTCTCTATGGTTTGTCACTGCTTGATTGTCCTTTGCCCCATGAATTTCCTCTTCCTCTAAAATTTCTATTAGGGTTATTGTTGCTCTTTCCCTTAGTGTTTTGGTCCTGTCTTCTTTTGAGTTTATCTTCAACTTTGAGTGCTAATTGAAATAATTGCTCAACTATGATGGGAGAGCATAGGCTCAACTCATCCTATATGTTTATCCTTAATCCTTGCATATATCTTGCAAGCTTTACACTCTCTAGCTCTACCACATTTAATTTCACTGAGAGCCTACAAAATTCTTCAGTGTACCTTGAGACATCCATTTCTTTTTGCCTCAAGCTCTATCTTTTCTTATGAAGTTGCACTTCATAATCATCTAGCACATAATCCTCTTTCACTAAAGCTATCATCTTCTTCCAAGTGCCAACTGGATTCTTCTCCATCTTCACCCTTTTACTTGATTGAAGTTCCACCAAGTGAGCTCAGACCCCTTCAACTTGGACTTTGCTATATTTACCTTCTAATGTTCAAGTATCTCCTCACAGTCAAAGAAAATAGTGAGAGCATCAATCCATTCCATGACTTCTTCTGCATCCATCTTCCCACTGTAGATAGGTAGGTCCAGCTTAGTGTCCATGGTTCTCCTTTCCATAGACTTCAAAGTCTTCACAAGTAGTCTCTGGTCTACAAGGATCTCCTCTTCCTCCTACAAAGGGGATTCTTCTTCACTACCCACTTCTTCCACTCCAGAGTTGCCACTACTATTGACTTGCTTCATAAGCTTCTCCATTTCTTGCCTCATCCATTTTATTTCTACCTCATGCTCTTTCACTACCTGTAGTAGTTCTACATTGGTCATTCTATTGGGAAGTTCACTATCATCTCCTACATCTGACATGTCGGCAACTTGAATTAGTCCAAGGATCTAAAGGTTTCTCTAATACCACTTGATGTAAGTGCTAGCCTAATAGTAGGAGAAGGGGAAATTTTTCCTTCAAAACCTTCTTAAAGGGTTCCCTACTCACTAATCCTCTAGGCCTAGACTCACACCCTTGATTTAGGTCACAAATATTTTACAAAACTCCTAACATCATCGTGACATGAAATAAGTCTTAGTCCAAGATGTGTAAAGCATTATATAAATGCTTCCCTTATGTAATCAATATCAAACTAATTCATAAGGAAAATTGAAAACCATGAGTATCAAGGGTTGAATCAAGTTTTCAATGGTCTCCTTAGGTCCCATAGGACATACTCCAACCATTAAGAAAGTTTAGGGTATCCTGGAGGTGACTGTTCCATAAATGAGCCTCTATTTCTAGTAGCCCTGATCATAAGGAAAAAGGGCACAACTTCAAATTTTTACTCTAGACCCAAGGATCTAATTATAGTGCTAAGTAATCTTTATGGAGTACCAATGGTGTTAGGAATGGGAGCACTAAGAGTGGGGGGTGAATCAATGTTCACTATATTTTAACTTTTCACTTTAATCTTTATACTGAACTTAAATGCTTAAGTACTGAAATAAATGTTCACATAAATATGAAACATGAAATCAACACATGACACCAATATGGTTATGGGGAAACCCAAATACATAAAAACCCCAATGGGAATTGACCTTGTTAGGATTCTGTACTAGTGTATTATGATCCTTGTTAGAAGATCCTTAACCCTGTTAGGAGTTTGTTTATAATGATTTTAGTACAATAGACCTTATCAAGGGTCAGACCCTATTAGGAGTCTTTTACAATAGTCCCTATTAGGGGAGAGGATGCATTTTCCAAGAGGTCACTACTCAAGTGGTGAAGGCTACAACCTTCTGATCTCAGATACACACTATATTTGTAGGATGAACTATCACTGTAACACTACTTGTCAGATTAGTTCCTTTGATGCGCTGATGCTTTGACCTCTAGCAAAGCTCTAATACATCTTATAGTGTCTTCTCACACTTCTTCCCTACTTATCACAAATTTTTGTCAAATTCCATACCGAATACAATGGGAAAACCTTATATTTATACGCCCATACAAAATAAACAAATATGTCGGCCCTTAGACCTATTACATACAACACTTCCAAATGAATTGGCTTAAGCATGCTTAGAAAAAAATTATATGTGTTGGAAACCTAAATACAATAGGTGTATAGCCTTTACAACATTACATTATAACCGCAAACCAAAATACTAAGTGTCGGCTTCATGCTCTGTTCTTCTCTAGCACACACTGGCTGCGCAACTTCAATTGACTGTATCTTTCTCATCCTTGTACATCTGATCATGTGCTTATAGAATAAGAAATAATATAGTCTAACCAACTTAAATTCTAGGGTGCATACCATAATTATTGCATACACACATGCACTAATGCTCTAAGCTGCAGGAACTCTATACACTGTCTAGTCTTCAACACTTAACTGATTTCTGATCTTCTCTTCAAGTGTGCTGACTCCAAACTGCTATATGACTTTGTTGTCATAATGAAAACACTATATCAATTCATATACATTAGTATAGACAACTTTCCAACAATCTCCCCCTTCGTCATTGATGACAACAAAGGAATATGGACAAGTTGTTAACTGTCCTTAATACAAAAACTTTTTTTTTTGTCATTTATACATATACTTATATCTCCCTATATTATGGTCCATATAATTATTCTATACACAACTCCCCCTTTGACATTAATGACAAAGGTGTTACAAAAAACTGTATCTATACATACTCATTGAGGGAAAACACCTAGATATACAATCTTTAGGTTTTGGATCTCCTTCTTCCAAAATGAGGTCAGAGAGTTTACTATCTGGAGATGGGCACATAATGCATATTGAAGCTTCTCTATCTTCTTCAAATCTATGGGAGGACCTTGATCATATGTCACCATAGTGGCATAAATCTCCTTAATGTTCTAGTTTAGAATGTCTAGTGAGGGTGTAAGAGCATTCCTCAACTGAGTTTGTCTAGCCCTTAACTTTGTCATCTCTTTTTCTACCTTCTCAATTTTTTCTATTTGACTTTGGTAGACATTATTGCACATGTTCACATCTGTGGATGGGTCTTTCACTGAACTCTTCACTTGCTCAATCATAGCTTCTACCTGTTTTATTTTCTTGAAATGAGCATCAGTGATCTTGTCTTGATCCATGCATTCTTCAATGATTCTTCTTCCTTGATCTACAAATTCTTTGAAGGATGCTTGACCGGTCTCGAGGGAACTGAGGTCAAGTGCAAAGTTATTCACCAATTCAATCAATCTTTTCTTTACATACTTTTCTTCTGCAACTAGGGATGCAGACTCTTGAAGGCTTGAGAAGTTTCTTTTGAAATATGAGATGACTGTACTCACATAATCAACCAAGTGTATCTTTGACATTATCTTATCTATTGGAAATAGATTTTTCAACATGTTTATTGATTCTACCAGGAGGGGATTCCTCATTACTTGTTTTTCTTTGGCTTTCTCCATAGCTAAGACGTTGAACTTAATTAGGTCTTCATCTTTCCATGAGTCCAAATTGGATGTTTTAGGTATCAAACTTGACAATAATGCTACTAAAGGAGTGATGGGAGTGTTGTCCAACACTCTTTTCTCTATTAACATTTCATCCTTTTTCTCACTTTCCTTTTCTTCCTCTTTTTTTATTTCTTTTCCTTGTTTTTTTTTTCCATCTTTTCTTCTTCTTTTTCATCATCAATCAATGCTTCTTCTTGATGAGTGGGTGGTGTGTTGCTACATAACATTTCAGCTTCTTGTGTGCTCACAAAAGCTTCTTCAAACTTATCCAAGTCAGTGTCAGTGGTCGCCATGGCGATCTCAACATTATCAATGATAATGGTGCTATCTTTGAGTGACTCTCTCATGGGCACAGACTTATCAAACTCTATTTGTGCTTCCATTGTAGGTGCTGAATCCTAAGGACCTGTAGATTGTATCTTGATGGTCTCTACTACTTTGTCTTGCTCACAAGGTGCTTGAGAGATGGGCACAGACATAGGTTTCATGTGTTTCTCTAAGAATACCTTCTCAAAAGCCTTCTCTATTTCCTTAGATATCAGCTCATAATCTTTGTTCATGAGGTGTAGTGTTCTCATCTTTTCCTTAAGTGTGGCTTCACCAAATTCAATAACATTGACTTTTCTTCAATAGAACATACTGGAAGAGTGAAATAAAGATTTTTTTCCCTTATTCTGAAGTCTTCTTCAGTGGCTTGTCTCTTCAAGGTATCCATAATATCCCATACCTTATCTTGAATTGCTGTCTTCAATTCATGAACTATCTTCTTGAACTTTATCATGTGTTTAATCAGCATCTCATGAATCTTTGACTTATCAATTTCATGATATTTGTCATAGAACTTGGCTATCTGATCCAACCTTCCTTCATCTACAACTATAGTCCTTAACACTTGAAGACTAGGTATGAATCCTACTTCTAGAGGTGACTGCACATTTTTCAATTTTCTCCTTGTGGATGCACTTATAGCTAAAGGATGGTTTGTGGGAATTTGTTTTCTTCTCTTGGGCATCTGAGGAGATGCATCTCTAGATTCAATATCAACTATAGCAGTGGGCACATGACTGATATCATCAATTTTACCCTGTTTATCCTTTGGATCATCAATCTTCTCAATCTTTACCTTTTTCAACTTAGGATCATCAGACTTAGCATCTTCTATGGATGCGCTCTCAATTTCCAAAGAAATCTTTTCTTCCCTTGCCTTGTCAAGGTCTACTTGTGTTACTTCATGAATTATGAGTATCTTAGAGGCTTTCCTCTTAGTTGCTACACTGTTTAGTTTAGCATCAACTTCCCTTGTCTTCTCCTCATAAGTTCCCCACCTAGGTTCATTAGGATCTTTAGGGGCTAATAGTAGTACCTATGCATAAGCTTCAAGGACCTGTTCCTCTACCTCATAACCAAGTGGATGAATCCACTTAGTTCTTGGATCAACAACTTCCATAAAATTTGTGTCTGTCTCCACCATAAAACAAATTGTATCCTTGTACTTTTCCACAATGCTCTCTAGAATCATGTACCTCATTTGCATCTTAGCTCTGAAGGTCTTTAATTCAAATGTTACATAATCTCTCAATGTACTCTTAATGGATGCTTTGTTAGATATCTATGGCATGGTTGGTATGGAATTGTCCAAATACATATCTAATACTCTCCCAACTATATGAAGGTACATGTAAATGATTAAAGACCCAAACCTAAAAATTTTGGTCTTATCATGCTTGATGGCCTTGATGTTATCAATCAACTATGTGCACAAGATCTCACACAAGTTGAACTCCCCATCTTCCTTCACAAGTCTGATGGCTACTAGAATTGTGCCCGCAGACACACTATTCACCCTGCTAGTGTGATGAAACCTATATCCCAGTATCATTGACATCAATTTGATGTCTGCTTGTTCAATAGGCTCAATAGTCATCCCGCACCTATAACTCCTTGACTTAAAAGTTTTCTAAACAATATTTATGACATCCTTGCCCATAGGAAGGATGACGTCTGTCCTAGAAAGGCCTGTCATCTCATATATCAACTCACTGGTGATTCTGACCGGTACATTACCTATCCAAAATAGGTCATCATGAATTCTACTCAATAGTATCTTAATCCATTTAGTCTCATAGAATTCATATTCCATAGCATACTCAACTATAGGGTGATCATTCCACTTAACATATTCATCCATGAATGTTTTATCTAGTTTCAACATGGTATCCATGTGCGCCCTTAACCTATCCAACCCTACTAGTTCTTTATTGCAATAGATGTAAGCCCTTATGTCTTCCACATACATGATGCCCATAGGTGTGTGAGAGAATGCTCCTTCTAAATCATCTAGGGTTGACTTAAAAGGATGCTTCTTTAATACATATCTCTTCTTCTCAGAAACATCAAAAACTATGGGAGTGGCCATGACTTACTTGTTTAATCACTTTCCAACTGATCTCCAAGATAATCTGAAGACTACTAGATCGATGTGATGAACTAGGGTTTCTGCAACTGACTAAATGCACTTCAAATCATAGATAGATCAATCTCCAAGTATTCACAACAAATTTGAAGGATCTTTCTGCTCTTTAATTGCTTTGAGTTTGAATGCAATGAGTAATTAAACAACTTTCTATGTACTTAAAGTGAGAATTCTACCATTAATGGAAGTTGGGTAAACCAGGTTGTCAGTTCAAAATTTCCAACTCAAGTTTTGTTCACAATCAGCATGTGCGCTCTTGCATAAAGGTACCTTTATACTCTAAAAGCTTAAGCTCAAAGGCACATACTTTGAAAGTGAGTATACCAGCCACACAGGGGTCTAGAGCTAAATTAGCTCCCCCTATGACACTGAGGGCTATTCATCTAGATGTAGAGGGTGCACCATTGTGGATGCATCAAATACATTCCCATCAAACTTTTCCTTCTTTCCTTTTGTCCAAATCAAGCTCGCATCCTTTGAGGCTTTCACAAATTTGACTTCTCCTTTGGGATCCAAAACTAGTTCTTTGGCCTTTTTAGGGCTTTCTTGACCTTGCGTCCTTGATCTACAGAACTTTGAGATATGTCTAGCCTTGTTACAAGAGTGACAAATTACTGGAGGTCTTATATTCCTCGGTGCATTGAGATGAGTCACCAATCTACATTATCTCACTGAGTGATCATTGTAGTTACATATCTGACATGTAACATTCTAAGAACTTCTTATGTTTGTCTGATTCTCATTTCTCTGATCATGTTGAATCCTATTCTTCTTACTAGTCTTGCAATTCATATCTCTATGACCAAATTTATTGCATGAATAATAGTAACCATTAAAAGGTCTTACCTTTGTACAGTTCCTCACAATGTGTCCATGCTTGTTACATGCAAAACAAGTGCGTTCTATAGGCTTGTGCTCATTCTTAGGTGGCTCACCATTACTTTTGGTTTGATCTTCAATCTCCTTAGCATCAGTAGAGTCCTTTTGTGAATCATTTCTTTCTCGCATGTTGTCAATCTAATTTTGTGCTTCATTGTATCCAATATAGCTAGTGTCTCCTTTGGCTCTCCTTGCATACAATTGAGATTCTATCAAATTAAAACTAGTGTGTAATTTGTCAATGTGATTCTTTTCTACTTTCAATTCAGACTCCAAGCTTTCTTTGCAATTCCTTAAGTCCAAGATTTCCAAGTTTGCTTTCCTTAGTTCTTCATTGAGTTGAAGGTTCTCTTTGATTTGTTCATTGTAGACTTCCTAATTGTTGATCAAATTATCATCAAATTCTTTAGGTAGTTCTTTCATAGATGCATTTTCTTCATTCAACTTCTTGACCTTTTCTCCTAGATCATTGGTAGAAAATTCTTTCAAATCCTTACTTAGCCTTTTGATAACCAATTGTGCATCACTGACTTTTTGTTTTAGTTCTTCAATTTCTCTTTCTGGTTTGTCTAGGTCTTCAAGAGCAGCTTCAAGATTTCTTTTTAGATGTATCATTTCTACTTTGTCCATGATCTCCTCAAGTGGGTAAACTTCTATGTTGAGGACTAGAGCTCTAATACCAATTTTTAGGAATGGGAACATTGAGAGGGGGGCTGAATCAGTGTTCACTGTATTTTAAATTTTCACTTTAATATTTATACTGAAATTAAATGCTTAAGTACTGAAATAAACATTCACATAAACATGAAACATGAAATCAACACATCACACCAATATGATTATGGGGAAACCCAAATAGGTAAAAACTCTGGTGGGAATTGACACCCAGTAATATTATGAACTAGTGTATAATGATCCTTGTTAGAAGATCCTTAACCTTGTTAGGAGTTTCTTTACAATGATTTTAGTACAATAGACCTTGTTAGGAGTCTTTTACAATAGTCCCTATTAGGGGAAAGGATGCACTATCCAAGAGCTCACTACTCAAGTGGTGAAGGCTACAACCTTCTGATCTTAGATACACACTATATTTGTAGGATGAATTGTCACTCTGACACTGCTTGTCAAATCAGTTCCTTTGATGAACTGATGCTTTGACCTCTAGAAAAGCTCTAATACATCTTATAGTGTCTTCACACACTTCTTCTCTACTTATCACAACTGTCTATCAACTTCCATACTGAATACAATGGGCACACCTTATATTTATATGCTCATACAAAATAAACAACTAGGTTGACCCTTAGACCTATTACATACAATGTGTGCAAATAAATTGGCTTAAGCGTGCTTACAAACAAATAAGTATATATGTTGGAAACCTAAATACAATAGGTGCATAGCCTTTACAACATTACATTATAACTACAAACCAAAATACTAACTATCGGCTTCATGCTCTGTTCTTCTTTGGCACACACTGGCTGTGCAACTTCAACTGACTGTATCTTTCTCATCCTTGCACATCTGATCATGCACTTTTAGACTAAGAAATAATATAGTCTAATAAACTTAACTTCTAGGTCACATACCATAATTCTTTTGTACGCACGTGTGCTGATGCTCTGTGTTGCAAGAACTCTGTACATTGTCCAGTCTTCAACACGTAACTGATTTTTGATCTTCTCTTCAAGTGCACTGACTCCAAACTACTATATGAATTTGTTTCCATAATGAAAACACTATATCAAGTCATATACATTAGTATAGACAAATTTCCAACAAATGGTTATAAAAGGGAATGGGTCTGAAGTTGAGAAGAGGAGGCTTAATTGGAGTAAGAACAGACATGCCTAATTGTCAATTAGGTCTCCCTTAACAAAGAAAATATCCTAAATAATGGTGGAAATATCAAACCAGTGCTTTGATTTCACTTGAAATGGTCCAAAATCTCCCAAGGTTTGATTTCAAGTTTGATTCAACCCCAAAATGACATGACTATCAATGAATCACCAATTTGGTTTCTAGTTGCCAAATAGAGATGCTGACCCTAATTCATTTGAAACATGTGCCAGCCCTAAATTCCCTACACACCAACTCCAAAAAAATCAAAAACACATGTTGACCTTTCATTCCACCAAAGATGAGGATTTTGCAAATGTGGGAATGTGAGAAAACCACAATTATAGTTGAAAACCCCAGTCTAGGAGGATTACAAAATAGTGCATACAAACAAATCTCTAACTTCAAATTCAGATCACTTCAAGACTTAGAACCAAAATTAGGGTGATGATAAATCAATACTCCTTACTACACAATGGGATTCACCATTCCATTTTCCTTTACAACCTGTGCACTAAGTTTCAAGACGTATGTTGCAGGAAAATCAATTATACTTTTTATTGATTCAAAATTCAAAAGTTACATATCCTTAGCTTCCCACCCACCTAAAAGGGCTATGAAAGCTTTTCCCAATGGTTAAAACCATAATCCAAACCTAAATCCTATTGGGAAAGTCATTAAGTCTTTACAAACACAAAATGCAATTGTTGTCCAAAGTTGCTTGACAACTTTGACAACAATTTGACAACTTTTGAGAATTTTCCCAAAAGATGCAATCTTATTGTTAAGAGTGAACCAAAGGTTCCTTATTGACTTAAAACATGCTAAAATACTATCCAACCCAAATCCTAAACTTTAGGGACCCTGTTGACCATGGTAGGCCAAGTGGCTTATGAATGCCAAATCTTGGAGCCATGCCTTACAAATTGGGTCAGAGAACTAAAAAAAACCCTTAGGACTTAGGCACAGTCAAGACCCTCTAGGAGTCACAAATAAATATTATCTTCAAGTTGTTACAGTGGGTTCTCCTACACCAATTTCCATCCATCTCTTACTGAAAAGGAAAGCCAAATGGTGAAATCTATGAAAACAAAAATTGAAGAGATGAGCAGAGGGATGCACAGTCATAATTGTTATAAAAGATGTCCTGTTAATGCAACAAAAAAGAAAATGGCCCTAGAGGGTGCTAAGTCTTTCAAATCAGAAAACCCCTTTGGCTTAGTAATTATGAGGCCATATAGTGTATATTGATATTTTAGGCTTGTAAGATTCCCTGGCCTCTCTCTATGCCTTCTTGTATTTAGAAATATTGTCTTCAGATCTTGGGTGATATTCAACAATCTCTATTATATTATAGTCTTCTATACTCTGCAAGTCTGTTTGACAGGGGTTCAAGAAGCCAATCTATTATTGTCTAAAGGATATTTTGGGTTTCTGTGTTTTGTTACATGTTTTTTAATAACAGTGTTTAGATGTTTCATAAGGTAATGTTGCTTATTTCATGTGAAAATTTATTCTACAGACAACACCAAATACATTTGTAGATAAAATCAAATTACCAAGAGAGAGAAAGAACAATGGTGACTCTTGTGGATCCTAACAAAAGGGAATGGCCTATACGATTCCTCAGAGATGTCCTTGAAGCTTCCTTGATTCATGGATGGAGATATTTATTCAATTGCCAATAATCTTGAGGACGGAGATGCCTGCATTTTTGAGCGGGTAGATTATAGAAAAAACAAAATTAAACTTAATGTCCATATTTTTCTTGTTGTCAAAAAATGTAGTCCTTACAAGTATTTTAAAGGAGGAAAAGTGCATAATACCCTTCCATCATGTATGAAGAAGAAAATATATGTATTATGCAATGATTTTGTCACCAATTTTCTAGTAAAGGCATCTAGACCTAAAAAGGGAAAATGTGTGAAACAAGGAATAGAATAGTTGGAAGGGAAGAAGGTAAAACCTAGGAATGGAAGCAAATGTATTAATCTGGATAAACCAAAATGTAAACCTTCCATTTTAGAGAGGGAGAAGTTGGAAAGGAAATGAGATAGTGCATCCTTGAATTGAGCTCATTCTTTAAGGCTCTTCCATGGCCTTCCAAGTATTATGTGCCTGCATGTCATTGGCATAACATCATAAAGTTTTTTTATTAATAATGAGAAATATTTTAAAAAATCAGCTCATTGGGAGAACTAGAGGAAAGAGATGAGCAGAGAAAACCTTTGGTATTGCCCCAAAAAATAGAAGAGAAAGGTTTTCATTAAATCTTACAAACTTCCCGTTAGACATATGGGGTAATGCATGAGAAATTTACAGTCCACCCAATTTACAGTGCTATATAAATTTGACATTACAATATTTTATATCTCCATTTAGTCCAATGAACCAATTGGATCTTCCCCACTCTTGATTTATCAAGTATTGCCTCATGGTCTGACTCACGAACCTTCCAAAGAGTGCGTGTGTGTGATTTGTCTTCACATAAAAAGGTCTACACATTTCAAAATATATCTGACTAATTTTAATTTGAGGATACATATGCATAAATTTTGCAAAGAATTGTGTTTGAGTTGAATCAAAAAAATGTTTTGGATGTGGAACACAAATTCAACTACCAATCCTCCTTCTTACAACATTTCTTTGATTAGGAGATACTCATGTGTTATTCTTCCAAAATTCTTCAATCAAGGATTTCAAAGCTTCAACAATTGCTTTATCTTTTCACAGTAGTCTACTGGAAAATTCCCATAACTCATTGCTATTTGGATCTTACACTCTTTGATTCCTTCCCAAGGCTCTCATTAGAAACTTTCTACTTATTTTCAATGTTTTTCTTGTCTTTCTAATGAGTCAATATTTCTTCATTTGAGTTCTTACTATCGTTGATGTAAGTACACATCGTGTGACATTACTATCTTTTTTGCATGATGTAGAACCCACACTCTCATATGAAGTCATTAGATTCTTTACAATAGATTTTTCACTTGACTCATCCATCATTCTTAGCCCAAGAATCTTCATGATGGGCCTAAATTTCAGATTTCTCATCATTTCAACAAATAATTGACATCTTCCTATCATGTTTAAATTATCAAAAAATGATCTCCAAATACGATTAGCATTTCTTTGACAAGTACACTTGGGAATCTTGTCAAGCATTTCTTGCAAAATGTTAGTATCAATATCAATCAAATATTTTGGCTTTCTATAAATAATTCTAGGAGCATCAAAAACATTATGTGTGAATTGCGTACCATCTTGAGTGCCTTCAACATGAGATGATGTTGTTCCTACACCTTGGGATGTAGAAAATGGTGTTCCTTCAACATGATACAAGGGGGTATGTACACCTTGGGATGTAGACAATGGTGTTCCTTCAACATGATACAAGGGTGTGCCCACACCTTCAAAAGTAGACAATGGTGTGCCTTCAACATGATACAATGGTATTCCCACACCTTCGGAAGTAGAAAATGGTGTGCCTTCAACATGATACAATGGTGTTCCTCCAACATTGGATGATGATGTCTCTTCAACTTGGGAACTCATAGATGATGTGCCCGCTTCTTCATAATTCAATTGTCTTGTTGCACGCAAGTTTCTCATTCATTGTCTTTTTGTTTCCAATTTCAATTCTCTCTTACTTTGTATTGATGTTTCATGTTCCTCATCCAAAGAAAAATCTTCTTCTATGGTATCCAATTTTTTTTGTTCATGAACTTGTCTCATTCTTTCCCTTTTCTTCTCTTTGTCTCTTTCATGCTCTTCCGGTGTTAAAGTCTTTGCTCGTTTCCTTGGCATGATGATCATTTCTACATATGAATTGATTACAATTTTAAAAATATAATATAAATGTAAAAAAATAAGTCAAATTATAATATAATCCTCCTACAATATGACAAATTATAATATAAATTTATTAGAATTATATAAAATTATGTATTGGACAAGTCTATATCATACCAATTATAAACCAAAAAAATCTTTATTCATATTTGACATGTAAAAAAATAAAAAAATAACCTCAATTGATAAATTTTGGTGATAATGATTGACTTTAACAATTCAATGTTGATTTTTAAACAAAAAGATGGTGCAAATTGATAGAATATGCTTCTTTGTCACTATCAACACCATGAAAAGTGAATATTTATCAGATAACATACAGAACTCAGAAAACATACAAAAAAAGTGGGCCTCTTTCATGAGATCTTTGACAAAGAATCCCATTTATTTTAGTCTTCCATAGTGCAAGTGCGCTATAGCATGTGTGCCCTATTCAAAACTAAAGTGTTATGCATACTCTTGCATAGCACGAGCGTGCTATAGCACATGCACCTTATGTAAAACAAGAGAGAGAGAGAGAGAGAGAGAGAGAGAGAGAGAGAGAGAGAGGGTAGTGGACCTTATTCACAAGCTAAGTTCTTCAATTCGACTTAGAAACCCACACTTTTCCCAAAGGTGCACAATGACTTTATAAGACTCCACCCAACCAAGACTCTTCAAAATTAAAACTAATTGTAGAACTGATGTGTTTGATGTATATAAGGATTGATTAAAGTGGTTTTGAGGTTTTTAGACTTACCCAATGCTCCCAATGGCTAAATGTCTTCAAACTAGCCTAGAGGCCTAATTGCCTTGTCTAGTAGCCCTTTCCAGTGGTAAATGGATCTTAACTCTGTACTTTCCCAAAGGATGGAACAAAAAAATGATATATTTAGATACCCTTTTTCCCCTTACACAACATACTACAAGATCTCTATGGACTCTTTTGGACTGAGTATGACTGTCCTCACTATGTGACCCGAAAATGCATCAAAATAGGGTGATTTAACAAAGCACCACCTAGTTACCTGTACCCCCAAGGCTCAAAATTTCTAACATTGTCTCAATGGGTTAATGAACCTCTAAATCCCATAGCAATTAGATCCAAAATCCTCGGAACATCAAAAGCCCCAAATTGGTGGCTTTAAAACCTTGTTTTGAGGGTTTCTTCAATCCCCCTTCTCCAAACACTTCCTGAATTTCTTGGTGATTGATTCACCATAAATATGCCAATATAAGATCATCCAAATCATAAAATTACTATGCTATGAAGCTTGATCTTCTACTGCTACTCCCTCGCAATCAATTTCCTTAAGGAACACACTGTTCCAACTAGTGATCACTCTAGTTTCTCAAACCTCTACAAGTAAAGAACATTAACATTGTATAATATATTTTTATTATCCTCTTTCCATGGGTCCTAGGCCTTTAGGTCCATCGAAAAGGTATATATTACAAAATACTCTTCAAAACAAAGGAAACACTTAGCAAAATCAGTCTAATTCATTGTTGGTGAAAGAATAGTCATGCCTAAAACCCTTCAAGCCTTTCAAAACATATATTGAACTTCCTCAAAGTCTTATTGAGTTCCCTAATTTCTTAATCCAGTCACTTTACATAAGAATAATGAGAATACTTAAAAGTATTAAAGACATTGCTTGTAACTATCACTAGTTTTACCAGTCAAAATGTAAGGAACATAATTTTTATCATTCCCAAATGCATTAAACAGGTTTGATGAATGATTTAGATTGATTCCTATTCCATCCTTGAACTTAGAAATCAAAAGAACAAGTAAATAAGTCTTTCAACAATGCATAACACCATGTATTTTTAGATTAAACTTCTATTTTATTGAATCCTTGTTTGTGTCGTACACTTCTAGGCTTCCAATTTTCCTTACAATGACTTAAAAATGATACATGTAATAACATCACAACTTCCCCAACCATCCACAAATAGTTAGAGGGATTAGTTGGATATTTTATGCATTAAACTATGTTTTCCCTCCTAAAGGCTATTAGCCATTACTATTTGAATATTTAAATTGTAAAACTATGAAAAATGCTTAAAACCTTATTAAATTAGATTTTAAGAACTCCAAGGGTTTTGTCACCACCTAGGAGACTTAATAGAATCACACTTAGACTCCTAACTACCCTAAAACATCTATGGGACTCTAATGGTCCATGTTACATTTATTGAATCATTTCAAGGATATAACTTCATTCCTAAATCCAAATGCCATTGCATGGAATCAAACCATTAAAGGTGCGAATATACTATAATTTATTGGATTTACATTGTTTAAGATCCTGTTAGCTTTCTTGATCCTTTGAATTTCATTAGGAGACTCCCAAGTTTGCATAGTCTTCTTGTGTACCTTGAGTGGCTTCATGAATTGCTTGTTAATCCTTGGTGCCCCTGCACCATACTCCCCACCTACAAGAAAACTCTTGTCCCAAGAGTTGTGTAGCTTGAAGGATGTCTTTGATGTAGGGGTGAAGTAATCCCCCAATGTAAGCCTCTTTCTTCCACCTGCATTCACACACCAATTGTCAAAAGAAAAACATAAGTTGGTTGACTGTCCTTGAGAAGGATAGTAAGAAGGCTATAAGGCCTCCATCTTCCTTGATTCCTTGTATTGATTAGACCTCTAGTCCAACATCTCTTCCCTCTTCCTATTTTTTGGCTGCACTATAGGACACTTGGCTATCCCAATTTGCACAAAGGCTAAGTCCCAAAGTGCTCCTCCTCTAGGACTATAATGGATGCCTTTTCACTATATTTTTCCTCTATTATACAATCCAATATCATACTAAACTTTCTTTTTTATCTTGACACATAGCTGTCCCCTATCTAGGCAACTCAGTAAATGGTGATGCCTTCGGTGTTACTCTGAACCTAAAGTGGGCTTAGGAGAGTGCTCTACACCTTTAGAAGATCCTAAAACAAACATACTTCCACTATCCTCACTGGAGGATCCAATGTCTTTAACCAGCTTGTACCCCCTTGGGCTCTATTGATGCTAGGTTAATACTTGGTTGACACTCGGTCAGTGCTCAGTGTTATGTTAATTGAGTGGGCTTGGTAGCTTTACCGAGTAGTTTCCTGACGCTTGGTAATGCTTATTGCAAAGTGCCTTACTGACTTTTCTTTCAAATGGGAACCTAAAAATTTGGTAAGGGGATGGAAAGGTTCCATACACAAATAAAATGCCTACTATGGGAGTGATTTCCACACACACTACCGGATTTGGATAACCAGTTCAAGAGTTTAGACCTTGCCAGACTTGTAGCCTTCTGAGCGATGTTCTAAGTTTCTGGTGTTAGATTATTACAAGAAATCTATGGAAACAAAGTATATTCAGACACCATTTTTGGACTTGTAATAGGCCTCTAGAGCCTAAGATCTTTAAACACAAAGAGAAACACCCAACAACTCCTAGTTTACTAGTCCTAATAGGGCTAATTGACTCAGTTGATGAGGGAAAACTTTACAAGTTGGTTGTTCAAGGTTAAATACCAATTGAAATGGTGTTGGGAATCCCAAAGAGAGCTCAATTTTCCTTTAGATTACTTTTATCCACCCTCAAAGTGCTTATGTCACTTCACTTCTTCATTTCCTGAACCAAGCACATAGAGATGCTTGATCTAGAATCTGCAAACAAACTTCTCCAAATAATCCCCCTTCTTCTGCACTCTTGAGGAACTAAAGTTCATTTTCCCTACTTGAATTTCCCAACTTCTCATGTGAGTCCCACAAAGGAAATGCAAGTTAGGGCATTTTTGACCAAAACCTTGGTCCAGGAGGGTTTCCTAAAAACCCAAAAACTTAATTCCTTTAACTTTCGACTCTAATCTTAACTGATTCAAACTAAAAGAAATGGAGTCCCAATTCATGATATGTGTCAGATTGATCAATTTTCTCCTTTTCACTTTCATACAAATCTGTACACACAATGTTTCAATCCATAATTTAGAGAAAAACTGGGATCTTTTATTGATTGAATGCAAAATTTACATAGAGTTTCCTTACATTTCAACACCCATTCATTCCACATCTTCCACCCACTTGAAAGGGAAATATAAAGATTTTCCTCAATGAATCCAACCATTTTTCAAAGATTGTGACCATTGGGCAGTTGTTTCACAGGTTAGTAGAAAATTTTCAAAGAAGTTGCCAACAACATTTCTTGTATTTTGCAACTTTTACAAAATGTTGCATTTTTTATCCTAGTGAGCCTATAGGCCTAAGCCTTGTATCCTAGTGATCCTAAAAATTATTGAAACAACTTAAAAGACACCTAAGAAACCTAACATCCTAAATGTGCCTTTGGACCATAGTAAAAAACCCATGGTTTATAACCACACTGAGGGTGACTAGGTCTTACAAGTTGGCTTATTAAAACTTAACCTATCAGTCTAAAAGTTGTGAAGAGTGGGGAGTGCTCCTTGGGTGCTCCTGCACCATACTCCCATGTTTTAAAAAATCAAGTCCCACTTGAGAGAATTTTTTGAACCGAAGATCCATGCTTGTTGATACACTCTTCACTCATCCATGTAGCATCAATGTTTGGTAACCCCTTCCATTTGACCAAGTAGTCTTTGTAGGTCTTCTTCCTAGTTTGTTTGACCACTTTAGAGTCAAGAATATTTTCCAACTATAAAGGGTGGCTCAGTGGCAAGTCCTTTATCCATTCAGCCTATTTTTCTTTAGTATCCTGCAAATTTTCATTAGATCCTTCATCACCCTTAAAAGGAGTGAGATCACAAATGTTAAAGATAGGAGAAATAGAAATAGTAGGGGGTAAAGAAATTTCATAAGCATTATCCCCAAATTTATGAAGTATTTGATAGGGACCAATCTTCCTCATTTGCAATTTGGTATGTCCCTTAGGTAGCCTTGCCATATTCAAGTATGCCCATACTTGATCTCCTACTTTGAATGTAACATGTCTCTTCTTCTTATCTACCTATTCTTTGTACTTTGTAGTATTCTGACTCAATGTATCTCAAACTTGATCATAAATGTGCTTGATCCATGTAGATAGTTCTTCTCCCTATCCACTAACTTTAAAGTCAGTCGGTAACTCTTTTAGTTCCATAACTAATCTTGGATGGAGTCCATAATTCACTTGGAATGGGGTCTTCCCTATTGATCGGTTTACTGAATCATTGAAAGAAAATTATTCTTGAGGAAGGATAACATCCTAAGTTTATTCATATTGTATTTTTAGACACCTTAAAAAGTTTCCTAATGATCTATTTACAACTTTAGTCTACCCATTGGTTTGTGGATGGTATGCAGAACTGAATGATAGATTTGTCCCCAACTTTTTCCAAAGGGTTCTTGAAAAGTGCCTTTGGAATTTCACATCTCTGTCAGAGATAATGGATGTTGGTAATCAATGAATTCTGACCACTTCTTTAAAGAATAAGTTAGAAATATGTGAAGCATCATTAAAACTTTAGAAGGAACAAACTATGCCATTTTTGCTAAATCTGTCAACTATAACAAAGATACTATCAAATCCTTGTTTAGTTCTTAGAAGTCCTAAGACAAAATCCATACTCACACTGTCCCATGGTTTTGTTGGAATTGGTAGTGGTTGATAGAGACCCTAATTGGTTCTAACTCCTTTAGCCCTTTGAAAAATAGTACAAGATTCAACAAACTTCCTGACATCAGTTGGTAATCGAGGCCAATGATAGTTTCTCCTTACTAGTGCAAGTGTCTTATCTATGCTAAAGTTACCTCCTAGTGTACCACAATGTTTCTCTCTAATCAAATTATCTCTCATGGATCATTTAGGAATACAAAGTTGACCTCCTTTGAACAAAAGGCCATTCTAAAATAAATATTCTGAATAAGTAGTATTATATGCATCTGATAGAGTAGAGAAAACTTGATAGATACCATTGAAATCTGAATCATCCTTGTATAGGTGTTTGAGGGCATCAATCCCTATGCTTTGTACCTACACTTCTTCAACCAAAATTACTCTTCTATTGAGAGCATCTACTACTTTGTTTGAAGTTCCTTTCTTTTTGTAGACTAGGATTTGAGCGTGCACCTAAACCTATTTTGAAAGCCAAAGACAAACAAACGTCATAGTATGTAATCAAATCAAATTTAATGGTAAACAAACTAAAATCAAAGCCACCTCAGTTTAAGCCTAAAACGGATGCGCCCATGCATCGTTTGATATGCTTGGATATAAATGGATGTGAGTGTGCAAACTCAAGCACTTGGAGCATGCGAATTAGGATGGTTTGAGGATCAAAAAGACCCAAAATGACACAAAATAGGTATGAGGAACCTATTTTGCCTCAAAGGCCTCAAGAACACACAAATATGCAAAGCTAAAAGATGAAATAAGATTGATAAGAAATGAATCTATGTTAATCCATTTAAGCTAATTTAGATGTGATTTAAGCTTGGAAATGATCTAAAATGATGAGTTTATGCTTATGCTAGAATGAAAATGGCATTATAACTTTGCTATTGAGTTTGAGAGTTGAAAGATGATTTGCCTTAGGAAGTGAGGGTATTTATAGGATTTCTAAAGGCTTGGGGTAGGAGGAATGAATGGCCAAGATTGAAATCCTTAAGAGAGGCCAAGATTCACTCAAAGGGAAGCACATGGATTGTGCTAGTTCTCAGCCAATCAGGAGGTGACACATGTCACAAGGTGAGTGGATGAAGGGAAGGGCAAAGAGGAGTCAACAAAGGGGGCTCCAAGCTCATAACTCTCCAAATAAATGCTTGTAAGAGCAATGAATGGGCTTTAAGAGACTTTGAAGACTTTGGGGAAGCAATAAATGCTTTGTGGTTGAGATATTTGGAAGGAAAGACTTTGCCTTGGTTTAGAAAAGTCTTAAGCTTGGTTAGGATTGCACAAAGGTTTAAGGGTAGGATTAGGATTAGATTAGGACAAAAAAAAGGATTAGGATGGGTGAAGAGGGTGGATTTGAGAAGATTCTAGAAGAGTCTAGATTTCTCCTTAGTTTCATGGAATAAAAGTTATTCATTCCAAAAGCTTAAGTTTTAGGAATATTTATTAAAATATTTTCAATAAATATGAAAATTAAATATTTAACCTTAATTAAATATTTAACCTTGGGATTAGGGTTAGAAAAGATGGGATTAGCATTTTAATCAAAATTAAGAAGGGATTAGAAGATTTTGGAAGAGGTTAGTGGTCTTAAGGAAATTGGCCAAGTTTGGGATAAAAAATAAATTAAAAATAAATTAATTTATTTTTGAAGTTTTTTGGTCAATTTATTAATTAAATAATTAATAAATTAGGGATAATGTCCAAATGACATTTTTAGGCTAGATTCCTTAATTAAAGATTTTTAATTAAGAGAGAGGGATTTAATGCCATAAAAATAAATTAATTAATTAAATAATTAATTAATTAATAAATGATGATGTCATCAAGGATTTTCAGAAAACAAAAATAATTTATTTTCTGAAGGATTTTTCGGTGCCTACATTTTGCCCCTCTTTGATGCGATGCCGCAAGTGGCATGGCGTCAAAGACAAGAAAACAAGATGCCAAGGCTAGAATCAGAAGAAGAGGGTATGATGCCTGGGTGGACCAGAAGAAAGAGGAACATGCCCCAGGTGGGACAAAATCATGGAAGATGCACCCAGTGGGACAAGGGAAAAGAGGGATTACGCCCTGGGACAAAGAGTGCCCTGCGGGACGAGGAAGGAAGGGCCTAGGAAGAAAGGGGAGATAAATAACCTCACTTCTAAGAACAAATATGGATGATATGCAAGATGAGATGGAAATGTAAGATGCAAGATGCAGCGATATGCAAAGATGCAAGATTAATCTATATGATAAATGCAAGGGACCAGATAGCTCCAAGTGCAAACGGGAGTGCACAGCCTAGATTTAATATAGCTATGTTAGAGACCTGCCAAGGATACTGGGATCACGAGGCCTGTCAACAACATCGTAGAGGACTGACAAGGACTGATGCTAAACAAACACACAGGGTTGCCCCAACATCATACATGAAGCGCAGAGGCGACATGGCGGAACTGATGCTGAAGGAACCACAAACACACAACTGACTCACAGGCAGTAGCGAAAGATCAAAAGACCTTGCCCCAGATTATCCGCACACGCAGCACACCATGATATAATGAATCGTGGTGACCCTGGTTTGATAATGAGAAGCCAAAAAGATTAACAAGACCCAAAGGACAAAAATCCAAGATCAAAATGATAACTCCAAAAAGACATCCTTTGCCAAGGAGAGAGATTTGATTTGATTGATGGTGGGAAGATTGGTCGGACAGGAGGAACGATATATCCTCAAGGACCAGGATGGAAGATTAGGTCAGACAGGAGGAATGATATATCCTCAAGGACCCATGGGTTGGTGAGAGAATAAGTGTAGTTGTTCACTGGAAAAAGCTGAAGTTCAAGGAATAATCAGGATGAGCAAGGATAAGTCGACAATTGATGTTGCTGAAGCATAAGGCCCAAGTAGGACTAAAAGTTTTCTGAGGCTAGGGGTGGGACAAGATATTCCTGATCAAATGCTACTGTAGGACGGACAAGGACTATGTACAACAAGGAGGAACGATATGCACAAGGGATATGTACAGAAGCTCAGGATTGGGGATAGGAAGATCACACTCAGCGGGACCCTCACTAGGACAGAGACAAGAAGGATAAATACAGGGAGGATTGCGCTATACAGGAAAGGGATAAGGATATGGTACAAGATATGGTACAAAGCTTTGGAATAGGATATGGATTGCAGATGGGTTGGAGGAAGATGGAAGCTGAATGCTTGGAAAATAGGGGAGATGGAACTGCTGGGAGATCTGTTATGGATGGAGGAAGAGGACGGTAACTGAAAGGACTACTGAATAGATAAAAAGCTCAGTTTACTATGTTGGTGCCTGTTTGCCAGGTTTTCACCAACATACTTGTCCAAGGAACTTGAATTGCCAAGTTTTCACCATTGGACAATTATTTTCTCTTTCTCTTTTCTTTTTTCTTTTGCTTTTTTTCTTTTTTCTTTTTTCTTTTTTTTTTTTTGCTTTTTTGCTTTTTTGAATGTTTTTGGATTTTCTGATATATGCAGGATTAGGTTCAGGCATAGAACCTCTTTAGATGGATGATGTTGATAGGATCATTCAAGGGCTCACCTTTTGGTGTTGATAGCTGATAGGCTCCCGAGCCAAAACATGCTGTGACAATATAGGGGCCTAGCCAAGTAGGCTCAAACTTGCCTTTCTTTTCTCTGTTTGCTAGGACCTTCTGATTTTCTTTAAGGACCATGTCACCGACCTGGAATTGTCTAGGATGGACCTTTTTGTTATAACTCCTTTTGAGTCGATTTTGGTATGCCACCAAATGATCATAAGCTTGCTGTCTCTTTTCATCTAGCAGATCTAGCTGTGTGAGCCGGGCCACACGATAGTCTTCATCAGTTGTATAGTTCTTCATGGAGACGCGCAAGGATGGAAGCTCAACCTCGATCGGCAAAATGGCTTCAGCACCATATACAAGGGAGTGTGGGGTGGTGCCTGTGGGAGTGTGATAAGAAGTGCGGTAGGCCCAAAGGGCAGGATTGATTTGGAGATGCTATTCACAACCAGAATCATTGACAACCTTCTTGAGGATTTTCAAGATAGTTTTGTTGGTTGCCTCAGCTTGGCCATTTCCTTGAGTGAAATATGGACTAGAGAAACGGTGATGGATGTGGAGTCTGGCACATAGACCATCCACATGCTGGTTTTCAAAAGGTGTGCCATGGTCTGTGAAGATGGTAGATGGTATGCCGAAGCGGCAGATGATGTGGTAAAGGATGAACTTGGAAATTTGGATGCCAGTAGTAAGGGTGAGCGGAATCACTTCAACCCATTTGGTAAAGTACTCTGTGGCTGTTATGATATACTCGTGTCCATCCGAAGAGAGGGGGGTGATCAAGCCAACAAGGTCGAGGCCCCAACATGAAAAAGGCCACGGTGGTGCAATAGGCTGTAGATCCTGTGCTTGTGCATGTATCAAATTGGCATGCTGTTGACATGGGAGACATTTCTTGACAAATTCACACGCATCATGTTCCATTGTTGGCCAATAATATCCAACTCTAAGCAGCTGCTTTGCTAGAACCATGCCACTCGTGTGGGCACCGCAAATTCTAGCGTGAACTTCTTGTAAGGCCAGGACGGCCTTGTTTGAATCTAAACATCTAGATAGGACATTGTGATACCCGCGACGATATAGGGTGTTGGCTACAAGAGTGTAGCGGGAAGCTCTGCGAATAAGGTTTTGGCATTGGTTATTGGTGAGATGGGGAGATATGATACCATTTTTTAGATATGCATGGATGTCATGGTACCATGGGGATTGAGGACCAACCAAGACACACACCATGTCTGCATCGGCATTCTCATAAGCTAGCATATGTAGCTGCTCAACTAGGAATTCATACTGTGTTGCGTCACGTGGGATTTCCAATAAGGATCCAATGGTTGCCATTGCATCTACTGCTTTGTTTTGAAGCCTTGGGATCTGATTGAATTGTAGATGTAGGAAATGCTCTTTTAGTTTATCCACCAGTTGCTTGTAGGGTAGCAATTTGTCATCCTTTGTCTGATATTCATCTAGGACTTGTTTGATAATGAGCTGTGAATCTCCAAAGACTTGTAGTTCTGTGATGTTCCATTGGATAGCTATTTTGAGACATAAGATGAGTGCCTCATATTCTACAATGTTGTTGGTACAGGGGAATCCCAACTTGAATGATTTTGGAATATAGTCACCTTGAGGTGTGACGAATAGGATTCCTGCTCCAGAGCTATGGGATGTGTTGGAACCATCAAAGTATAGTTTCCACATGGGCTGCTCTTCAATCATGCATAAGTGTTCATCGGGGAATTCCATGATTAGTGGATAGGCATCCACCAGTGGTGCTTCTGCTAGTTGATCGGCAATGACTTGCCCTTTGATTGCTTTGCGATCTACATACTGAATGTCAAATTCACTGAGTAACATGACCCATTTTGCCATATGGCCTATGAGAGTTGTCTTTGATAATAGATACTTAAGAGGGTCCACCTTTGATATGAGCTTGATTGTGTGACTAATCATGTAATGTCTAAGTTTTTGAGTGGCAAAGACCACTTCTAGGCATGCTTTCTCCATGGGTGAATAGTTAAGCTCATAGCCCACAAGAGTGCGACTGATGTAGTAGACAGCTCGTTCTCTATTTTCATCATCATGCTGTGCTAGGAGTGCCCCTAGTGCTGTAGCGGTTGTTGAGATGTAAAGGATGAGTGGGCATCCTAGAACTGGTGGTACTAGGATTGGAGCATTAGCTAGATACTCCTTGAGCTTATCAAAGCTTCTTTGACATATGGGATCCCACTTGAAGTTGGTGTCTTTGCATAAGAGATGTGAGAATGGTTGGCACTTGTCCGCTAGTTGCGAGATGAACCATTGTACTGATTGAAGCTTGCCCTGTAGGCTTCTGAGCTGTTTGAGATTTCTTGGTGGAGGCATCTCCGTTATTGCTTTTACCTTTTTAGGATCGATCTCTATGCCTCATCTAGAGACGATGAAGCCTAGAAGCTTGCCAGATGTAACACCAAAGACACATTTCTTAGGATTAAGCTTTAAGCCATAATGATTCAGACGATCAAACACATGTTCTAGGATGTTGAGGTGTTCATCCCTTGTTTTGGATTTTGCAAGGATATCATCCACATAGTCTTCAAGGATCTTGTGGATCATGTCATGGAAGATTGCTGTCATTGCTCTCTGATATGTGGCCCTTGCATTCTTTAGCCCAAATGGCATCATGTTGTAGTAGAAGGTACCCCATGGGGTTGTGAATGCTATTTTATGTTGATCTGCTTCTGCTATATGAATCTGATTATAGCCTGAAAATCCATCCATGAGTGATAGCATTTCGTGACCCGCTGTAAGGTCTACAAGCATGTCTATGTTTGGCAATGGGAAGTCATCCTTAGGACATGCCTTGTTTAAGTCCCTGAAATCAGTACAGATTCTGATGTCGCCAGAAGGCTTTGTGATTGGCACCATGTTAGAGATCCACTCTGAATAATCTATTGCTCTGATGATCTTAGCTTGGAGGAGCTTCTCAAGCTCTACTTTGACAAGCAATGCTACCTTTGGATGCATTTTCCTTAGCTTCTACTTCACTGGCTTGATGTTTGGATCTACTGATAGATGATGAACAACAAGGTTTGGATCAAGCCCAAGCATGTGGGTGTATGACCATGCAAAGTTGATGATGGATTCCTTGAGCAAGGCACTGAGAGCCATTTCTTCTCCTTCTGTTAGGTTGACTGCAATGTAGGTGATCTTTGGATATTCTTCTCTTCCCAAGTTGATTGGCTTGGTTTCCTCTATGATGATCGGCGAATGCTCTGGTCTATAATCTTGGATAGGGGGAAGAGGCAAGGCTTCATCTTCTAGCGCCTGAATTGCCAGGTTTTCACTAGAAGATACACCCTTTATTTTTACTATTTTGGAATCAGAATGTGCCCCAAGGGGGTTTTCACATAAAGACTCATGATGTTCTCTTGCTATTTCATTTTTGTGACTAAAGCTTGCCTCTTCCCCAAAATATCCTTCTGGGTGAAGCTGATAGACAGAGGTTGATGTTGGATCCTGTTTGCTTGCTGGATCTGATGCCCCCATGAATTCTAGGAGTGCTTGTGCACTTTGGAACTCATCGATGTGTGCAATGCTTGGTTGGTCCCAATCTATGAGGTCGGGGTTTGTGAGGGGAAGATCTATGAGGTTAATGGAGAGTTGTTGGAGAACGAAAGTGCCCAGGAGGGTGTCGTCGGCAAAGATATCATCATAGGATCGGATGTCTTTCTCTTCGGGGATGTCTTTGATTTCCACAAGGTCATCCTAGCTATTTGAAAAGTTCACGTTAGTCATGTTAGTGCCCACAGTTGTGGTATTGGGCTCTTGTTCAAGCAGGCGAGAGGTATTAAACCCAAGTCCTTGCTATTCTGGATTTTGGGATGGTATGATAGGAAACAAATTTCCATCCTCTTGTGGTCCTAGACCACCACCTTGATAGTTATAGTGTTCTGTGACATTTTTGTAGGGGATTGGGTATTTCTCTTTGAAGTACTCAAGAAGTTGTGTGTCACGTGATGGGGGATCTTTGTACAACCATTTGTTAATATCTGGATCCATTTCTTTACTGTTGATGGTACCATGAGACTCAAAAGTCATGTTTTCGATTTGCTTGAGCTTATAATGTTCTTCAACAGGCTTGTTTTGACAACTTGGGCGCCCTTGAGTATGTGGATCACATGGAAGAGCTCCTACAGCAAATGCATCACTGAGGCTATATTCGCCACAACCCTGGTTGTTGATCTTGATGGATGATAAGGTGGAAGAGAGGATGGTCTCTGGATCGCAATGGGATCGGGATGAGCTAGCAATAGAAGTACCAATATCGGTTCCAGGACAATGAGTAGAATGAGGGAAAGATGCTTCCATCGCAAGGCAGTATGCGAAGGGGTTAGGATCAGCGTGGATGGTAACCTTAGTGCCTTGATGTGGAAACTTGATGCACTGATGGTAAGTAGATGGTACGGCCTTAATGGAATGGATCCATGGATGACCGAGGAGGATATTGAACGGTAGGTCAAGATCAACAATGTGGCAGAGAGTATCTTGCATTGCTGGGCCTAGCTGGATAGGCAAAGTTATAGTACCTTTAGAGGTACGCTCCAAGTTGTCATATTCTTTGATAGTGATCATCTCATGTTGTATGTCGGCCTCCGTGAACTCAATCTTCTTGATGAATTTTAATGTGCACAAGTTGAGGGCTGAGCCATTATCCACTAGAACTCGTTTGATGGCAAAATCTCTGACCATGACAGCAATGCGGAGAGGGAGAGTATGGTCAGGAGCGACATCTGGTATATCAAATTCTTTGAAAGATAAGGCACATGCTGCTGATAGGTGTCCCACAAGAGTTTCAAACTGAGTTGTGTTAATGTCTGTGGGGACATGGCCTTCTTTTAGAGCTTTGTCCAAGATCTCCTGATGGATGGGTGATGTGTGGAGCAAATCCAAGATAGATATTTGGGCTGGCATGTTCCCAAGATGCTCTATGATATTGTATTGTGCACTTGGTGCATTATGCTATGTTGTGCATGCATTTGATGCTGGCCTAGTGTTAGACTGTGCTATGGATGTAGTAGATGTTGGCCTTGGAGGAGCAGCTGATCTCGGAGGAGCACCGGCAACAGTTATCCTACCACTACGGGTAGTTGCAGCACATTGTCGATCCGGCCCTCTGACATGGATGGTATTGATGGTGGGCTCATCTTGGATGGGCTCAACTTGAGTTATGCATCCGACATACTTGTCATAGTTGATGTAGGCCGCTGTGTGATCTTCTTGCTTGCCTTTGCCATGATTTTGGGGCTGATTGGCGTTGGCTTGATTCTTCCCGATATCGTGTTGAGGGAACACATTTTGATATATTTACAAACCGGCATTGGGTGAAGCTTGAGCTGGTGCATCGACTTGGATCTCCTTGCGATCAATGAGATCCTGGATGTAGTTCTTAAGCCGCATGCACTTCAATGTTGTGTGCCCCTTCACACGATGATAATCACAGTATTCATGTTCTTTATACCAATCAGACTTTGGTGTGTTGTCATCCTTCTGTGGGATGGGCGGATATGTGATCATATTTGCCTTGGCTAGCCGATAAAAGATCTGATCCAGAGGCTCACCCAAAGGTGTGAAAGTCCTCTTTGGATTGTTCTGATTATTGGGCTTGTTCTGCCTTGGGGCAACGTTAACTGTGTTAACAGGATTGCCTTGACGTGCTGGTTGTTGCTGTTGGTATTGCTGCTGATACTATTGCACAGGTGGTTGATGAGCTTGAGGAGGCTGCTGATAGATAGGTGCTTGATATGTGGGAACTGGTGGTTGCTGATAGATGGGCGCTTGTGGCGGTTGGTATGTTTGAGCTGGTGTAGGACTAGCCATAATGAATTGTACATTCTTAGTGTCAGTGGCTCCATCTGTAACAACATTCTTGTTACGATTCCAATAACGGGATTTATCATTGTTGGATTTGTTTTTGGAATCATCCTTGAAGTGACGAATAGTGCCTTCATCTAGGAGAGCTTTCTCGATGCCTATGCCCTTGCTCTTGATGTCTTGGTATCTCTGGAGACAGTTCATTCACATGTGATGGGATAGCTTTGGATGTAGGTTATCAATGAAGATCTTTGTTAGATGCTTCTCTGGCGGCTGATATGATAACCTGGTTGTAAGATTCTGCCATCTTTGCAAGTATTCTGCAAGGCTTTCTCTGTTTTTCTTCTTTGAGTTGCATAGGTCTAGCAAGGACAACTCATTCTCCACATTATGGGCATAGTGTGTGATGAACTTCTCAGAGAGTTCAGCAAAGGTTTTTATTGTCCCATGTGGTATTTTGTAAAACCACTCAATAGCAGTTCCTCCCAAGCTTTTGGGAAACAGGCGCAAGAGATAGTTATCACTGTAAGCCACTTCTTGGCACGCCATGTAGAACTCTTTGATATGATTTACTGGATCTCCTTTCCCCTGATACTTGTCGAACTTGGGCATCTCAAAATGCTTGGGGAAAGGGATAGTTGCTATGGACTGATCAAAGGGATATGAGCACACCTCTTCGAACTTGTATGTTTTATTCTCTGTTCCACTTTGTAGCTCTTTTAGAGCATTTTTCATTGCTTCCCACTCAGTATTGAGTGGCGAGAGAACTGGAACTTCTGCTTGTGATGGAAGCTATGGAACTGGATATGGTGCTTGCTGTGGATAAATGGGTTGGAACTAATTTTGGGGTAATGGTTGCTGGGGATATTGCTGGTGTGGCATGGGGGGATATTGTGGTAAATGATATGGAACTGCTTGATGTTGTTGGGCTGCTTGTTGTTGTTGAACTGGCGGTTGTTGTGGGACTGCTTACTGATATTAAACATTTGGAACTTGTTGTTGTAACTGATGGGTGGGATCTTGTTGTTGCTGGGGGATGATAGGGATTTATTGCTGGGGCTGATAGCAAGGGACTTGTTGTTGTTGAGGAATGATGGGTGTTTGCTGAAATGGGACATGTGGTTGCTGTGGGGGAGGCTATTGGAATGATGCTGCTTGCGGGTATGATGGTGGTAGTTGCTGAGGTTGGCTTTGGGTTTGGCTGATATAAACTGGGTGGATGCCTGCGTTACTTAGAGGTGGAACGGACGTGGGGAAGCTAGAAGCAAAGGGTGATGGGGTAAGATAGCTGGGGAAAGTTGGTTGTTGAGGTGGTGGAACTTGCTGGAAGGTATTTGAGATTTGGGATGAATAGCTTGAAGTCGGCGGTGGTTGGGGTAGTTGCTGCTGTGCTGCTTGGGTGAAGACGGTTTGTTGACTCACAACCATAGATGTAGGGGATTGAGATGGGATCCTCCATGCCTTCATTTCTTCTTGTGTAAGGCCCCACTGAGAGCTTGTGTTAGGGTGCACTGCAGCGGATGATGGAATGGTAGGAGCGACGGGAGCTTGGGACACGAATGATGTTTGAGAGAAAGGAGCTTGTTGAGGTTGTGGTTGAGCGGATGCTTGTGAGGAGGAAAATGAAGGAAACACCCAAGAGAAAGATAAGGTTGGAATAGGAAGTGATTGCGCTATCCCCAAAGAAGAAGGTACAGGTGCTTGGGGAGTGAAGGGTGACGGTGCTCCTTTGATGGTGAAAGGCATTGCTTGACTTGCGGATGGTGGCGAAGCTTTTGGTGTAAAAGCTTGCGTGAGAGGTGAAAGCTGACTTTGGTTTAAGTGTTGGTTTTGGGCTTGGGTAGCCATAGCAGATGATGAAGCAAAAGGGGTATGAGATGGAGCGGATGGTGCTATAGCTTGTGTTGCGGGACTGGCGAGGCTTCCTTGCAAGAAAAGGGGAATGGTGGAAAGCTCTTGGGGTGTTTGCATGATAGGATCGGGAAATGGAGAATATGATTGTGCTGGAACTTGGATTGTTTTGATGGGGATGCGTGGATAGAGAGATGGTGGGATGGAGGTACTTTCTGGTAGGTAGTGGGCAAATGTGCTTTGCTGATGTTGCGGTAGAAGGGCATTGGTCGCTGGTGGGCTTTCTGGAGGATTTGCAAATGCTTGGTTTGCCAAGGGGGATGAAGGGATGTTTGGATCTTCACATGGGTTACTGGCTTGGATTTGGGGATTGTAGGTCATCATAGCGTTGGTGAAAAGGTTGGGATCGGATGAGGTGGTTGGTGGATAAGGATTCATGCTTCTTCTTTTTCGAGATCTGGTCTCAACAGGCATGGAGATGCAAGTGCTAAATGGATGCAAGATGTTTTTGCTAAAAGATGTTGATGGATGCAAAGTCGATGAACTTCTAAAGATGATGACTTCTAAGATGCAAATGCAAAGATAGGGATCAAGATGGCGATGATGGAAGCTAGATGGAACTGATATGGATCAAGATGGTGGAGGAAAGATAGGTTGCTGGTGGAAAGTTGGTGAAAGATTACTGAGTGGTCAACAAATGAGCTGCTATTTTTCCCAAATGGAGGATCAGAGATATGATGGGGTCAACCTAAGATAGACTGATGATCTTTGGTCAACAAGTTTCTTATCAATACACTCCAATCTCTTGCTTGAGATGATGGCTATGCAAGGACAAGGTTTGATTTCTTTATGACAACACGTTGTGCCAAAAAGAGGATGATGGTCTCTGATCTTGGATAGGGGATGAAAAACAACTCAAAAGGGTAAACACTAAGTGTTGGTGGGACTCTGGATTTGGAACAAAGGATGATGGATCTGCTGTAAAGATATGGAAAGCTGATGGGGGGATGGTGGTGGAAAAGGTATTGAAGGGTGAAGGGACAATGCTCTATCTAAAGGGATAATGCAAATGACAAGGATTGATTCTAGAATGCTGGTAGGAAGATGAATGCAAATGCAACTTTCTGATGTTTTAAAATGCAACTAAGGTTTTGATTAATGATGCAAAGATGAAAGCTAGAATGAAACTAGGATGAAGGACTGTTGAGACACAGTTTCAAGATCCGAAGATGGAACAAGATATGAACAAGGAATTGGCTAATCTTCTGGCTCAAGGTTGACAAAGTGATGGTTAACTCAGAAATGGAAGGCGAACTGTTTGATGCGGGTGTTATGGGCAATGTTCTCAAGTCTGGCTTGGGACTTTTCTTTAGCTTTGGTTGCTTGGATAGTGGATTGATAGGTCTTGGTGTTCTTCTTGATAACTTTTCGCTCTTGATAGGCTTGGGATTTGGGCAACTTTGCTTTAGGATGTTTGTTCTTGCTGGGCATCACTTGGAAAAGAGGCTTCTGATTTTGAGGCAAAGGTTTCCAATGGCAAAAGTTAAAGTCAAAGCAATCTCCGCAAGGGACAAAGCAACCCTGCGGGATACAAACAAAGGCAACTGACTCTGACAAAGCTTTGAAAGTGTATGTTTCAACAAGTGTTTTCACGGAGTCTTTGACTGTCAAGCACTTCAAACAGATCTACCTAAGGAAGGTGAGTATCAAAATCACTTGCCCATAGCTTGGTATCCCCCAGAAGGGAATACAAATGGTGAGTAATCTTGAGGCGACCCAGTAAACCCCTTGGAATCAGTCCTTGCACAAGGATTTTGATACTTTCGGATGTAGATAGGGTAGCCTCTATTTTATAAGGTTTTTAATAGTTCTGTGGTGTCTCCATACCCAGTTTTGCTGATCATCCGTGACTCACTTAAGAGCCTTGCCAATTATGCTGGGGGAGAGGAATGTTTACCATCCCCAGACACGTGTTTGGCACGAACGCCCGGCGATTAGGAGATGTAAGCGATTCTTTTGGTATTCACTTATTTGTATACTGGCCGGGGGGGGTACCAGTTTGAGGTCGTTCTCCGAGGAGGAAGCGCTTCTCCTTGGACAAGCCTCGCTAAAAGTAGAACAGGTGAACTTGTCCAAGTTCAAGTGTTCCACGTTGCTTACTCTAACAAGGTTTATGCAAGAATTGAAAAACTCCTACATGCACATCAAGCAGATTTTGTTCATTTTCCCAAATTTGATTAAGTGATGTTTTGAACTTTGAAATGAAGACACTCATGATTAGAGTTTGATTTGTTCCTTTCCTCAAAATGTAAATGTTTTGAACGGTTGCAAGTTCTTTCCTTTTGTGCATTCAAGATTTGATTAGCGAGTTGATTTAAGAACTTTGAAAAAACTTTGTTTTATCCCTTAGATCACTCAAGATTGAATTTGTTTGCTTGCTTTGAAATCTGAAACAGATGAGGGAATAGAGTTGTTCATTCCTTTTAGTGCATTCAAGATTTGGTTTGATTTTTAAATTGACAATGACACTTAGGACCTAAGTTCATTCCTTTAGTTTCATTCGAGATTGAGTTTGATCTTTGTTGTAATAAAAGAAATAAAAAAAACCAGTCCCCAGAACCTTAAGACAAAAAACCAAAAAGCGACACTGTCTAGCTTATAGGCGACGCTGGAAAGTTCAGAGGTGACATTTAATTCTTACATGCGACATTCTGTATCTCAGAAGGCGACAGATAAAAATGAAGAGGCATGATTTCTTTCGTTACAGGCGTGATTTCTTTACATGCAGGCGACAGAAGAAGAATTCTGGGACGGAACAGAAGTTATCGATTGCAGGAAACTCTCAGTTATGTAGGCGTGAAAACAGAGCTCATAGGCGTCATTTCTTTCCTCAGAGGCGTGATTTGATTGCAAGAAGGCATGACTGGATTGTTTGTAGGTGACATTTCTTTTCATGAAGGCGACATTTCTTTGTTTGAAGGCGACATTTAATTGCTGTAGGCGTCATTTCTTTTCATGAAGGTGACATTTCTTTTATTTCCTGCAAAATACAAGCATATAAAGTATAATTTCATCAAAATGATTATGGTTTGAGTCCCACCGGGCGTGCCAGAATGTAGACTAGGATTTGAGCGTGCACCTAAACCTGTTTTGAAAGCCAAAGACAAACAAACGTCATAGCATATAATCAAATCAAATTTAATGGTAAACAAACTAAAATCAAAGCCACCTTAGTTTAAGCCTAAAACGGATGCGCCCATGCACCGTTTGATATGCTTGGATATAAATGGATGTGGGTGTGCAAACTCAAGCACTTGGAGCATGCGAATTAGGATGGTTTGAGGATCAAAAAGACCCAAAATGACACAAAATAGGTATGAGGAACCTATTTTGCCTCAAAGGCCTCAAGAACACACAAATATGCAAAGCTAAAAGATGAAATAAGATTGATAATAAATGAATCTATGTTAATCCATTTAAGCTAATTTAGATGTGATTTAAGCTTGGAAATGATCTAAAATGATGAGTTTATGCTTATGCTAGAATGAAAATGGCATTATAACTTTGCTATTGAGTTTGAGAGTTGAAAGGTGATTTGCCTTAGGAAGTGAGGGTATTTATAGGATTTCTAAAGGCTTGGGGTAGGAGGAATGAATGGCCAGGATTGAAATCCTTAAGAGAGGCCAAGATTCACTCAAAGGGAAGCACATGGATTGTGCTAGTTCTCAGCCAATCAGGAGGTGACACATGTCACAAGGTGAGTGGATGAAGGGAAGGGCAAAGAGGAGTCAACAAAGGGGGCTCCAAGCTCATAACTCTCCAAATAAATGCTTGTAAGAGCAATGAATGGGCTTTAAGAGACATTGAAGACTTTGGGGAAGCAATAAATGCTTTGTGGTTGAGATATTTGGAAGGAAAGACTTTGCTTTGGTTTAGGAAAGTCTTAAGCTTGGTTAGGATTGCACAAAGGTTTAAGGGTAGGATTAGGATTAGATTAGGACAAAAAAAAGGATTAGGATGGGTGAAGAGGGTGGATTTGAGAAGATTCTAGAAGAGTCTAGATTTCTCCTTAGTTTCATGGAATAAAAGTTATTCATTCCAAAAGCTTAAGTTTTAGGAATATTTATTAAAATATTTTCAATAAATATGAAAATTAAATATTTAACCTTAATTAAATATTTAACCTTGGGATTAGGGTTAGAAAAGATGGGATTAGCATTTTAATCAAAATTAAGAAGGGATTAGAAGATTTTGGAAGAGGTTAGTGGTCTTAAGGAAATTGGCCAAGTTTGGGATAAAAAATAAATTAAAAATAAATTAATTTATTTTTGAAGTTTTTTGGTCAATTTATTAATTAAATAATTAATAAATTAGGGATAATGTCCAAATGACATTTTTAGGCTAGATTCCTTAATTAAAGATTTTTAATTAAGAGAGAGGGATTTAATGCCATAAAAATAAATTAATTAATTAAATAATTAATTAATTAATAAATGATGATGTCATCAAGGATTTTCAGAAAACAAAAATAATTTATTTTCTGAAGGATTTTTCGGTGTCTACACTTTTGTTTTATGGAAAATGTGAATGCTTGGGGTTGTTCAACCCATTTCATATGCCTACAACTTAGCTTGTCCTAACTATTCAGAAAAATCAAGGCATGATTATCTGTAAAGACAATAAATTCTTTAGGAAGCAAGTAGTGCCTCCATTTCTTGAGGGCTTGAACCATCACATACAATTCCAAGTCATATGTGTTGTATTTCTTCTTTGCTTCATTTACTTTTTCTGAGAAGAAAGCCACTGGTCTTCCATCCTGACTGAGTACTGTGCCTATGGCTAGGTTGCTAGCATCGATCTCCACTATGAACAATTTGTCAAAGGTCAGTAGTGCCAAAATGGGATATTGTGCTACTCTCTGCTTCAATTATTTAAAATCTTCATCTACTTATGTTGTCCACTAGAACTTTGTTTTTCTACCACCCTTGATGGTATCAAGTAAAGGTGCACAAATGTGAGTGAAATTTTTGATAAATTTCCTATAAAAGGTAGCCAATCCATGAAAGCTCCTGAATTCTCCTAGAGTCTTTGGTATGGGACAATTAGTGATAGCCTCTACCTTTTTATGATCCATTTTCAATGTGCCCTTTGAGATAACAAAACCTAAAAATATCAACTCTTATTACATGAATGTGCACTTTTCTAAGTTGATAGACAGTTTCTTCTCATGTAGTCTTTGGAGAAATTTCTCCAAATGTCTCAGGTATTCCTCTATAGTTCCACTAAATATTAGAATATCATCTAAATAGACCACCACAAACTTTCCTATGAAATCTTGAAGCACTTCATTCATTAATCTCATGAAGGTGCTAGGAGCATTGCTAAGGCCAAATGGCATCACAAGCCATTCATACAATCCTTTAGTGGTTTTGAATGCATTTTTCCACTCATCACTAGGCCTTATCCTTATCTAATGGTAACCAAAGTTAAGGTCAATTTTTGAGAAGTAACGTGCTCCTCCAAGTTGGTCTAGAAGATCTTCAATCTTGGGTATAAAGAATCTGTATCTGATTGTAATTTTGTTTATTGCCCTTGAGTTAGTGCATAGTCTCCATTTTCCATCCTTTTTAGGGGCCAAAACACTCGAAATGACACAAGGGCTAAGAATATTTTGTATGAGTCCTTTATTTAAAAATTCATTGATTTGTCTAGTGACTTCGAGATTATGATCATGAGTGATTTTATAAGCAGCTTTTTTGGGTAGGGAAGCACCTGGGATAAAATCTATTTGGTGACAAATGTCCCTCAATGGTGGGAGTTCAATAGGTGTGTCTCCTGCAACTATGTTACAAGTAGTGGTTTCTGTTGCACCAAAAGATTGACCTATTAATGTCTGATACAACCACTAGACTTATAGAAGACACAAGAGGTGGTTAAGTCATGTCACAAATCCCGAGGGGAGTGCTAACCATTTTTCCAACAATCTCACCCTCAACATTACTCGAGGGGATTCAAACCTATGACCAAGCTCTTATACCACTTGTTACAATTAGTGGTTGTTTTTACACCAAAAGATCAACCTATTAATGTCTGATACAACCACTAGACTTATAGAAGACACAGGAGGTAGTTAAGCCATGTCACAAATCTTGAGGGGAGTGCTAACCATTTTTCCAACAAACTATTCCTTTGTACTTCTACATTAGACTATCTACTTCCTTTGGTAATTCATTGTGCACTATCTTCTCCTTTGGTTGAAGGACTAGGGCATATCCTACCTTAGAATCTTGAATAGTACTTATCATTTCTTGTTCTCCTACAAGCATGACTAACTGTTCTTTTGGTTTTTCTTATGGAGGATCAGGGAGAGGGAGCAGATTGTATTTGTGACCATTTTGAATAATTTGATATTTGTTTGTAACTCCATCATTTTTAGCCTATAGATCATACTACCATGGACATCCTAACAAAAGGTGACATACATCCATATCTACAACATCAGAAAGGAATCTATCCTTATAGTCTTTTATAGAGAAAACTACCCAAGCTTGTTCATTTATGAGGGTCTTTTTCCCTTTTGTCAACCAAGATACATGGGATGGGTTTGGGTGGGGTATCTTTTCCAATTTTAATTTATCTACCATTTCTCTAGATACAAGATTTTTAGTAGAACCAAAATCAATTACTAACTTGCATACCTTTCCATGGCTCTTGCAATTGGTTCTAAAAATACTTTTTGTTTAACGAGGTTCTAGTGGTACTGGTGCTTGGATCAATGTCCTCTTCATCATGAGGCTTACTCCATCTTCTCCCATACATTCTCTCACACTATCAACATCATCTTCTTGTACTAGGTTGGCTCTTCTTTCACCTTGGTTATTCTGCTTGTCTCTATCTGGACACCTATTGGTGTAGTGACCTATCTGATTGTAGTTATAACATCTGATTTGTCCATAGTTTCTTCCTCCATTTATACCTCTTCCATTTCCTCTTCTACCTTGGTATCCACCTCTTGAATTTCTTTCTCCTTGGGTGTTCTCCTTATTAGATTATCCTCGTGGTCTATTGTTCTATCCTCTTCCTCCAAAGTTTCCTCTGCCTCTTTCATTCTTAGCTTTTCCTCTACCACTCTATTCATTCCTCCTTCTAAACTTTTCCTCAAATTTTAATGCTAATTGATAGCATTTGTTCACTATGGTAGGGCTTGTTAAACTGATTTCATCTTGAATTGAGACCCTTAGGACTTTCATATACTGAGAAAGCTTTACACATTCTAGTTCAGCAAGCTTGGATTTAATCACCAATCTCTGAAATTATTCAGTATAGCTAGAGATGTCCATCTCTTTCTATCTTAGGGTCATTCTTCTTTTATGAAGTTGGACTTCATAATCTTTAGGGACATAAGTTTCCCTAAGCATGGTCACCATCTTCTTCCAAGTGGTGACTTGATTCTTTCCATTCTTCACCCTATCATCTTGAGTGAAGTTCGACCATGTAAGTGCAAAGTCTTTGAGCTTTTACTTAGCAATCTTCACCCTCTAATTCTCACGGATGTATTCACAATCAAAGAAACTATTTAGGCCATCCACCCAATCCATTGTAGCATCTGGGTCCATCTTCCCATTGTATGTAGGCAACTCAAGCTTGGAATCCATGGTTCTCCTCTCCATAGATTTTAGACTCTTCATAAATAGCCTCTGGTCTGTAGGACATTCTTCTTCCTCTTGCTCTAGGGGTTCTTCATCACTCCCTACTTCAACATCATTTGATTTTCCATTAGCTTTCTTTTGAATCTCTTCCCTAAGCCTATCCATTTCTTACCTCATCTTCTGCATCTCAGTGTCTCTCCAATCATCATGTTGTGTCCTTTGCCCCTTCAGGTATCTTACTATCTCTACATTGGTCATCCTTGAAGACAATCCTCCTTCATCTTCTCCTTCCATGGTGCTGGTATATCTTTACCCTAAGGATCTTAGATGCTCTAATACCACTTGATGTAGAGCTCTCCCCTATCTAGGCAGCTCGGTAAATGGTGAGACCTACTCTAAACCCAAAGTGGGCTTAGGAGAGTGCTCTACACCTTTAGAAGATCCTAAAACAAACATACTTCCACTATCCTCACTGGAGGATCTAGTGTCTTTAACTAGCTTTTACCCCTTAGGCTCTACTAATGCTCAGTTAATACTCAATTGACACTCGGTTGGTTCTTGATGCCTATCTTAACCGCGTGGGCTCGGTAGCTTTACCGAGTAGTTTCCTAGTGCTTGGTAATGCTTATTGCAAAGTGCCTTACTAAATTTTCTTTCAAATGGGAACCTAAAAATTTGGTAAGGGGATGGAAAGGTTCCATACACAAATAAAATGCCTACTATGGGAGTGATTTCCACACACACTACCGGATTTGGATAACAAGTTCAAGAGTTTAGACCTTTCCGAACTTGTAGTCTTCCGAGCGAGGTTCTAAGGTTCTAGTTCCAGGTTCTTACAATAAATCTATGGAAACAAATTATATTTAGACACCCTTTTTGGACTTGTAACAAGCCTCTAGATCTTGAGATCTTTAAACACAAAGAGAAACACCCAACAACTCCTGGTCTAATAGTCCTAATAGGGCTAATTGACTCGATGGATGAAGAAAAAATTTACTAGTTGGTTGTTCAAGGTTAACTACAAATTGCAATGGTGTTGGTAATCCAAAAGAGACCACAATATGCCTTTAGATTTCTTTTATCCACCCCTAAAGTTCTTTTGTCACTTCACTTCTTCATTTCCTGAACCAAGCACATACAGATGCTTGGTCTAGAATCTACAAAAAGACTTCACGAAAAAATCCCCCTGCTTCTGCACTCTTGAGGAACTAAATTAAATTTCCCCTACTTTGATTTCACAACTTCGCATGGGAGTCCCACAAAGGAAATGCAAGTTAGGTCATTGTTGACCAAAACCCTGGTCCAAGAGGGTTTCCTAAAAACTTGGAAACATAATTCCTCTAACTTTCGACTCCAATCTTCAACTAATTCAAACTAAAATAAATGGAGTCCTAATTCATGATATGTGTTAGATCAATCAGTGTTCTCCTATTCACTTTCATACAAATTGGTACGCACAACATTTCATTCCAAAATTTAGAGAAAAACAAGGATCTTTTATTGATTGAATGCAAAATTGACATAGAGTTTCCTTACTGTTCATCAACACGTTCATTCCACATCTTCCACCTACCTAAAAGGGTTATATGAAGACATTACTCAATGGATCCAACCATTTTTCAAAGGTTGTGACTATTGGGCGGTTGTGTCACAGGTCGGTAGAAACTTTTCAAAGAAGTTGCCGACAACATTTCTTGTATTTTGCAACTTTTACAAAATGTTGCATTTTTGCTCCTAATGAGCCTATAGGCCTAAGCCTTGGATCCTAGTGATCCTAAACATTATTAAGACAACTTAAAAGACACCTAAGAAACCTAACATTGTAAATTTCCCTTTGGACCATAGTGAGAAACCCATGGTTTATAACCACACCGAGGGTGACTAGATCTTACAAGTTGGCTTATTAAAACTTAACCTATTAGTCTAAAAGTTGTGAAGAGTGGGGAGTGCTCCTTGGGTGGTCTTGCACCATATCTCCTACCCAAAACACATAAGTATAGGTGCTTCTTGACCCCTCCCTAAAGGCTATAAATCAAACTTCTTGCCTTCATGGTGAACTAAATACTTATTAGTGAATCCATCATGGATTACCTTCCTTGACCATTGCCAAGACCTGCCTAATATCAGGTTTCCACAAATCATATCCATAAGATCACATAATACCTTATCCCTATACTTGAAAATTGAAAAATCAATCAATACTTGAGTACTAACCAAAAAATTCTAATCCACATTGACCCATGTAGCCTAATATGGATTAGGATGCACAAATCTTTGCAAATTCAACTTTCTAACAACATCATAAGACACCACATTGTGAGTTGTACCCGAATCTATGATAAGTCTACAAAATTTAACTTGGATCAAACAATTAGACCTGAATATGCTTGGATGATATGGTGTTTTAATTTTTCCCATGAATAGGTATTCTCCCTCCTTTGGTAATGCCAAGATAGGTTCTTGTTTGTCTTCTTTGCTTGTTTCTTCTTCCACCAAATGTACTCTTATTTCCTTTCCTTTGTCTTCAATCCACTTGGGAAACCTAAAAGATTGATGAACCACTTCATTACAGTGGAAGCACCTGCCTGTAAACACTCCATTGCCTCTTCCTACACTCCTTCCACCTCTATAACCCCCTCTTGTATCAGATGAGTAGGGCTTGTCCTTGTCTTTCTCATTTTGATTTTGAAAATCAATATTATCTCTTCCTCCTCTTCCTCTCATGGAAGATCCACCTCTAGTGCTCCCTTGTCTCTCTTGCCTCCTTTTAATATTTTATTCAGCCTTAATGGCCAGGTTTTAATACTCCTCAATAGACCTAGGGGTAGCAAGACTAAGTTCATCTTGTATGTTGAACCTCAGTCCCCCCATGTACCTTGCAATCTTTTCATCCATGTCTTCATCATGACTAACTCTTATATCAAGTTTATGAAACTCCTCCGTATGCCTTTGCACCTCCATATCTTTTTTTAAAAAAATTTGCATCTTCTTATACAACTAAACTCTATAACCATTTGGAAAAAATGTTTCCTTCATCTTATCCATCATGGTGTACCAAGAAGTGATCTTGGGTTTACCATTCTTCCACCTTTCCGCTTGCACACAATCCCACCATAGAAATGCATGCCCTCTCAACTTGGACTTTACTATCTTCAAATTCTAATTCTCTTCCACATCCTCACATTCAAAGAAATTTTCATTGCACTAAACCAATCAATTAGCTCCTCATTATCCATCTTTCCACCATCAGTAGGCAAATCAGCTCTTGCCCTTGCATCACCACTCTTGATGACTTTAGCAAATGTAGCCATCTTCAATTCATTAGGATCTAATGGTTCTTCCCATTAGGGTTCCTCTTCTTCTTCCTCTTCATCTGCAACTCTTCATACTATTTGATGCTCTTTTATCTTCTTTCTAAGGCCAATATTCTCTCCATTATAATCTTCATCTCTTTGTCTTTTTCAGCTTTCTCCTTCTTCTCTTGTTCAAGGAATGCCTTTAAGTTCTTTATATCTACCAATTGTTCTTTCAAAATCCTTGCCAACTCATTGTTGGTCATTCTGGTAGTAAAATATCCATCCTCTCCTTCATTCATGGTTACTTAATCAACTTGGCAACTAAATCAACTAAGGGCTACTCCTTAAAGGATGGTTCAACTTCAAGGGCTTATCTAAGGATCCAAGAAACCAAACTTCTCAAGACAAATACAAAACTTCCACAAGAACTTTCCCTAGGCCATGATACCACTTGATGTAGAGGAAATTATAGTGGACCTTATTCAAAAGCTAAGCTCTTCAATTTGACTTAGAAACCCACACTTTTCCCAAAGGTGCACAATGACTTCATAAGACTCCACCCAACCAAGACTCTTCAAAATGAAAACTAATGATAGAAATAATATTTTTGATGTATATAAGGATGGATTAAAGTTGTTTTGAGGTTTTTAGACTTACCCAATGCTCCCAATGGCTAAATGTCTTCAAACTGACCTAGAGGCCTAATGGCCCTGTCTAGTAGCCATGTCCAGCGGTAAATGGATCTTAACTCTATAATTTCCCTATTGATGGATGAAAAAAATGATATATCTGGATACCCTTTTTCCCCTAACACAACATACTACAAGATCTCTATGGAATCTTTTGGAGCGAGTATGACTGTCCTCACTATGTGACCCCAAAATGCATCAAAATAGGGTGATTTAACAAAACACCACCTAGTTAATTGTACCCCCAAGGCTCCAAACTTCCAAAAGTGTCTCAATAGGTTACCAAAGCTCTAAATCCTAGAGGAATTAGATCCAAATTCCTTGGAACATCAAAAGCCACAAATTGGTGGCTTTAAACCCTTGTTTTGAGGGTTTCTTCAATCCCCCTTCTCCAAAAACTTCGTGAATTTCTTGGTTATTGATTCACTATCAATATGCCAATATAAGATCATCCAAATCATAAAATTTCTATGCTATGAATCTCGATCTTCTACGACTGCTCCCTAGCCATCAATTTCCTTAAGGAACACACCATTCCAACTAGTGATCACTCTACTTTCTCAAGCCTCTGCAAGTCAAGAACATTAGCATTGTATAATACATTTTTAATATCCTCTTTCCATGGGTCCTATGCCTTTGGGTCCATGGAAGAGGTATAGATTACAAAATACTCTTCAAAACAAAGGAAACACTTAGCAAAATCAGTCTAATTTGTTGTTGGCGAAAGAACAGTCATTCCTAAAACCCTTCAAGCCTTTCAAAACATATATTGAACTTCCTCAAAGTCTTATTTAATTCTCTAATTTCTTAATCCAGTCACTTTACATTGGAATCATGAGAAGACTTCAAAGTATTAAAGACATTTCTTGTAACTGTCACTGGTTTTACCAGTTAAAATGTAAGGAATAGAATTTTGATCATTCCCAAATGCATTCAATAGGGTTTATGAATGATTTATATTCATTCCTATTCCATCCTTGAACTTAGAAATGAAAAGAACAAGTAAATAGGCCTTTCAACAATGCATAACACCATGGATTTGTAGATTAAACTTCTATTTTATTGAATCCTTATTCCTGTCGTACACTTCCAGGCTTCCAATCTTCCCTACAATGATTTCCAAATGATACATATAACAACATCACAACTTCCCCAACCATCCACAACCGGTTAGAGGGATTAGTTGGATATTTTATGCATTAAACTATATTTTCCCTCCTAAATGCTATTAGCCATTACTATTTGAATATTTAAATTGTAAAACTATGAAAAATTCTTAAAACCTTATTAAATTGGATTTCAAGAGCTCCAAGGGTTTTTTCACCACCTAGGCAACTTAATAGCATCACACTTAGACTCCTAACTACCCTAAAACATCTATGGGACTCTAATGGTCCATGTTACATTTATTGAATCCTTTCAAGGATATAACTTCATTCCTAAATTCAAATGCCATTGCATAGCATCAAACCATTAAAGGTGCCAATATAATATAATTTATTTTATTTACATTTTTTAAGATCCTTTTAGCTTTCTTGATACTTTAAACTTCATTAGGTGACTCCCAATTTTTCAGTCTTCTTGTGTACCTTGAGTGGCTTCATGAATTGCTTGTTAATCCTTGGCTCCCTTGCCTCAGAGAGAGAGAGAGAGAAAGAGAGAGATAGAGAGATCTCTTCCTCTCACTCTAACTATTTCTCCTCGCAATTGAAATCTATGACTTAAATAGGTCACACACACTATAGGGTGCATGCCCTATAGTGCGCATGCCCTATGGAAGTCATAGATTTCCATAGTGCGCATTCCCTATAGTGCACACACCCTTGGTAAGGAATTGCAATTTACCAATCTTAATGCTTGGATTTTCCTTTTAGATACAACCCAAAGGCTATGAGGATTCAAATACATCTGAGATGTGTTTTCCAGTAGACATACAAAAAAATGATAACTTTTTGTGTGTGTGCCCTTCGTCGGGTTTACTCATGGTTCAATAATGTAAAAATTAGACAACATGATATTGCAGATCTTTCTGTTAGCTATCTAAGAATATAATTTATTTTGAATTCTGATTATGTTAAATTTTTCATCTCTAATTTCTTTTGTGTGTATGTCTATTTTTTGTAAAAAACCAACATGTAGTATTTTGGGCATAGATTTTGGCTTGTTCATCAAATTTTGGAACAAGTTACATTTTTAGAAATTAGACTCCACTCTACACACTTTTAAAAAAACAAAATTTGATTTTTGATTAGTTTTAGGTGATTTCTAGGGGGAACACATAGAAATTTCATGTTTTCAAGATGTGTGCACTTCGTAAATTCATCAAAAATTATACATTCATTAAAAAATTAGCAAAAAAATTTGGGATAAACTATGTGGTGTTAGCTAACTTCTCACCACAACCATTACATTTTTTTTAAAAAAAAGTCAACATTTTAGGGGGAGCACACCAAATGCTATGTTATGTTTTTTCACAAGAAAAAGGACCACTTTTTGTGCTCGCCCTTTTTGAGGGCCTTAATCTACACCATTTTCAAAATAAATTAGTATTTTACAAACTAGATTTAGAGTATTACAACTCTTTTTGTTGTCACATCTTAAAATTTTGAGTCTAACTATCTTCAATTTCTTGTGGAAGTTCAGAGTTTGCTGATTTGAGGAAAAAAGTGGCATCTTATGCCCCCTTTTTGGTCCCCCATCTTTGTGCACTTACCCATATACAAAGGATATTTATTGCATGATTTTTTCTCATTTATTTGATTTGTTTAGTTGTATGTGGACAATTATTTTTGGATCTTTTGAATTTTTTTTGGTCCATCATAGCTATTATTTATGCTATTTTAGGCCATGAATATAAAAATCATAAAAATCTTTGAAAAGATTGTCAATAATGCTGGTTAGGATTGGCACCTCCAACTCAACCCCTCCTTATGGGCATACCACACTAGTTTTCATAACCCCATAGTAGCCACTACATATTCAATATTGTATAGTATCGAAGTTACCTTTCCAATAGAGTTCGAGCTCCCAAAACTGCGAGTATCCCTACAACTTATCATTTCAGATGAGGAATACTGAGTATCATGGCTACAAGAGCTAGAGTTGCTAGATGAAAAAAAATAAAAAGTACACTAACACACTTGTAAGCATATCAACACTATCTTAGAATAAGTTTCAATAAGAAGGTCATACTCTGGTCTTTTGAAGTGGTTGATTTGGTTCTAATGAAAAATGAAAAAAACCAAGCAGAACAAGAAAAACTAGGAAAATTTGTAGCAAACTGGTTGGGTCCCTACATCATCACGATAGTATATTGGTCTAGAGCATATCAAATATGCACATCAGAGGGATATCCTCTATCATAATCCATTAATAATTTGTATATGTGCAAGTTCTATACATAAATCTCGAAGTAGCCCCAAATTCAAAAAGTTAAAAATATAAAAATATCAAAAAAGGAAAAAAAAGGTTATCTTGGTGAAAACCTGACAATCAGGTGTCTAAAGTGACACAAAAATAGAAATACAAGACAAATAAATCCATTCTATGGTGAAAAACACTTTGGTGGCACCTTGGGAAAGTACCATGATGTAAAATAAGGAATCTAGCTCCATGTAGAGATCATGCTCCACCATCTATCATGTCTCTGTCCTGATATCACATGTCATTCCATTGTATTCCTTGCAGTAAAATTAGTGGTTATCATCATCATGACTTGAAATTTGTCAGTTATCTTTTTCTTAGCATATCTGGTCATATTTCACACTAAGTTAGTCCATCATGGCCATTCCTCAATAATATGCCCATTCTCTCCTAACTAGGGGCATCCCAATGTCATGACTCATCAAGTCCTAAAAAATACCAAAAACATTGCAAAAATTTATGAAGAAATACCAAAAAGACAACAAATATTTTTGAGAAAATTCTTAAAAATATAAAAGAGTCCTTCAAAACAACAAAACTAGCACAAAATCATCCTGTAAAACTCTAATTTTTTTTTTCAAAACCTTAACAAACAAAAATGTTGAAAAACATAAAACATTCATCTAAAGGTGACCACTTTTGAGGTATCTGTGATAAGAGCCTTCATTTTGTGTGATACACCACACATACCTTAACTCCAAACATACAAACCCTATGATGGATAAAAATATATTTGCAAAAGATCCCAAAATAATTGTCCAAAGATAACTAAACAAATAAAAAAACCAGCAAAAATCATGCAATAAATATCCTTTGTACATAAACAATCCTTTCAAATTTTAAAAAATAAGCATTGAATGACAACATACTATTGGATACAATTGTCTGAAGGACATTGTTGGATTAGCTATGTGTTGTCTTTGATGTCACACAAATGTCATATCAATTATCATTCTCAATATCTACCAAGTTCAGTCGGTCAGCTAAGCGGTTCTCTATATCTACCGAGTTCATTCGGTCAGCTAAGCGGTTCTCAGTATCTACCGAGCTCAGTCGGTCAGCTAGGTAGTTTTTAGTGTCCACCGAGTTCTCTTAGGTGTCTAAAGGAAACACGATAGGATAACAGTGTTAACCGAGCCTCCTCGGTTATCGAAGGAAATTAATGGTTACCGAGCTCTCTCGGTCTCCAAAGGATGTTGTAGAATTCACTATGGTTACCAAGTTCTCTCGGTCACCGAAGGAAATCTTTTTAGGATTAATGTTTACCAAGAAAGGTCGGCCCTTTCAAAGAATTTTGTTATTATAGTTTTTTTATCCCAGCTGACTGTTTCAATAATTATTAGTGCCGACTTGTCAATCTAAATGATTATGAAATGGCATATATATATAGAAGGTCAAATGGTGGATAAAAGATATACAACATGCAGAAATTAGTTTGAAGAAAGGTGTGTGTGAATTTTGAAGGATGGTCAGATATCCTTGAGGAGCAGCAAAGATTTAATTGATCAGTAAGGATCTAGTGAAATAGAATAGAGATCTATATTCAGCAATTCAGTTGCAGGTTATTTCATTGTTACTCTCTAGCAATTGTAGCAGTGATATCAAAATCTCTTAACCGAGTTGGTTTAACAACCATTTTGTAAATCGTCTAACAAGGTAACAGTTCTATTGAATTGTTTCAAGACCTCTTACAAGGCCACTCCTAGCAGGGTGATTAAATCCTCTAACAAGGTCACACCTAACAGTGTGTTTTGTAACCTTTTACTAGGTTGGCTTCTAACCGGGCATCACTTCAGAAGAGTGAAAAATAGTAACTAGTTACATTGGTGGTTTTTCCCATATTGGGTTTCCATGGTAAATCTGGTGTCTCTTGTGTTCATGTTATTTTCTTTATTCATGTATGTTAATCAGTGATGAATGCTTAAGAACAGTTTAATTATTACACACTTCAAGGATCAAGTTTTTAGCATTTCTCTGTATATTTACCGAGTGGCATAGTAAATAATTTGCTAAGATATTTAAGGGATCAGTGGTAATAGTTTTGTGGTTAACTAATTCACCCCCCCTCTTAGTTACTGCATCTATATTTCCAACAATTGGTACCAAAGCTTTTGGTGCTTGCAGGAAGGGTTTCAAGGACCTAAGCTAAAGATCAGGATGTCTTACAAAAGAGAAATTCCAAGGCTTAACAGAAATAACTTTTCAACATGACAAGGTCTCATGAGATTACATTTGGCTTCCATTGGTGATTCAGGATGCAAATATATTGATCAAGAATATACAATTCCTACTAGCTCATTAACTGTTGAAGACATTACAGAGAAGAAGAACCATAACACTATGATGATAGACATTGCATCAACTCTTAGCTATGAACAATTTGATGAAATCAAAGACTGTACAACTGCTCATGAAATGTGGAACAAGCTAAAGAAAATCTATGGCGGTGATGACAATGTGAAGAGAGCCAAAGCAGAGAGCCTAAGAGGATAGTTTGATCAAATGGAAATGAGAGAAGAAGAAAACATTGCAAAATATGTTGAAAGGATCAAGACAAGTGTTAGTGCAATCAGAGCTTCTGGAGGAAAAGTTGATGATGAAATAGTTATAAGTAAGGTTCTTAGAACATTACTCCCTATTTATGCAATAAGAGTTTCTACTATTCAAGAAAGAAGATGTGAAGAAAATCACATTATAACTTTGGATGCCTTAGTTGGAAGATTGACAGCCTTTGAACTGGATAACTATGACAACTATGTTCCAAATTCTAAAAATATTGAATCAGCTTTTGAGGCCAAACTTTCACTCAAGAAAGGGAAGAAAATCCAATCAGAAAGTGAAGAAGAATCAGAGGAAAGTTCTGATAGCGATCTTGAAGTTATTGAAGCATTACTTGCAAAGAAGTATTCAAGAGGCAGAGGAAAATATAGATGTAAACCTCCCTTAATATATTTTTCATGTGAAGAAATTGGTCATATTGCAGCTAGGTGTCCAAACAAGCAAAGCAAAGATGAGAAGAAAAATTACAAGTACAATGGCAAGAAAAATTTCAAACCATTCAAGGATAAAGGTAAGAAAACATGTTTCTTAGCTAAAGATTCAGATGATAGTGAAGAAGAAATTGTTTTCATTGTTGTAAAAGATGAATCTAATAATGACGAAGATGAGATGGCACTTATCTCTCATATAAGCAAGAATGATACATGGATTATAGATAGTGGATGCTCACATCATATGACTGGTGACAGGACTAATTTTGAACACTTTGAAAACTTTGATGGTGGTAATGTAAGATTTGGAAACAATGAACCTTGTTGTATAAAAGGAAAGGGATGAATTTCATTAACCAAAGAACTTATATGTGATAATGCATATTGGGTCGAAGGACTAAAGAATAATCTTCTAAGTGTAGCATAGCTAATCAACATTGGATTCAAGGTCGAATTCATGAATGGCAAAGCAAGACTATTGGATGACAAAGGAAAACTGATAGGATCAGGAAAACAAACCAAAGGTAACCTATTTTATCTTGATCTTAGTGATTAATCATGTTTTATTGCTCAAATTGAAGAAAGTTGGTTATGGCACAAAAGGTTATGTCATGTAAATTTTGACAACATGATAAAAATAAGAAAATTCAAGAAAGTAAGAGGTATTCCTATTTTGAAGAAACTTGATGTTGGTCTATGCAAGAATTGTCAAATTGGTAAAATGGGAAAGTCTAGTTTCAAAAGTAAAAAATATCAATCTGAAGATATTTTGGAAATTGTGCATACTGATTTATGTGGACCTATTAGAATTGAGAGCTATACTGGAGAAAAATTATTTATTCTCTTTGTTGATGATTATTCTAGAATGATGACTGTTATGTATTTAAGAGAAAAGTCTGAAGCATTTGAGAAGTTCAAATGGTATTTAGCAAGAGTAGAAAAGGAAACAGGAAAAAGAATAAAATGCTTGAGATCAGACAGAGGTGGTGAATTCATCTCCCACGAATTCAATAATTTCTACATTGAAAGAGGAATCAAAAGACAAGTATCATCCCTGAGAAGTCCTGAGCAAAATGGAATAGCTGAAAGAAGGAACAGATCTATCATGGACTGTGTAAGAACTCTAATGATTGAAAAGAACATCGCTATGAAATACTGGAAGGAAGCTATCAGCACTGCAGTTCATACCTTAAACAAAGTACAGCTGAGAAAAGACACATTCAAGACTCCATATGAGTTATGGTATGGCTACAAACCAAATGTAAGTTACCTAAAAGTATTTGGTAGTAAATGTTACATCTTGAAAGAATCTAGAAAAGGAAAATTTGATGTAAAAAGTGATGAAGGAATATTTTTGGGATATTCTTGCAAAAGTAAGGTGTATTGATGCAGGAGCATCCTGGGTGTAAGGGCAATCTTGCATCACCCAAAAATATTTCTATTTTTGTATTCAATAAGGGCTATCTTGTGCAAAGCTGCTATTTATGGAAACTTGATTTTTTTTAGTAAGTTAGCCTTACGATCTCAGAATGTTCTGATTTCACATGTGGAGGTTCATCTCAGTCATATCAGCCTACCAACAAAGTTTCATGGCTAGATCAGGTCTGGTTTTGAAGATATTGAAGATTTTTAGTATTGGCAGCAGGGTACAGAAACATTGAACTTAGTTTTGAAGGCTTTAGAGGCCCCGGATGAGGTCAAAAAATTGGGTGATGGGTGCTTTGCACAGGTCAAGCCTGTAGAGCACTTCGTGGCATTTCCAAAATGGGGTTATAATAGTCAATCGGATCAACTGGTGATGACTTATGGTCTCCGGAAGTCAAGCCACCTGAAATGGCAGAAAAAAAATTTTCTTCAAAATTTCTGTTCGGGTTTCAAAACTCATTTTGAGCTGACTTTGATGTAATAAATTGTAAAATAAAATAATTCTAAGTTTGGTCGGCCCTTAGGGCTAAATTTCTGGAACCTTCTCGGGTAGTGGAAATTGCCTATATAAAGAAGGCCCATAGTGTTGTCTAGGGCAGTTCTGGGGCAGTAGATCTGGGTATTGATTCGAAGCTTTGTCCTACATAATATTGTAAGGGAATGCCCATATGGCTTTGCATATTGTAAGTCTAAAAGTTTGTAATTCCACATTTGTGGAGATAATAAGAAGCCAATTTTCTATTCTTACATATTATTGTTATTGTTTCTCTATTTCTGTTATGTGTTTGTGGTATTAAGGGGAGCACCCTTCATCATGTATAGATGTCTAAATTTGTCTACTCACAAAATCATAGAAAGTGCACATGTGAGAATTGATGAGTTTGCAGAAAAGATTGAAGAAGAAAGCAAAAAGGAACCAGAGGACTATATAAAATTTGTTTACATCAAACCTGATACATTGCCAGATACATGTAAGGAGACTACATCTACCGAGCCTAGTACAATAACTGAGTCACAAGAAGAAGTTTAGACCGAGTCACAAAGTACCGAGTCTCAGTCTGAAGCTAGCAAGCAAGTATCTACCAAGCCCGAGCAATCTAAACCTAAAGATGAAGAAGATGACAATGTAACTCATTCAGGAAGCAAGGAACCTGTATTAGCCAAGTACGTCAGAAGGCATCATAAACCAGATCAGATTATTGGAAACAAATCAGATGGTACTATGACAAGAAGTAAACTAAAAGGTACATGTTTATTTTCTGATTTTGAACCTAAAAATGTCAAAGATGCATTAGAAAATGAAAGTTGGATTGAGGCTATGAATGAAGAATAGAGAAAATAGAGAAAAATAAGACATGGACTCTTGTACCTAGGCCTAAAGATAAAAATGTAATTGGGACAAAATGGGTATTCATAAATAAATTGAATGAAGATGGTCAAGTATCAAGAAACAAAGCAAGATTGGTATGTAAAGGATATTCTCAAGAAGAAGGAATAGATTATGGAGAGACTTTTGCTCCTATTGCAAGATTAGAAGGTGTGAGGACTTTACTTGCATATGCAGCACATAAAGGATTTAAGGTATATCAGATGGATATCAAATCTGCTTTTCTCAATGGTATTCTTGAGGAAGAAGTCTACATTGAGCAACCTGAAGGTTTTATTGATCCAGACAAAAGGGATATGGTTTGCAAATTACACAAAGTATTGTATGGTCTGAAACAAGCTCCTAAAGCATGGTATGAAAGATTACATAACTATCTTACTCAGATTAATTTCAAAAGGGCAAATGACAACAACAATTTATACATCAAAGAAGGATCAGATAACAAAATTGTTTTGGCAGAAATATTTGTGGATGATACTGTGTTTACAGGAAATGATGATCAGTGCAAAGAATTTTCAGAGCTTATGAACAAAGAATTTGAAATGTCTATGTTTGGTCAGATAAAATTTTTTGTTGGACTTTAGATTCAGCAGAACAAAAATGGTATCTACATTACTCAGTCTAAATATATCAGGGAAATACTTAAGAAATTTGGTATGGAAGATTCAAAACCAGTTGGTACACCCATGTGTACTGGACTAAAGCTTACCAAAGATGATGATTCAAAAGAAGTAGATTAGACCTTATATAGATCAATGATTGGAAAATTACAGTATGTAGTACACACAAGGCATGATATTGCCTTAGAAGTTGGAATAGTGGCAAGATTCTCGGCTAAACCCAGAGAAAATCACATGATGGCAATCAAAAGAATTTTGAGGTATTTAAGGGGAACTGAAGATTATGGCTTGTGGTATAAATTTGGAGGCAATATAGATTTAAAAGTGTTTACTAATGCTGATTGGGCAGGAAACATTGATGACAGAAAGAGTACAAGTGGTGGTGCATTCTTTCTGCAAGAGGTTAGTATCTTGGACTAGTAAAAAGCAAAACTACACATCCCAATCCACAACAGAAGTAGAATATGTTGCTACAATAGTAAACTGCTCTAATATTATATTTAAATAGCTTTTGGAAGGCATGAAGGTTGAGATCAAAGAACCAGTTGTTATGTTTTGTGATAATACAAGTGCAATAAATATTTCAAAGAATCCAATAATGCATTCCAAAACCAAGCACATTGCAATTAAATATCATTTTGTCAAAGAATTGGTAGAGGACAAGGAAATCAGATTGGAATATATTCATACAAAAGAAAAAATTGCAGATATCTTCACAAACCCACTACCTAAGGATGCATTCTTGTATCTAAGAGGCAAGTTAGGGGTCACTCCCCTGTCTGAGGTTCACTAAATAAAGTTTTAGTGATGCATCAACCAAAACATGTTGAAGATCAATCAATTGATGCAGCATAGTCAAGGAATCATTGCATATGAATCAGTACATAAGGTACATTGATATTTACCGAAACTATGTAAGTTGTCTTTGGCATGTGTTGTCAAAGATGGAGAGTTTGCTGTCATTTCAAGAAATTTCCAAGAAGAATAACTTGAGAAGTTAAGAGGGAGAGTTCTCAGTTAGAGAAAGATCAGAGAAAGAAGTTTGAAGATGATGGGAATCAGAATGAAGCTAAGGATATATTTCTTACTCTTGGCTTATCTGCGAAATTTCATTGTGCTATGACATGTTGTGTTGCCATCAATGCCAAAGAGGGAGATTGTTGGATATAATTGTCTGAAGGACATTGTTGGATTAGCTATGTGTTGTCTTTGATGTCACACAAATGTCATATCAATTATCATTCTCAGTATCTACCGAGTTCAGTCGGTCAGCTAAGCAGTTCTTAGTATCTACCAAGTTCAGTCGGTTAGCTAAGCGGTTCTCAGTATCTACCGAGGTCAGTCGGTCAGCTAGGCAGTTTTTAGTGTCTACCGAGTTCTCTTGGGTGTCTAAAGGAAACATGATAGGATAATAGTGTTAACCGAGCCTCCTCAATTATTGAAGGAAATTAATGGTTACCGAACTCTCTCAGTCTCCAAAGGATGTTACAGAATTCACTGTGGTTACCGAGTTCTCTCGATCACCGAAGGAAATATTTTTAGGATTAATTTTTACCGAGAAAAGTCGGCCCTTTCAAAGAATTTTGTTATTACAGTTTGTTTATCCTAGCCAACTGTTTCAATAATTATTAGTGCCGACTTGTCAATCTAAATGATTATGAAATGGCATATATATATAGAAGGTCAAATGGTGGATAAAAGATATATAGCATGCAGAAATCATTTTGAAGAAAGGTGTGTGCAAATTTTGAAGGATGGTCAGATATCCTTGAGGAGCAGCAAAGATTTAATTGATCAGTAAGGATCTAGTGAAATAGAATAGAGATCTATATTCAACAATTCAGTTGCACGTTATTTCATTGTTACTCTCTAGCAATTGTAGCCTTGATATCAAAATCTCTTAACCGAGTTGGTTTAACAACCATTTTGTAAATCCTCTAACAAGGTAACAGTTCTATTGAATTGTTTCAAGACCTCTTACAAGGCCACTTCTAGCAGGGTGATTAAATCCTCTAACAAGGTCACACCTAACAGTGTGGTTTGTAACCTTTTACCGGGTTGGCTTCTAATCGGGCATCACTTTAGAAGAGTGAAAAATAGTAACTAGTTACATTGGTGGTTTTTCCCATATTGGGTTTCCATGGTAAATCTGGTGTCTCTTGTGTTCATGTTATTTTCTTTATTCATGCATGTTAATTAGTGATGAATGCTTAAGAACAGTTTAATTATTACACACTTCAAGGATCAAGTTTTCAGCATTTCTCTGTATATTTACCAGGTGGCACAGTAAATAATTTGTTAAGATATTTAAGGGATCAGTGGTAATATTTTTGTGGTTAACTGATTCACCCCCCCCCCCCCCCCCCCCCCTCTCAATTACTGCATCTATATTTCCAACACATACAACACATATGAGCTTTATTAGAACAAAGTTAAAAAAATCAAAACTAGTCAACAAGTCCTCAACTACACTACCCAAACATTCATATCTATCAATTAGTCCCACAACAAAGCATTTTGTCAAAAGTCATGTTGTCTTAGACAAGGGATTGAAAACTTGAAATTAGATGGAGCAGTATTAGATGAGGTACCTTGTTATTGAAATCAAATAGCATCAATAATATGTCAAAATTCAATGTCCAAACAACTTAGAAAATAAAGACACAAAATATAGTTGCAACTTGTTGAGTCAAGTTAGTCTTATTATGTCTTGATTTTAGCAAGTCATGTTCTTACGCATCTCTAGGATGTCCACAAGTGATTTAGAGATGCCATGATTATTTGTGACTTATTTTTCTTTGTTTACAATTTGTGAAATGTTTTTCATGAAGTCTTAAAAGAGAAATCTGAGTGTCTATGATAAGAGCCTTCACACCGATATACAATTTCCAATTGTGAAATTGCAATGGATACTTTGATTGGGATACATCACACATACCTCGACTCCAAATGATTGACCTAGATGGATCAACTCACATTCCTTGTCTTTTTAGTGTGCCTATTTTCAATGCAAGAGGATAATCATACCTAGATCTTTCATATCTATGTAGGATGGTATCCATTTTTTCTATAATAAATTGTCTCAATGATGATAAAAAATAGCTCAATTCAGTTAGAAATAAAAAGCATGGTTATTAAAACATTAAGCTCTATGTTTACTATTATCTAAGGGTTTCAATCAATGAATCATTCACATTCTATAAGTCAATTCTAACATTCTACCAAATCATTCAAATCTCTTATATCACTCACTCAATCTATTTTTCAAAATGGTTAAATAAATTTTCAAATCAGTCAAATCAATTGGTCATTCATTCTATCATCATTTTTCTTATACACGATATGTCTTTCCTAGAAACATACATTCTTATTTGTGTTAAAAAGGTTATGTATTTCTTGAAACCACACATCATTATTTGTCTTATACATGATATATCTTTCTTGCAATCAGAGGTTGTCACTTGTCTTATGCATGGTATGTCTTCCCTAAAACTAGACATTGTCACTATTATTATACATGAGATGGGTCCTTCCTGAAACCAAACATGATTCTTATCAAAAATCTCTATGTCCAATGTCGATCAAACAATCATCATAGCTTACCAACATTCTTCATCTTTTACTAATTATCTTTTCTTTAAAGGGAGAACGCACAAAGCTGTGTCATGTTTCAGGCTAACTTATCAACACAACTGAATTTGAGTATTTGTAACTAAAAATTAATATTCGTCAAACATATGGTATAACTAGATTCATTCTAGCTAAGTTAGATAAGCACTTCAACTTTTCCAATTAGAAATGTCTATTAAATGCATATTTTTTTACCAATTTAAGTCCAATTTCCAGAGAAATAAAATTATTTTAGAAAAGTGATGTTTAAAAACTCCTACTCTTTTCAATAATATTTTTTTTTAAATATAAAAATTCCCTTTTGTGGAGATCATAGTCAATATCATTGTCATATAATTTTTATAGTGTTTTGATTAGATCTAATATATCATAATTTCAAAATATTGCAAGTAGGTATTTTAACATTTGAGAAGATGTTGCTTCAATAAAAGAAAAGAAATAGTAAATCATATCAGAAAAAAATAAAATTTATATTTAACACTAGAGAAGAGAGTCCTCTTCAAGAATATGTAATTTTTTTTCTGAATGGTGTAGATTTGATAGGGGAAAATTGGTGAGAGATGAAAATAATCAATTTCAGACGACTTCGACTTTGAGTAGTTATATTGGAGAAAATATACATCAGAAACCAATATTTCTTCTTGTCTGCACTAGCTATACATGTCATCTATAACATATTTTGAAATTAGAGGAAAAATAGATTATTTGCATATACTTTTTTGGTGGGAACTAAACCCTATATTTTCAACAATTAAAAAATGGACTTAAAAAATTAAAAAGCCATGTCAATTCTTGTTCATTTAAAAAAATAAAATTCTAGGCATAAACTTCATCCAGTTTTAGACATTTCATTAGTTTACATCATCCTCAAATTCTAAATACAAACACCACTTTTGTGTTGTTAAAGTTGAACTATTTGTGTGTTGTTGACCCACTAGTACATTTGAGGCCAAATTCTGGTGGTCATATGTCGGATTTGCAACGCTTATGTGCCACAATTTTGACATAAGTGTTCGTCAGCATTTTTTTGTTGGAAATGGTGATGGAAGTGATTATTGTTGATATTTCGACATAACTTCCTGTCAGAATAGGGCACATAAATAGGATTTTTTACTATGGGACCAATCTGTCGAAAAAGGGTTCTCTAAAATTTGGTCAGTCGGGAAGGTGATGAATATGTAGTAAATGTCTGCCGAGAGAACCCATCAGATGTATAGCACTCCTATCGAATGGAAGTGATAACCTATCAAAGATTCGATGAGATTAGATAAACTACCGACATGAAAATCTGCCGAATGTATAGCTCTTCTGTTGGAAATAGTTTACTACCTATCAAAAAAGTGATGGATTAGCATAGTAAAGATAACAAAGCTCAAGAGACCATCATATTTGGTTTCCCTCTTTGGTCCATATACTGGAAAAACATTTTACATTTTGTTAGCTCATCAAATGAGGGGATTTGAAAGAATTTAATAGAATATTTTCATGATAACGTATATTATTGAAGTTGACATTGCACAAATTTAATGACTTCGTGCACTTGTATACTATGAGAACAACCATAAAGAAGCATCTCCTCCCATGGACTACATTACTCAAACCACAAGAGGGATGCTTCTTTATGGCTATGCTCAATGTATACAAGTGCGTGAAGTAGATAAATTCATTCACCGTCAAATTAAAATAATATAGGTTATACATGAAAATATCATCCATTAAATTATTTCAAATCATCGCATTTGATGAGCTAACAAAATGTAAATTTTTTTGTCAGTATATGGACCAAAGATGAAGACCAACTATGATGGTCTCTTGAGCTCTACTATCTTTAGTCCTAGATACTGGGTAAGGGCTGGAAGACTTATAATTGTCGATTGTTGAGAATAATCACTGCCTTGCCTTTATGTACACTACACATTATCTAATATAAGAGAAGGCAAAAAATATGAATGGATAAAAGAAATGAAAGATACAATAAAATTCTCTTGTTTTTTACCTTCTCATAATTGATCCCAATCTCACAAAAGTAATTTTATACGATCACTAGCACACTTCGTGCATGGATGAGAAAAACTATCCAAAGTTTCTAAATTCTGAGAAGAGGTATGAGTGGAGGCCAAGAAAGGGATATTTTTGAAGGTTTTATAGATGTAGTACTGAATCATCATCTCTGCACTGGTACTCAATCTGGAAACCCTCTCTAGAAAATCTTCACATCTAGAAAATCTCCACAAAAATTCCTTCTGGCCTCCATTGCATATACGTCTTCTCAGTATCTAAAAACTCTCCATCATTGATTCCCGTCATTTTTCACCATCTCTATGGACTGAGACCTTAAATTACTGAGCTTCTCTTTGTTTTGATAATAGTTTAACATTCTCTACTTAACTAGGCCGACCACGTGAAGGTGGAAGCACATTTAGCCCCTCCTAGGAGCCTCTTATGACCCTTTACGATATTTTAAGACCTCTAAGATGTGTATTCTTAGGGGTCGTAAAGGGTCACAAAGGGTCATAAGGGGTCCTAGGACACAACAGATGAGAAACATAAATGTAGGCATCATGGTCACAAGTTTTTGGAGACAACATAATTGAGTGGTATACTCAGACGATGCAAAGAAACTACTACTCCTCTGGAACCAGAGGAGTAGTAGTTGCTTTGCATCGTCTGGGTATACAACTGAATTATGTTGTCTCCAAAAAATTGTTACCATGATGCTTACATTTATGTTTCTCAACTTTTTTTATATCTACATTTATGTTTCTCAGCTGTCGTACGTGTTTATGTGCATGTTTTTTATGTGTTTGGGAAGACATATTTCTAGCCTGGGCTTGGATCCTATGACAATTAGCTTCATAATAATGTAGTGTTGGAATTAGGAGAGATAGGTACTAAGAGGGGAGGGGTGAATTAGTGACTTTAAAAACTTCTCTTGTAAACCTTTAAGATCTATAACTGTAAACAGTGATAACCGACCAAATAACTTGAATCTAATTGCATGAAGCAATCATCCATTTAAATTATATAAGTAAATAACATGAAATCAATATGAAAATAACATAACACAAGTATTTTGGTAACACAAAAACCCTTGTTAGAAGGTAAAAACTATGGTGGGGATGACACCCACAAATTCTTCACTACTGCAGATAGAAAAGTTTTGCCTATTACGGCTACAAGTTTTGATCACTTCTGGTGATCTTACCTTGTTAGGAGTAAGATGTTAGATAGGCTAGATCTACCTATTTATAGGATTTTAGCAACACTAATGAAGTGTGCACTCGGTTAAGAGATTTACATAAGACTGTTAAGTCTACTCGGTAAAGATATTTATCCAAAACTCTATTACAATTGTTAGAAAGCAATAGGAAATTATTTGCTAGTTGACAACTCAATTGTCTAAAACATATCTATAAGTGCTCATAAAATATCACCTTAACTATGATGAATCTCTGCTCTGAATCTGCTCGGTAGCCTTCTTTGATTTTGCTAATCTGATAACCTTTGTACTCTATTCTGCTCTGTTAATTGATTGACTTGAAGTTAGGCAATAGCTTCAAGTGTTGATTGATTCATATATCAGTTCACACCAAAAATGATGTGAACACACAAATATATAGTGTTCTATTTTTTCCTCTTTAAAAAAATTAGGTTACAATACAAAATCATAACGCTAAGATCTATGGTGTAAAATATCCTAGATCAACTATTACAATAAGATATACATTACATTTAATCAGTATCTTTTACAATAAATGTTCCTTGATCTTGGTAAACCATTTTATGATCCATTGTAACCATTTTCATAGACTAATGTGCCATTTCTAATTACTATGTCATTTCTTATGATCCTTGGCAAACACTATGTAAACTACTCGGTGTATACTATGACGCTCAGTGTTTACTGTATGTTAGTGTCAGTGTCTGCTGGTGCTCGGTAAACTATATAGTGCTCAGTGTGAAAGCTTTACCGACTAGTCTATCTTGGTTCTGGTTACTGACTAACTCAATGTAAGTTTCTGACTGATCTCTTTAATAGCCTTTGATACTAATGACAACCTTGAATGATAAATTGAGATTAACAATCTCCCCCATTGGCATTAGTATCAAAACTCTCTAATGTATATAGACCAAGTTTTCTTAATACCTTATATCTCTGCCATATACATATCCACATCAAAAAAATTCTAAGTACTAAGTACTCCCCCTCGGTGCATGCTCCCAGTAATATGTAGTATACGTAGCAAAAACATACTTATTTGGCATATACATGTTTTCCCCCTTTTTGATAATAATGCCAAATACAAAAAAAAATACACTATACTTACATCTTGTCAAAAATGTGTTGGTGGGTTTTCTTCACTAACTCCAAGAGGTTTTCCCACTCCTCTTTCAATTTGGTAAGAGCAATATGCTCAAGACTGACTTGGGCATGCATGTCAAAGATATTTTCTAACACAAAAATCTCTAGTGTTGCAACTAGTAACTTTACTTTGACAATATGTGCTTCAAAAAATTTTAGGTATGGAATGAGTTTGTTTTGCAACTCTATGACCTAATCGATGATGTGCTCTTCTTGGTGCCTTAATTTAGCTATCAACCACTAGAGTTCCTGAACTCAATGAATATTCTTTGAGAAAGCATGTGGCTTGGTTATAGCTGCTATTGTACTTAGCTTTATTTCAACTTCCAGCCCTTTTATCTTTTCATTGACTTTGACAGTGAAGGTGTTTGAAGTACAAAGCTTAATCAAGATTTGACAAATTACTTAGGTGATAGATTTCATTGCAGTAATTACCTCAGATAATTTGACCTTTGGTAATGCCATGTCTAGGCTGATTTTCTCGGCTAATTTGTTTTGAATCCTAGATTTTGCCCTTTCTTCAATCCTTTTGTCTACTTCAATATCCAAGGAATTGATCTTCTCAGTGAGTGTGGCAAGTTGATCTATGATGGGAGTGTTCTAATAAATTTTTACCTCAGGTACTACCCATTGTAGAATATCCCTCACATTAGTTAATACTTCTTTGCATTTGTGCTCTTGCTTCAAATTTTCTTGTACCGCCTTCCTTGAACATAACTCCCCATATTTACTTAGTTTCTTGTTGGAATTAGGAGAGATAGGTATTGAGAGGGGAGGGGTGAATCAGTGCCTTCAAAAAATTCTCTTGTAAACCTTTCAGATTTATAACTGTAAATGGTGATAACTGACCAAATAACTTGAATCTAATTACATGAATCAATCATCCATTTAACTTATGTATGTAAACAATATGAAATCAATATGAAAATCACATAACACAAGTATTTTGGTAACATAGAAACCCTTGTTAGAAGGTAAAAACTATAGTGGGGATGACACCCACAAATTCTTCACTACTACAGATAGAAAAGGTTTACCTGTTAGGGCTACAAGTTTTGATCACTTCTGGTGATCTTACCCTATTAGGAGTAATATGTTAGATCAACTAGATCTACCTAGTTATAGGATTTTAGCAACACTAATGAGGTGTGCACTTAGTTAAGAGATTTACATAAGATTGTTAAGTCTACTCAGTTAAGAGATTTATCCAAAACTCTATTACAATTATCAGAAAGCAATAGGAAATTATCTACTAGTTGACAACGCAATTATCTAAAATAGATCTATAAGTGCTCATAAAATATCACCTTAACTATGATGAATCTCTACTTTGAATCTACTCTGTAGCCTTCTCTGATTTTGCTAATCTGATAACCTCTATACTCTATTCTACTCTGTTAACTGATTGACTTGAAGTTAGGCAATAGCTTCAAGTGCTGATTGATTCATATATCGGTTCACACCAAAAATGATGTGAAAAAACAAATATATAGTGTTCTATTTTTTCCTCTTTAACAAAATTAGGTTACAATACAAAATCATAACCCTAAGATCTACGGTGTAAAATATCCTAGATCAACTATTACAATAAGATATACATTACATTTAATCAGTATCTTTTACAATAAATGTTCCTCGATCTTGGTAAACCATTTTATGACCCATTGTAACCATTTTCATAGAATAATGTGCCATTTCTGATTACTATGTCATTTCCTATGATCCTTAGTAAACACTATGTAAACTGCTCGGTGTATACTGCGACGCTCAGTGTTTAATGTATGTCAGTGTCAGTGTCTGCTGGTGCTTGGTAAACTGTATAGTGCTCTGTGTGAAAGCTTTACTGATTAGTCTGTCTTGCTTCTGGTTATTGACTAACTCAATGTAAGTGTCCAACCAATCTCTTTGATAGCCTTTGATACTAATAAAAACCTTGAATGCTCAATAGAGATTAACATGAAGTAGATGATAGATGAGAAATTAGCTTGCCAAGAAAAATCCCATAAATGAACTATGTGTACCCCAATTCTCATGGCCTTTGTGCATACCCAAAGGATATATTTGAAACACAAGGGTAAGGCTTAAAGATCTATCTATTGATGCAAAAGTAACTTCTTTACGCCTTACCCTTGTTGTTTCAAATATATCCTTTAGGTACATGCAAAGGGCACGGGAATTGGGGGTACACAGAGTTCATTTACAATATTTTTCTTGGAAGCTAATTGCTTAGCTCTCATCTATTTCATTTATTATCAAGATAATTTTTTAAGGATCCAAGCCCAGGCTAGAAAGATGTCTTCCCATTCTATTTAAGCCACATTCCTTGTTCTTGTCAAACTTCCTTGGTATGGTAGGCATGCTCTCTACAATACTTCATCCTTGTAACCCTCACCTGCCATCCTAAGCCCTTCTTCCCTCTATAGTTCTTCAAGCCTTTGCAAGATATCTAGATCAATAAAGTTTGCAACATTGTGCCCATCCATGATCTCAAGAATATCATCTTCATTCCACTCTTCATTTTCCAAAATATACCACTTCTTCAAGCTTGTAGAGTAGTCTCTAATGGTTGCAAATCAATCTTAGTACAAACTACAATAAGAGGCTTATTGGTAAATAGAGTTTTTATGCTGTGAAACAGAGCTGCCTATCTCACAATATTATAACCACAGGACCCCAAAACATCAAGGAAAAACAAAACAACTACCTTCAAATGAGCCAAGGTAATAATATTGAGCATCTCTATGGTGTTCATGTCCTCCAAGGGGTGGTCCAAAATACCAAGGGTATCAATAGGCTAAATAGCTTCAGACTGTCACAGAGCCCTAATGGCTCTGCCTTGTAGCCCACAACATAAAGCACACTGCTCAAAGAAAAGTACATGTCCATATTGTAGAAATGGAAAAGAAACAACAAGAAAAAAAAGAAAAACAAATAAAAAAGAAAATACTACAATTAAATAATCACCAACAATGGTACACATAATACCTTTGTATGCAGCCCATATTTAACATTTCAAATGCAAGAATGAAAGAAAATATGGAACTAAGCCCATAGTTCAAAGGCCCAGAGAGGGACATTTATCATAGTCATAGAAACATGATTATTTTAAAATGGAATACACCAAGGAGTACCATCAGAAATATTGACCATTTACAATCATGAACAGTGAATAATAAAATAGCTCATTTTTTTATCAGCATGTGTAGTCTCTGTGTATATGAAAAATGAATGAAATATCAAGCTGAAATAAAATAGTGAACAAAAATTCATATTCAAGGCCTAATTTATAAAGAGAAAAAAAAATTAGGATGAAAGAAAAATCATTAAGACTATAGAAAAATCATTAGGACTATAGAAAAATCATTAAGACTAGAAAATCAAGTTTTAGAAAAATCATTACGACTATAGAAAAATTATTTATACTAGAAAATCAAGTTCTAGAAATGGATGGTTTTGATGCTTTTCCATTACAGCAATTGAGCATTCATCATTTGGTACTTCTTGGCGTATTCCATTTAAGTTTTTCAGCTACCATGTTTATGTGCATGTTCTTTATGTGTTTGGCTTCTCTCCCTCGCATGGGATACACCAATAGGTAATTGATTTGAAAGCATAATGATTTGACAATTTTTTTTAGGATAGGCATAATCATACTGCCAACCTTAATTAGCAAAATTTGTGATATATATCAAGTACTTATAATCAGTATGCCCAAAAAATAGAGACTTAGTAGTAAAAGCATAAGGTTGCACATCCACATCCACCCTAGTAAGTATTAGAGCCTTTCAAATTTGTAAAGAACAAAAACTTTGAAAATCAAATTGACATTTCATTAAAACCTATGTTCTTGATCAAGTTCTTAAAGATTAAAACATGAAATAAAAATAAGATGCAATGAAGATGACATGTGCCTTGTAGTGAGGACATTCAAGAGAGGTTTGATGAGTATTTAGATTTCTCAAAGATTGATTTTGAATCAACAATTGGTGAAGAACATGAAGTTGGTATGGATAGAGATTCATTTGACATACCAAATCCTCTTCTCAATTGATAAGACTATGAGGAAAATCTAAATTTAGTGGTGTGTGGTGAATCTGAAGATGGAAGGAAAGAAAAGTCCCAAGTTTTGAATTTGGATAGTAGAGGCTCCTTTCCTCATTCCCACAAGTCTGCAAATTTGTCACATGGATTAATCAGTAAAGAAGAGGCATCTAGCATTGGCATTCAATATATAAAGGTTGGGCCTGACCACTACACAAAAAAGGTGCTTGTATCCATTTAAAATTTGTCACCAAGGTATGACCATAATTCTGAGTTCATAACAATGACATAACTCCACTACCTCAAGATATGGCAGCCTTTGGTCAAGAAGAGAACAATGATTTACATCCTATATTTGAGGGTACATATGTTGCAAGCATGGGACATGATGGGAATGATACAACTCATCATAATTAATGAAAAAACTCTTGCCAACATTAGGGTACCCACAGATCAACATAATCTTGGTATTTGGGTCAATAGACGACAACCTTTCCATATGCTGCCTCACCTATTTGAGGTAAGCCAAACTTGGTCCAATTCTCTTAACAATGGTACACATCCGTCTAAGTGCAGTAACCTTCAAATATTTGCAGCGGTAAAGAGAATCACTATGGTCATCATAGGATGGAGTAATATATAGTAGAGAGTTATATAGGGATGGTTGATAGTGTTGCTTGAGGGAAGGGGGATTGTGAAAGACTTGTTATCATTGTATTGTGTATTTCCAATATGTTTGGATGCAAGGTAGACCAAAAAAATGAAGGATCACTCATTGATTGCTAGATAACCCAGTTTTGAAGGGTCACTAGTTGAGGGGACAGTCAAGGTCCAGATTTGATAGTGTTCCTTGAGGGAAGGGGGATTGTGAAAGACTTGTTATCATTGTATTGTGTATTTCCAATATGTTTGGATGTAGGGCAGACCAGAAGAGTGAAGGATAACTCACTGATTGCATGATAACCTAGTTTTGAAGGGTCATTGGTTGAGGGGACAGTCAAGGTCTGGATGTTGATAGTGAATTCCTTGAGGGAAGGGGGATTGTGAAAGACTTGTTATCATTGTATTATGTATCTCCAATATGTTTGGATTCAAAAATATAGTTAAGAATTCAAAATTCATCCTCTAAACTAGAGATAGATTAGTATAGGGGTTATCTCTTCTCAATGGGTATACATAAGATACTACTATCATACTACTACCTTTGTGAACATTTAAAAACTAAAACCATTCAAATATTAAATTTTCCACATACATCAGAACATAGTTTTGTGAGTAACCTTTCCAACAGGATAAAAAAAATCTCTTTTATGGAACAAGTTATTTTTGCCCATAAGATTTAAGGTATACTTATAGGATAATATCTAATATCAACTTACACGCAAGATGGAATACACATAAAGATATTCCTAAGAAATTTTAACATGATTCATTAAGCTAGAGTTTCATCAACATTACTTATTAACTAGCTTATTTAACCAATTCCAAATCCTAGAAATCCATAATAATATTCTTACGAGTATATCTTTTCCCAACATTAAAAAGTTTGTTTGAATTTTACCATTTTCCAAAATAAAAGTCATAGATTCTTTAATAGAGGGAGAGAAATACATGAGTCATATGGCTACCCTCTTATTCAATCAAATTAATATGTTCAACCCACTAACATTTTGTACACACATTTCAATAAAAGCACATTTGAGGAGTAACTACAAGTATTGTTATCCATATACACATCTTCAATATGACATCTATACCATTTCCTACAAATTCACATTCTTCAAATATTTTGATTTTAGGACAGTTAGAAAGTTTGACTTAAATCTTATCCTAATAGACATATCATTATTCCTTTCATAATAACTCATTGTTCCTATATAATAGCAATGTTGTTAGCTTCAACTTCCATTTCACACACAAAATGCCAAAAAAGTAAATAATTACTACACAATTTTGTTTAATATCATATTCTTTCCTTAAAGTTAATGGTTTTCACTGGATCAATTCACACTGTTTATGATGATCATATATAATTCAGAATTCCTACCATATAATCAAACATTTATCCTTTCAACAATTGTGTACTATAATCCTATTTATTACAAAACCTTTGGGACATAGGTCCTTTACCCAAGGGTTCCCTCTAGCTAGGCACATTCTCCTTACGGACACATTGATTTTTCCCTATGAAATTTAGTCTTTTAAACATATTTCTTGAGAAGAAGGGAGAGACACATTTGATTTCAACAATAAATTTAATTTCTTACTTGAGAGGGTATATAAAAGAGAGATCAATTCACTTGATCATATTCTTTCCTTAAAGTTGATGGTTTTCACTGGATCAATTCACACTATTTATGATGATCATATATAATTCAGAATTCCTACCATATAATAAAACATTTATCCTTTCAACAATTGTGTACTATAATCCTATTTATTACAAAACCTTTGGGACATAGGCCCTTTACCCAAGGGTTCCCTCTAGCTAGGCACATTCTCCTTACGGACACATTGATTTTTCCCTATGAAATTTAGTCTTTTAAACATATTTCTTGAGAAGAAGGGAGAGACACATTTGATTTCAACAATAAATTTAATTTCTTACTTGAGAGGGTATATAAAAGAGAGATGCTTCTTAATGAATCTCAATCACTAGTAATGCATGGACAGTCAAACCACTAGTCTCCAAATAATTCAATAAGTGAATATGAATGTTTGAAAACTACTCCCAACAATTCTTAAACAAAATAAAGTATGTTTAAGAATTGTTGGGACTAGTCCTTTGGCGCGTATTAAATAGAATATAATTTTCAGCATATTATTATCATTCTATTTCTTTGTTGTAAACATGCCATTGGTTCAATTTTAATCTACTAGTGTTGTGCCCTATCCCATGCTTTATCTCCATTATTTGATGTTATTCACTATTTTGAAATGTTGATTGTGGTTATCAAATGGAAAAAATAGAAAAAAAAAATTAACACGAAAAAAATTTACAAAACTGAACCAGAGGCATGTTTACAACAAAGAAATAGAATGATAATAATATGTTGAAAATTATATTATGTTTAATACATGCCAAAGGACTAGTTGTATGAAATTGTCAATCACATAGTATTTCATTGTTGTATGAGTGGATTGTGTAGGAACAATTAACATTAAACAAGGAGCAAACTCCTCAACACATCTTGGAAACCATTAAATTCAATAAAAAATGAAACCTAACACCAACACTATTCCTTCCGTTCACTTCTACCAAGAATAAAGAATTTAATCCATTCAATATTACATATAATCATTAGACAATTACATTTCCTAACTGTGTAGAGGAAGAGTCATGACCAAAATGATCAAAAGTACTTTCACCCTTGCATAAGCTATTCCAAACTTCAAGTAAAATGAGAAATATGCTATATCAAGTCATTCATATTCATAGTAACCATTCAAAGGATCATTTTTTCAATGAACCCTCTGACTGTACCCCTATGGCAGAGAAAGGAAACCTCAAAATAGAGAAAGGAAACTTAGTAAAACCAGTCTATGCCACTGTTTGTGAGGGTATAGTCATGATAAGTGCCTCTCAAACCTCTCCAAACATGGAAGAATGTCTTTAAATACTTTATTGATCTCTTCTAAACATTAACGCATGGACATTCAAACCAGTAGTCTCCAAAGCATTCAATAAGTGAATATGAATGTTTGAAAACTTACCCTCTCAACTTCCCCAACCACTCCTAATCGGTTAGAGGGATTAGTTGAGTGTTTAGACACTAAACTTCTTAAACATACTTTATCTAATATGATGAATTATAATATCAAAAAATGCGAATCCAAACATTTCAAAATAGTGAATTGATATCCTTGAGCACAAGAACTAATAACATCAAATAATGGAGATAAAGCACAGGCTATGGCATGACACCAGTAGAATGGGGTCATTTCAGTGAGCATTCATGATCAAATAAAATGCAATGCATTTGAAATTTGTGGTCAAATATGATGTCAGAGGCTTGAAAGATGTTGTCCATCAAAGATACCAATCAAAGATGAAGAAATCACATACCTTCTCTTGCACTCATCTTTCACGAAGGAAGATCTGATCACCAAATTTTCCTTGTACCACATGAAGAACATGCCATTGGTTCAGTTTAGCATGTTATTTTCATATTAGATAAAGTATGTTCAAGAATTGTTGGTAAGGATAGGAATAGTGTAGATTCTAGAAATATCCCTCTAACCGATTAGAAGTGGTTGGGGAAGTTGAGAGGAAAGTTTTCAAACATTAATATTCACTTATTGAATTCTCTCGAGACTACTGGTTTGACTGTCCATGTGTTACCAGTGATTGAGATTCATTAAAATTGTTTTCTTAATTGAAAAGGACTTGTAACAAGAATATGAGGAAATTCTAGTCAGAGAAGAAATATATTGACACCAAAAATCTAGAGAGAATTGGTTGAAAGATGACGACTACAATACAATGTTTTCCATAGTTCGGTCAAGGAAAGACCATTAATTAATAGAATAGCTTCAATAAATAATGAAGTTGGTCAGCAAGTTGTGGAATTAGATGCAATCAAAAAGGAAGTGTTAGACTTTTACTCATCACTATGGTCATCATAGGATGGAGTGATATATAGTAGAGAGCTATATAAGGATGGTTGATAGTGTTCCTTGAGGGAAGGGGGATTGTGAAAGACTTGTTATCATTGTATTGTGTATTTCCAATATGTTTGGATGTAGGGAAGACCAAAAAAATGAAGGATCATTCACTGATTGCATGATAACCTAGTTTTGAAGGGTCGCTAGTTGAGGGGACAGTCAAGCTTTGGATGTTGATAGTGTTCCTTGAGAGAAGGGGGATTGTGAAAGACTTGTTATAATTGTATTGTGTATTTCTAATATGTTTGGATGTAGGGAAGACTAGGAGAATGAAGGATCACTCACTGATTGCATGATAACCTAGTTTTGAAGGGTCATTGGTTGAGGGGATAGTCAAGGTCCAGATGTTGATAGTGAATTCCTTGAGGGAAGGGGGATTGTGAAAGACTTTTTATCATAGTATTGTGTATTTCCAATATGTTTGGATGTAGGGAAGACTAGGAGAATGAAGGATCACTCACTGATTGCATGATAACCTGATTTTGAAGGGTCATTGGTTGAGGGGATAGTCAAGGTCCAGATGTTGATAGTGTTCCTTGAGGGAAGGGGGATTGTGAAAGACTTGTTATCATTGTGTTGTGTATTTCCAATATGTTTGGATGTAGGGTAGACTAGGAGAATGAAGGATCACTCACTAATTGCATGATAACCCAGTTTTGAAGGGTTATTGGTTGAGGGGACAGCCAAGGTCTAGATGACTGGGCCATTCGAGGACCCTATTTCTTTGTATTAATTGTTATTCAAATTAAATGCATGGATTTCTTGTGAATTATTGACTGCTAGGATTTCTTGTGAATTATTGGTTGCTATGTATCCTGCAACTGCATCTGTAAATCTGCATATACTTCTTTAGGGTTGTAAGCCACTTAGGGATCAAAATAGAGAAAATAAATCAAAATCATTCTTTATCCTATTTCCTTTTAATAGAGTATCAACTATCAATGATATAATACATTTCATGCCCTAAGCTATCAATAGAAATGGCACCTAGCTAGAAGCTCATGGGTTGTCCATTTGATAACCATAGTCAACATTTCAAAAAAATGGATATCCTTGAGCACAAGCACCAATAACATCAAATAATGGAGTTAAACCACATGCTAGGGAATGAAACTAGTACAATGTGGTCATTTCAATGAGCATCTCAACAATATACAATGACATCATTAAACGTGCCAGTAATATCAACAAACATGATTCCAAACATTTCAAAATAGTGAATTGATATCTTTGAGCAGTACAAGCACCAATAACATCAAATAATAGGGATAAAACACTAGCTAGGGCATGACACCAATAGAATGCGATCATTTTAGAGACCATTCATGATCAAATAAAATGCAATGCATTTGAAACTTGCAGTCAAATATGATGCTAGAGGCTCGAAAGATGAAGAAATCACATACCTTCTCTCACGCTTAGCTTTTGCTCATTTTCTCCCGCTCCTTTTCTATGGAAATCAAAATAAAAATGATTTGGTGCTTCACTTTTTTTTTTATCTATACCCTGAAACTATCATAATTCTAATGGTTAATTTAAAACCCATCAATATACGGACACCATCGGGGCCTATTTAAAAAAAAACCAATAAATTCATTAAAAAAAATTACCCATTGGAAGTTTCTGTCAAAATTTGGCCCCAAATGTAGTAGTGACCTTTTCCTTTATAAAAATGTGACACATGTTTGTGGCACAAATAATCTCTTGAGGAGGTATGATTTACCGTGCTATCACATTGTTCTCATTGGGGCATATCGGGGCATAATTTTTATTATTCTTTAAAAAAATAACTAAAAAACATTGTATCAAAGAGGGGAAAAATGTAGATGTTGGAGATTTTCCAGTAGACCAGTACTGACTGTATGTTTGTCATTGATGAAAACATATGGAAAGTAGCATATGTAGAAGTCTTATGTAGTAAGCTTTTAGTATATGAAGCGTGGACAGGATATCAACATGTTATGATGGGCACAGAGGTTAACTGTTAGTATGGATAGTTATATTGTAGATGGTGTCAATAGTGTTCTTGACAGAGTAACAGATAGTGTTCTATGTATGGTTGTTCATATAGTTATCATGGACCCTTGCGTGCTTGGATATATGTTGAAGACATATTAGTAATGTTAAGTTCATGGACGCATATTCTGATGATGAACGCAAGTGAAGTTACGTAGTTGCTATTCGGCAGTAGTAGTTTCTTGTGTTTGTTCAGAAGAGCCAATAGAGATCTTATTGGTTCTTGAGTTGCACCTTTCTTGAGGGTATGAACCCTTAGAGTTAAGCTTGGAGAAGTGTTATTGATGTTTGATTAAGAGCACATAAGTTAATTCAGCCTACAGAGAAAGTTCTAGTTGTTTTGGTAGAGCCGACAATGTGTAGCATGTGTCTAGAATTATTTTATTAGACAGGTCCCAGAATGTGTTGCGTGCATAGTAGAGCCGACATAATGTTTATTGGAGTTTGTTATGGTTTCTCTAAAATGATTTCAAGGTGGTTCTAATAGGCTGACTTGATTATATCATTTGGAGGAAAGATATTTATACGTAGTCATTTTTGATTGCTATAGTGTGTTTAATAGTTGATTAAGTAGAATACAGAAGAGTGTGTGAATTGTTGAGCCATCAGTAGAAGGTCTATGTGACCAAGTAAAGTACTTGTGCTATTCATTGGAACTGATCTAGATAGAAGGTCAAAGAGCAGCTCACTAAGATCTAGATATAGTGTGTATCTGCTATTCAGAAGGTTGTAGCCTTTGCCCATTTGAGCAGTGAGCTCTTAGACAGTGCATCCTCTCCCCTAATAGGGAAAATTGTAAAAGACTCCTAACAAAGTCTGACCCTTGACCAGGTCTACTATACTTAATATATTGTAAAGCTACTCCTAATAGGGTAAAGGATCTTCTAACAAGGATCATTATACACTAGTGTAGAATATTAGTGGGTATCAAGTCCCACCGGGGTTTTTACCTATTTGGGTTTCCCCATAATCAAAATATTGGTGTTGTGTTCAAGTTTTCTTTCATTATGTTTATGCTTTATGTTTAATTATACTTAATTGGATAAAGAATTGAAACTTGTAGATAACTGATTCACCCCCCCTCTTAGTTATCTCTTGGGACTATTCCTAGCAATTGCTATCAGAGCCAAGTTCCTCGGATAGAAAGTTTAATAGCTTGAGGTTGATCAGATGGCGTACTTTAGGAAAGAAAGTCCTAAGTTTGATGGAGAGAATTATCTTGATTGGAAGAACAAGATGGTGACTCATTTGTAGTGCATTTCTTTTGAATTTTTTAATGTAACTATCAAAGCAACCAAGATTCCTACCTTAGAAGACCTTGCAAAAGATGATGCTACTAACACACAAAAGGAATTTTTTCATCAGAATGCTATTGCTAAGGAAGCCCTTATCAGTGCCCTATTTGATGGTGAATTTTCAGAAGTAAAAAAGATAAATACATCCCATAAAATATGGAAGCACCTTGAAGACATATTTGAAGGAGACAAACAAGAAAAGGATGCATGCAGAAAGACATGGAAGAAAAGATACAATGCATTAGAGATGCTACCTAAAGAAAATATCAGAGCTTACAATCAGAGGATTAATGAAGCAGTTGTTGGAATCAGGAACAATGGTGGAGATATTTTAGAAGAGGACATTATGGATAAGTGAATGACTACTCTTACTCCAGAATATGAAAGCAAGATCAACATCCTTGATGAGACCATGTAGCTTACATCAAATTTCAAAAGAGAGACCTTGATCAACAAGATCTTAGCTTTTGAGATTTCAAGATTGAAGATAGAACCAAAGAGTGAGATAGCTTTCAAAGCAATAGTTCATGGTAAGAAATCTGCAAACACTTCTAGTAATTTTGATGATGATGATGAAGAGAAAACATTAGATGATTTTATTTCTATGATTGCCAAAAGAGAAAAGAAAGGAAAAGGAAAATATGAAGGTCAATTACCATTTAAGTGCTTTTCATGTAATAAGATCAGTCACTTTGCATCTATGTGTCCCACTAGAGCTAGAAAGTTCAAAAAGGATTACAAGCCTAAGTATTCTAAGGAATGCTACTATGCTAGAGATTGAGTCTCAGATGAAGAATCTGGTGAAGAAGAAATTGGATTCATTTCTATTGTAGACAAAATGAATAACAAGACAATTCATGTAGACAAGAAAGAGAATCAAGAGCTAGCATTAAGTTCACAAGCTGACATAAGGATAGACTAGATTATAGATAGTGGTTACTCACATCACATGACAGGTGATAAAGGTAGGTTTGTTCATTTGGACAAATACAATGGAAGTATGGTCAAATTTGGAGACAACACTCCTAAACCTATAGTTGGTAGAGGAGCCATCACTCTAGATGGAATGAATAGTACAGATGATGTTCTTTATGTTGATGGTTTGAAACACAACCTTCTCAATGTTGGAGAGCTACTTGGGAAAGGCTATCAGTTGGAGTTCAAAGATGAAAAATGCATCATTAACAACAAAGATGGTGTTATGATTGCATTGGGCACAAAGATAAGAGGTAATGTTTTTCAAATCAATTTAGAAGAAAGTTGTTTTGTTGCTAAATTTGATGACAGTTGGTTATGGCATAAAAGACTATGTCATATCAATTTTGATAACATAGTAAAGAAAAGAAATGTTAAGGTAGTAAGAGATCTACCTAGCATAGAAAAGCCAGTTGATACTATATGTAGGGAATGTGTGATGAGAAAGCATGTGATAAATTCTTTTAGGAGCAAGCCAAATTCACCAGAGGACAAGTTAGATCTGATTCATATAGACCTATGTGGTCCAACTCAAAAAGGATCATACTATGGTGAAAGGTATTTCATTTTGTTTGTTGATGATTATACTAGGATGATGTGGGTTGTGTTCTTAAAAGATAAGTCAGAAGTATTTGGAAAATTCAAAATATTCAAAGCTAAGGTTGAGAATGAATCTAGACTAAAGATAAAATGTTTGAGATCAGATAGAGGAGGAGAATTCACCTCTGATAGATTCTATGAGTACTGTGAAGAACATGGAATAAAGAGACAATTAAGTGCACCTAGAACCCCCCAAAAAAATGAAATTGTAGAGAGAAGGAATAGAATCATTCTTGATATAGCACACACCATTATGATAGAAGGAAATATTTCCCACACCTATTGGAGAGATGCAGTCAATACAATAGTCTATACCATCAATAGAATTCAATTGAGGCTAGGAACTAAGAAAACACCTTATGAGCTATGGTTTGGTAATGTTCCCACAGTAAAATACTTTAGAATCTTTGGAAGCAAGTGCTACATCAAGAGGCATGAAGCAGTAGGTAGGTTTGATGCAAGAAGTGATGAAGGTATTTTTCTTGGTTACTCTACTAAAATTAAAGCTTATAGATGTTTCAATTTAAGATTGAAAAAAATTATTGAAAGTGACCATGTAAAGATTGATGAAAAGTTTATGATTCAATAAAGATATCATGATTACTCACCCATGATTGAAGAACCTAGACCCTTCACTAGTGAGACAGTTATTGAAGAAATATTTGACAATATTGATGTGTTATTCAATGACCCTGAGACAAGTGAAGAAGAAACTCCTAAGGTTGATAAATCAACATCACCTAAAGTTCCAAATCTTACATCAAGAAATCATTCCAAGACAGACATCATTAGAGATCAGAGTGACAAAGTCTTAACAAGATCACAAGCAAAGAACTCACCTAGTAGTGAAGCGGTATGTTTACTATCTCAGACTGAACCTGTAAGTGTTGAAGATGCTTGTAATGATTTAGATTGGCATGATGCTATGAAAGAAGAACTTGATCAGATTATTAAGAATGACACTTGGGAACTGGTCCTAAGACCTAGTGATAAGAATGTGTTTAGAACAATGTGGATATTCAGATATAAGATGAATGAAGATGGAACAATAGTAAGAAATAAAGCAAGATTAGTATGTAAGGGATATGTGCAAAGAGAAGGCATTGATTATTCAGACACATTTGCACCTGTGAGTAGATTAGAAGTTATTAAGTTGTTTCTAGCCTATGCTACAGTAAAAAAACTTCAAAGTTTATCAGATGGATGTCAAGTCAACATTCCCGAATGGAGACTTAAAAGAAGAAGTATACATTGAGCAGCCAGAAGGATTCACCTTATTAGATAGACCTGATATGGTATGCAGATTGAAGAAGGCCCTCTATGGACTTAAACAAGCCTCTAGAGCATGGTATGAGAGACTAGATGGATACTTAACAAAGATTAGATTCAAGAAAAGAGTAGTAGATTGTAATCTAATCATTAGAGAGACATCTAAAAGTTTACTACTTGTAGCTATATTTGTTGATGACATTGTCTTTGGAGGTAATGACAAACTCAGTGTTGAATTTTCCAAAGAAATGTAGAATGAGTTTGAGATGAGTATGATTGGTCCTATCAAGTATTTTTTATGACTAAATGTGCAGCAGATAGAAAAAAGGAATTTTCATTAATCAATCAAGGTATGTAAAAGAGATACTGAAGAAATTCAGGATGGATGATTTCAAGCCAATAGGAACCCCTATGATCACTGGATGCAAGCTTACAAAAGAAGATGACTCACCAGCAGTAGATATAACATTGTATAAGTCTATGATTGGTAAACTCATATATCTTACTCAGACTAGACCTGATATTTCCAATGCAGTTGGTATAGTTGGAAGATTTGCATCATAGCCTAAACTAAGTCACCTCATGGCAGTAAAGAGAATATTCAAATACTTGTAGGGTACTATAGATTATGGTCTATGGTATCCTAATTCAGAAAATATTGAGCTTCATGTGTACACTGATGAAAATTGGGTAGGATGTGTTGGTGACAGAAAGAGTACTTCAGGTGGAGTAGTGTGATGCATGCAAAGACAAAGCACATAGAGATCAAGTATCACTTCCTAAGAGAGAAAGTGGTAGAGAAAGAAGTCAAGTTAGACTATGTGAGTACTAAAGATCAGTTGGTAGATATATTCAAAAAGCCCTTGCCTAACGATACTTTTGAGTATCTCAGGGAGAAGTTGGGAGTCATTCCCTTCCTTGATTCTTCTTAGAAAAAGAAGGAAAGGCATCAGTCCTCAGGGACTGGTGGAAGGTTGACTACTCTACCTCAGGAATAGTACTGGTGCTTAAAATGAATGGTTTCGTTTTCCATTGATGTCAAAGGGGGAGTATATATAGAGTCATGAAAAATAGAAACAAAAAGAGGAGTAATATACTAAGGGGGAGAAGCATTCAGTTATGACAACAATACAATTGAGGAAACAGAGAATATTAGAAAATATTGCAGCAGATGGAGGATTCATATTTGGGGGAGTTTTGAAGAGGAAATGGAGAATGTTATAATAGAAATGTTCATTTGGGTTGGTGGTGGTTTTTACTTCCACATGTTGCCATCAATGCCAAAGGTGGAGATTGTTGGAGATTTGCCAGCAAATGAGTACTGACTATATGTTTGTCATTGATGACAACATATGGAAAGTAGCATACATGGAAGTCTTATGCAGTAATATTTTAGTATATCAAGCATGGATATGATATCAGCATGATATCATGGGCATAGAGGTTAACTGTTAGTACAAACAGTTATATTGCAATTGGTGTCAGTAGTGTTCCTGATAGAGTAACAAATAGTGTTCTGTGTATGGTTTTTCATATAGTTATCATGGAGCCTTGTGCGCTTGGATATATGTTGAATACATATTAGTAATGTTAAGTTCATGGTTGCATAGTCTGACGATGAATGCAAGTGAAGTTATGCAGTCGCTATTCACTAGTAGTAGTTTCCTGTGTTTGTTCAGAAGAGTCGACAAAGATCTTATTGGTTCTTGAGTTGTGCCTATCTTGAGGGTATTTTCCCTTATAGTTAAGCTTGGAGAAGTGTTATTGATGTTTGGTTAAGAGTGCATAAGTTAATTAATCCTATAGAGAAAGTTCTAGTTGTTTTGGTAGAGCTGACAGTGTGTAGTGTACGTCTACAATTATTTTATTAGACAGGTCCTAGAATGTGTTGCGTGCATAGTAGAGCCAAAAGAATGTTTATTGGAGCTTTTTATGGTATCTCTAAAATAATTTCAAGGTGGTTCTAATAGGCTGACTTGATTATATCATTTGGAGGAAAGATAATTATAGGCAATCATTTGTGATTGTTGTAGTGTGGTTAATAGTTGATTAAGCAGAGCATAGCAGAGTGTGTGAAGTGTTGAGCCATCAGTAGAAGGTCTATGTGACCAAGTAAAGTACTTGTGCAATTCATTGGAACAGATCTAGATAGCAGGTCAAAGTGCAGTTCACCAAGGTCCAAATATAGTGTGTATATGTTATTCAGAAGGTTGTAGCCTTCACCCATTTGAGCAGTGAGCTCTCAGATAGTGCATCCTCTCCCCTAACAGTGATAATTGTAAAAGACTCCTAATAGGGTCTGACCCTTGGCTAGGTCTACTATACTTAATATATTGTAAAGCTACTCCTAACATGGTAAAGGATCTTCTAACAAGGATCATTATACACTAGTGCAGAATATTAGTGGGTATCAAGTCCCACCGGGGTTTTTACCTATTTGGGTTTCCTTGTAACCAAAATATTTGTGTTGTGTTCAAGTGTTCTTTCATTGTGTTTATGCTTTATGTTTAAGTATACTTAATTGGATAAATAATTGAAACTTGTAGATAACCGATTCACACCCCCCCCCCCCCCCCCCCCCCCCCCGCCCCCCCCCCTCCCTCTCAATTATCTGTTGGGACTATTCCTAACAGTAGACACCTAAAAATGTCCCATGCCTGCAAGTGAACATTTCATTAATATTATATTTAAATTATTAAATAATTTTTATTATTTAATTAATTATGTCATTCTACCATATTCTAAAATTAAAATCATCATTTCTCATTAATTCTATAACTAAGTGATTTTAATTAATTACATTAATTATTAATCATCCAATTGATATTTCATCATCTATTCATCTATAATATAATTAAATAAATAACATTATTTATTTATACCCCACCTTATTATAATTAATTAAATAACCAAATTTAATTAATTTTTCCTCTTAATTATTGCATTTCGGTAATAATTAAATCAAATTCTATCTCATGATTAAATAAAAGATATTTATTTAATTAAACTAATTATTTCCCTCTCATGATTAAATAAATTATATTTATCTAGTTACAACTAACAATTCCTCTCATAAATAAATAAGTAATTATTTATTTATAAAATATCTTCATATGTGCAAATAAATAATATTTTATTTATTTAAATCATAATTATCCTCCTAAATCCTAACTAACACCCACTTTGTGTTATCTTTTCAATCAAAACTCTTCACTCCACAATTCCCTCTCCTAAATATTCAATCCACATTGTTAATTCCTCCCTCAATAATCAGTTAAGTCTTCCATCGATTTAGTCTTCTAATCCATGCAGTTAATTATCTAACCAGTCTATTCTATTATCTCACCAGTCCATTCAAGTCATCTCTCCAATTTATTTTCTAACATATCAATCAATCCTATTAAGTCAAACAATCAACTCATTTGAAATCTCACTCACTCTAAGTTCAATTCCTCAATCACAATCAATCAACCCTTCAATCATGCATTCTTGGTTGAAACTCCTAAAATCTTATATATAGAGAGCGAAATATTTGACTTTGGTAACCATAATTTCTTTAAATTATTATGCTAGCACAATCTTGATCTCAATTCTAAGAGCCCACATTGCATCGGAAGGAGAACACTAAGAAAGGACTTTATGCTTTGTATATTCATGTTTTGGATTGATTTCATAATGTTTGATTGATTATGCTTATTGTTTATCTTACATCCTTTCTTTAATATTGGGAATAATTATTGCTCTAACAATATATTTGTGGTTGATATTTTATATGTTACTCTAGGTTTCTATGGATCCCCTATTACCTGATTACAATATCTTCTTAAAATTGGTTTCAACAAATATACTATTGACAATAATTTATATTTCAAAATTGATCATGAGAATATCTTGATTGTTGAATTCTTTATTGATGATATCATTGTTTATGGCGATGATAAGTTGAGTAGGGAAATTTATAATGAGATGTAGAATCAATTTGAAATGTTTTATGATCGGTGAGATGAAATTCTTTCTTTATTTAAAAGTTACTCAATCAGAAAAAATGGATTTTCATGTCTTAGCCTAAATATGTGAAGGAATTGCTGAAGAAGTTTGGAATGGATGACTCCAAACCTATTGGTACTCCTATAGTGAATGATTTAAAATTGACTAAAATTGATGATTCACCTAGTGCAAATCAAATTAGATACAGATCAATGATCATTGGATTTCTATACTTGACACAAAATAGGTTCGATATTATGAATACAGTTTGGATTTTTGCTAGACTTTAGTTAGAACCAAAGTAATTTGATGTTGCTGGAGTGAAAAGAATATTCATATATCTAAAAGGGATAGTTGACTATGGTCTATGGTATCTTAGAGATTATGATTTCACATTGAGTGCCTTCACCAATGTTGATTGGGAAGGTAATTCAGATGATAGAAAAAGTAAAGTGGTGGTGCATTCTTCTTGGGAAAGAGGTTAGTTGTATGAGAATGAAAGAAGAAAAACATTTTTCTCAATCTACTACTAAAGATGAATATGTTGCTGTTGCTATTAATTCTACACAAGTGGTATGGATGAAACAAATGTTAAAATATCTAAGAGTAAGTATAGATGAACCTCTTTCTATTTACTGTGATACCTCAAGTGAAATAAATATTTCAAAGAATCTTGTGTTGCATTAAAAAACAAATCATATATCTATTAAATATCATTTCTTGAAGGATAAAGTGAGTGACAAGTAATTCAAGATATAATATGTATCTACTAAAGAACATATTGTAGATATCTTCATGAAGCCCTTCTTGAAGGATAATTTTGAGTATCTTTGAGGTAAGATAGGGGTAATTTCCTCTCTTGATCATAGCTAGAGATGAATCATTCTAATCCTACTACTAAGACTATTTTTCATTTGGATAGATGCTTTTGGTACACGCTACTCTGGGGGAGTAGTTAGTCTTATGAGGTATATTTTTTAGTTTTAGGGAGAGATATTTAGTCATTTTTGGTTTCTTTGAATTATTGCATACATTTTCATTTTTCATTGATGTCAAAGGGGGAGAGATATCCATGTGAAATTTTTTGTAAAAATTAGGGGGATAGAGATTATTATTTGTTGTAAAAGCTTTGGGAGAGATATTGTGAATATTATTGATAGTGTGTTTCTTTGTGCATTGATTTGGTTTTTCACATCATATGTATCCATCAATGCCAAAGGGGGAGATTGTTGGGATATTGTGAAAATATGTTCTTCGGAGATCACTATTCAGATATCACTATCACATATTTGAGAGATGTGTTGTCATTGATGTGAACATATTTCTTTGTTGTCATAATGTTGCAGGAATGTTCAGTGGAATGATTAGATTGGTATTACTATAGTATTAAATATGTGATGGTGAGAATCTAAAAAATTGTTGATATATGTTTGTACTTGATCTATGTCAATTTAGAGAGGTTCACAGTGAGATTTGAGTTAGCTATGATTGATTTGTCAAAGACCAGTATTTTCATGTTCAAGAAGTGTTCAGGAAGAGATAGTGCAACAAAATTTGGATCAATGTGGATCAGTGTGACATTATTTTGAGATGCGAAGGCTACATTATGTTTAGGACTTAGATTTTTGTCCTTGAAATGGTTGGTTCATCAATTTGAGGATCACAAGTTGTATTTATGGAGTGATAGTGTTTACTATTTAGTGTTCCTAGTATACAATGTAGAGATGATTATGAATTATGATTTATAGGTGTTATTGGTGTTTCTAAGATATTCAATGGTTATTTTGTATGTCTTATGATTATAATCCTTTTGTTTTACTAGTTCACATACATTGGTGTGATCAATTTGGATAACTTTCTTGTGGCATGTTGGTGTTCTTATTGTTCTTGGATGACATGGTTGGTGTAACATGTTGCGAAGGATCATGGTGTGATTTATGAAGTTGTTTCATGTTTGAGGATGTTCTTATAGATAATTGTTATGTCTTAGATGACATTCAATGGATCACATTGTAATTTAAGTTTTAATGATGAAATATTTTGTAATTAGGTGTTTAGGTTGGGCTGACCTTGTTTATGTTCATAGGGTTGAGGAAATGTATAAAAATATGTAATCATTTATAAGTGAGAAGGTATGAGAGAGAGTGTGGATGATGTATTGATGATTGTACAAAGAGTTATGAGTGAAATATAAAATTGAGGTAGTGATTTATTGTACTTCATCAGAGTTGCATTTTCATATTGGAGATGCTATCAGTTAGTTCATAAATTAGTGGATTTTTTTCCATAGTGGATTATTGTCCATTTAGGTTTGTAGCCCTTGTTTTAATTATTAGGGTTATTTCCCTCATTTTTATTTGATTAGTGAGATCTAGGTAGTGTGATTGAATGCATGTGTATCCCCCTTTTTAATACTCCTAACATGGTAAAGTGATTTTAACCTAGTGCATTATCTTGTGGGCTTGATCCCCACTGTGGTTTTTCTCCTAACTGGGTCTACATGCAAACAATATTGGTGTTATGTGTTCATGTCTTTTTTGGATTTGTTGGTTCTTCAAAAGATTTTACACTCCATGAGATACCGATATGCTTATGAATAATGTTAAGGAGTGGTTACTTCCAAATATGGGAAATCTATAAGCAATTGGACCAATTGTAGGGGCAAGACTGCCCTCTTCACTTCTAGCTGTGCAAAACCAAGGTGGGTACACCTGATCCAATAGATTCAACTCTATTCCTTACTCAATACTATATCTTACAATAGATGAGAGTGAGAAAGTACTAAATAACAACCTATTATTCATTGACTCTCCATCACTAGGTAGGACTACTTATATAAAGTAAATAAAAATGTAAAAGACTAGTATTGATTATATGTTTTAGGATTACAAGATTTTGATCATTCCCCACAAAGAAAAGATAGGAAAATACAGGCCAATGCCTTATTCATTGGGAAAAATATCAGAAGATAGAATGAACACAAAGATGTTTTGAAAAGAGCTGGTCTTTAAACATAAATACAAACACCCCAAGTCTTTCCTACTTATAGAGAATCCTCAAATAAATTTGGTAAACATGTATCCCACCCTGAGCAATATTTAATCCAACCCTAGATCAAAACTCAAAGCCAAATACATACATATAAATCCCAGAAAGATTTAAAGATTCAAAAAATAAACTCAAAGGAGAGACAAATATTTGACATCTGTATTAAGTATAACCTTGATCATTGTATACATCATATTTTGAATAGTAAGATTGCAAAATAGCAGTAGAAACCTGTACTTCTTCTCTATTTCTTGATGAAAAATAATACAAAAAGTTACAATCCTCGACTGAGGGCTAGGGTTTTAGAATTTATATCTTTTTAACACCTAAACTCTCAATGCCTAGAATGATCATGGAAAATCCTTTAAATACAAGGAAATGCAACAAGCTACCGATCATTCTAGGGTTTACAAAATTCCTAACCTAAAAAATTTACAACAACCTTATTAGGTTTACAATAAACACATTGATCAAACAGGTGAGATATTTGTAGATGAGCCACCTTGCTTTATGTCTTCAATTTTGTCCTCAACTTCTTTCAAAAAATTTGATTGTAATATCTCTACTGTCAATCTTGCAATAAATACCTTTCTGCATCTCAACAACCTTGATGGCTCAAAAAGAAACTATTTTCACTTGTTTCAAGAGCTTGGTGGATTATTTACTTTTTCTACATGAGGTATGTACTGATACCTCCACCTATCATACACATCTTCACTTGGGAACTCAAAACTTGCAAATTATGCATTTTTACCAGACAACTATTCCCACCTGTCCTCCAATTGACTAATCTCTCACTAAATAAAATCAAACTTAGATTTAGCAGAAATTAAAGTCTCAATAGTATGTATAAAGAACAAAGTATTCTCTAGGGTCAAAATGCTAGTCATCCTAGTAGAGAAGTCATCATCTATCTATGCTCACCACTTGATCAATTCTTTAAGTTCACCATTCTTCATGAAGACCCCTGGGATCAAGTCACAACTGGGAAGTGTTAATTCCTTCTTCATCAAATTTGACTTTCTCTCAAAATCACCTAAGAGTATGTCATGCTCCACAAGCTTCTTCACATTTCGGTGCAATGGCTTGATCAATGGATCAGGATCATTTTGGGACTTAGATAACAACCTCAACAATGTCACATTTGGAGATCTCTCAATCCATTTCTTAAAAATTGGTTCAAACTCACTCTTATACTTATCCAATGATACAAGTAATACCTTTAGCCTTCTAGCATGGTCAAACAAGACTGTGGGATTCAAGTTTGTAGCAAACTGCATCACAGCTTCTGTTACCTTATCTTCATATTCTTGCTTCAATAGGCTCTTATCTTTCAAGTATTCTTCCCTTATCCTATCCAATTCTTTCCTCTTCCTTTTGAAGTGATTGGTTTCCTCAAGAAACTTTTTCTTCTCCCAACTGAGCCTTGCATCCAAATTTGTCTCTGGGTAGGGTGATGGTGGAAACTCAATGATAGGGCTAGATGATGAAGCCACTATAGGTTTGTTAGCTATCATTAGTTGTGGTGACCTATGATTATGCGGTCCTAATAACTCATCAATTAACTTGTCCTTTTGGATCAGATCTATCTTAAGCTCATTGTAGGACTTGAGGATAGTTTCAAATTTGAGCCTTAGCTCTTCTTTCTCTTAAGCATCTTTCTCTACCACCTTGAAATTAAATTTGGTAGTCTCCAAAATTAGGTTTGAAGCTTCTACACCAGAAGTCTCACCTACTCTTTGTACCAATAAATTTATTGCATATTCTGTAGAGAGAGCCTCTCTTTTTGCTTTGTGTTCCTCCTTCTTAAGGGACCACATTACCAAGGCTGCATGATCTTCTAAAAAAGAAATTCTCCTAGTAGCTTGTTGGGCCTATTCTACAGTAGCAAGAGTCTTTACCTTGCTCTTCCTGACTTGATCAAAGACTATTGCATCAACAATATCCCATTTTGGCAGAATCAACACCCCTGCTGTATGGACCATACCCCTTCCCTCCTCAGGAGTAATCTTTTCAAACTGCTTCATCATTTCTCCCTTGGTCTTAGTTTCTATCTCTATTATGTCCCTATTAGGGAACTCTTCTTTCTTCTTCTCATAGATCTCTTTGAACTGATTTATTTTCATTCTCCACAAAAATTGGAAAAAAGCCCTAGTCTTAACAAATTTGTCATCAGCAACAAAAGAATCACTAGCTTGTTTTAAAATAGGGTCAATTTGTTTACCCTCAAATTCAGCAACAGTAAGATCCATGGAAACCTCCTTAGGTGCCTCTAGCATTCCTTCTTGTAGTTCATCATTGGAAATAAAAATGTTTCCCTCATTCCTCATCTGTACCAACTGTTCTGCTACCCCATGTTCATCTAAATGTAAGGGGGATTGAGAGCGAGAGTATACATTTTGTTCTGATCTCGATGCCTCTTATCTTTGCCTCTTTAGAGAGGGTCCTTGCATTGTTGGATCATTCATAGGCCTCTTTCCTCCTGAAGTGGAAGGAATATCCTCACCTCTCTGCTGTGTTGGTAAGAAAACAATGTACCCACTTCTCTTCTGCATTGTATAGATTCCCCTTGGGGTCAATTTTATATATCCTAGCTAGCTCAAAATTTTCCTAGCCTTCTCAGGGTCTATCTTTCTCATAGGAGCCCTCTTCTCATTTATTGCATGCATGATGCCTTCAAAATGCTCCATAAGAGCCTCTACCTTTCTTGCCCATGGCTCAAAACCCTTTAATGGATCATAAGATCTATCAATTTTTTTAATGAAATCTATAGTCTTTTTGTAGATCACCCACTTTTCCTTCTTTATTTCTTGAGTTTGGAGGTCAAACTCATTCCTTATTATATCCTCAAGAAAATTGAATTGGTGCTGCATAAGAGCACACCTAATCTTATCTCTAAACATTTTTGATAGGAAACCCTCATTATCTGCACATCTTGTTGCAGCTATAGGCATTCTATAGGGTTGCAATACCTGGTGCAAATATATCTATCCTCCCTTAGTGATAACATACTAGTGATAAATTGTAATATCAGGGAAGAAAGTCCCTCTTCCTTTACCAGTAAGGGCATTCTCCTGTAGGTCACCAATCTACCTCAAAATTTCAGCATATCCTACCTTCAATGGAACTTGGAAGGGAAAAATGTAAGGTGCCTTTTTGCAACCATATACTCTAAAAACTATAGAAATAGGATATAATATAATATCACCAAAATTATGGACTATAGTAATGTCCTAACAATACTATTTTGGCCTGATTAATCCTAGCAACTCCCTTGGGATTCTAGGATTGTCAAAAAATAACAATGTCCTAAGTCTTGAAGCAAAATCCCTATCAAAGGCAATAAAACTAGCATCAACTCTATCCCATGACAAAGCCATGGTCCACAATTGAACTGGAAGGGTTTCTCCATTTCTCTTCTTAACAATGTTCACTGTTGAGCTAAAAAACTGCTCACCCTTGTACAAGAACATATGCATGAGCATAGAATACCATCCAAAGAGCCTACTAACCTTCATATTCTCTATTCCCATCAATCCCTCATGGATTAGGTCAGCCAAGTGAGAGGAAAAGTCAAAGATTAGTTCCAATTGGGGAGGAAGAGATTGCACCATCATGAACATATATGGAATTGGCATATGAGTGGCCTCATCATGCCCTAGGATTAAATTCAAAGACTTGCAAAAACCCTATGCTCTCTTATTGAATAAATCCATCCTCAAGGGCTCTAGTGTACTTGGGCTGATAACACACATGGATCCAATCTGGTCTAAAAAATCCCTCAGAGGCCCTATTCTCAAATAATCCTTCTGAGCTTCATATACCTCTGTGAATTCTATAAAATCTATTTTCTCCAACCCAACAAAAGGGTCATTCAATGAGAAGACCTCCCTAATCTCATCTTCCGTGATACTAATCAAATTATTTCCATTTATATCATTGACACATTTTGTCACAAGATCATAGCACTTAGCAATCTAGATCAATAATTCTGCATCCATAAAAACTACAGGAACTACCAACTTTCCTATATCAAATTGCCATATGTTGCTAAGGGGGGCACATGAATTTTTCTATGAGTATGCTGCTTTAAAAAAAATAAGACTGTTATAATCTTCACCCACCCTAACATCTCTCATCTAGTTTCCTCTGTCATGGAGCCCATTGTTCACATAATCCCTAGGGTTTCTCGGGACCAATTCTTTCAATCTAACTACCCCATTATCTGAATGCAGGAGCAATTGCATTAAGTCTTCAAAGACACCCCTATCTTTATACTCTGTCTTCCCTTATTGTCCCCTCTTTGGTGGCATTTTAAACTAGGGCTTTTCAGAAAAATATATAAATACATGAGAAAAACCCTAAAAATATCAACAAGCAACAAAATTCCTCCCACAATTCCTTCACAGACTTCAAAAATTTCTTGAATTCAAAACATTTTGACCTACTAGGCACCTAAAAAAACTTCACTTGATATCTCTCTAGAGAACAATCGAGCTCACCCAAATGCCTATGAGAGCGGTAAAGAAAACAATGATCAAATTTGGGGTATATAATGTTGCCAACCATTTATAATTCATCCACACATAGCTCATTAAGTCCGCCATTACTAAAAATTTGTGGCCTCAACATTCACAGGACGTTAACAATGTCATAAAGAAAAAAATTGAATTCAAACCGTTGATCTTGTTTCCTTTTCAGTGCATCAGATGATCAACAAAAATAGCCGTGCAACCTTCTTTTTATTTTCCCCAAACGAGTTCCTAGCCAATGAGAATAGTTCAAATTAAACCATGTGGGAAAAGAAACAACTTAACTTTACCTTGATCAGAGTGAACAAGTGTCACCTTGTCACTAAAGTGCGGGTGTAGGACCTGAGCATCTTTCCTCAGTGGTGTAATGACAACCACAAGATTCTTTCCAACTCATAGCACTTTATCAATTCCCAAAGCAATGACCCCACCTTCCCTTTTGAAACCTTCATCAAATCAAGAAATGCCATGTAATACATATTAGTAGGTGAAAAACCCTAACTTTCTCCTCGGTGTCAAATATACTGACAACCTGACATGTCATCTCTACCTTCGACCAATAAAAAATGAACCTGTCAGCATGAACTGGTGACAAAGGACCCACCCTTCAGTCATCATCCCTTGAACAAGATCAACAACTGTTGCTATATTGTAGACCTTAAAAATCATGCACTTTATCCCAGTGGTATACCAACAATTGTGAGATCTGTTCAAACCTTAAGTATCTGAGAAAATTGACCCCACGATAACACTTCACTTATCTTTGTATCAAATCAAAAGCTGCCACATTTACAAGAACAGGTGTGCAAGCCCTTTCTCCTTTTTTTTCTTTAATATCAAACATTCTATCAACCGCCACATCATATTTATTTCAACTAATCAAAAGCACTCATGTCACAGTGACATGGAAATTTAGGGCCCACTCACCATCTCATCCATCATACATCATCAAATGGTCATCGCTATACCATGAAGCTTAAATACTTCACATCTTCCATCAGTGGTATAACGACAACCATAAGATCAAACTATGTTTTATCCTTTGAAAAGTTCGACCCCATAACTATTACATCACCTAAGATAGGTGTCAACCTAAAAAACACACCGCTGAGACTGACATGCCAGAATCCTACTGCTATCAGTAAAGCTTGATCAGACACTTTTCACTATACCGCGATGCTTAAAAAGGAATCATCTAGACCCAACGGTATAACGATAGCCATCGATGCATTACTTGGTTTAATCACCAACACAACATCGAAGACAAGCCCGCCGAGATAAATGTCTTCTTGTCACCAAATCACATGTCAGAAAAGTTGACAACACAGAACCTTGAGATTCAATGACAACCACTCATTTTTAAAGGGTTAGTTACTTAAGAAAATTTATGGGAAACTTAGGCTTGAGAGAAATATTAAAAAGGGTCTCATTCAACAACCTAACAATATAACATATAAAGTGGTCACTTAAAAGGGGTCGATATTGCACATGTTTATTTGGAGAGTTAGTGAGCCAAAAAGTAATGCAAAATTATATGAATGCCTAAGACCAGCTAGGGCTTTCATCAAACTTAGGGTTTTAACCATAAAACCTGACAATTAGGTCTAAGAACCAGATTTTTTCAAAATTTTTAGCATGAGGATGAGAAATTTTAGGATAGTAATAATAGGATTAGTGCTTTCATGATTTAACTTTAATATCTAAGATTAAGGGTTTAAATTTTCCTTAAGGTTTTTTTTTTTAGATAAAACTGATTCACCCCCCCTTAGTTGTGCACTCCCTTGATTCTAATAGTTTTTGTTCCTTTCTTTCTCTCCCCCTTTTTCCCACAATGGAAAATGGCCAAAAAATAGAGAAATAATGTTAAATAAATATAATATTTTTTTTATATAAAATACTTTCTTATACCATTCTTTCAAAATTGAAATCTCCTTCTTCAATTTATCAATAGAAGTCCCCATCTAGGAACACTGACTATCATGATCCACTAGCATGTCAAAATATTTACTCTAGTTTGGAGATTGAAATCACCATTCATAATCTTCCGCATCAGCAAGGATGCTACTAATATGCTACCACTAGACGTATACCATGTCCTTGACTAACCAAAATTTCTTTATCAAGTCTTCCCTCTATCTCTATAACAATAATAATTCTGGTTATAGCTCACCAAATCTAATTCTCTATTTTCCTTCCTTGTCCTTTAAGTAATCATATGTATTTCCAAACTTAGTCAATTCTTGTTCAATAACTTTTCTTCTTCCTTAAAAATTTTCTATAATAGCAAGCCATCAAAGACAATATTTGTATATATCTGTTATTTCCTTCACATAATCCTTTGTTTCATCGATAACTTTGGAAATTGTTTTCTTTGCATTTGTACATTTATTCTCAATAAACTTGTTCACCACACCACAATCTGTACTATACTACACCAAATTGCTCTCAATATTTCTAATCAGTTCAACTGGTAACATACTAGACACTATGATCCTCTTACTGACCAAATGACTAGTAACCAATTCTTCCAAAAAAGTTCTCTTCATTAACAAGCCATCAGACTAGAGTCCACCAATCTTGTCATACTCACCATCTTCTATCAAAGTTTAGACCACATCAAAATCCATAGAATCATATTTTGATAGAGAAACCACATCTTTCTCCACCTCTTATTTTTCTTTTTCTTCATTTTCTTCTACTTCCTTAGCTTCCTTAGCTTCTTCTTCATCCTCCAAAATCGTAACAATTTCCTTCCCTTTATCACTAACTTTTCTCTTCTTAGGTTCTAGAGAGGAACCATCAACAATGTAGAATTAACATGGTAACTCCCAATGTAGAATTAACACTCGTCTACAAAGAAATGAAATATGTCTTATAGGTATTTGCACAATTCTCCAAAGACCCTAGGTACCTATAAATTTGTTTACTGATAGGGATACCAGTCCTCAACTCTAAATTATCTTTACCAAGTAGAGAATTCTTGAAATATGAAGTTAAACACGTGAATAATGAATCAAATCCAAAACTCATAGCCATCCTCAACAGAAATCTTCACATTTCCAAGAAAATTCTCAAGTAACATCTTACACAAATCAAATTGAACATTATTTCTAACAATATTATGTGCAATATAAATAACCAATGCTGATGTGGCACCATCACAATTTTGAAATTGATTTTTTCAAGAAATTTCATAGGAAACATACCTTACGATTGAATCATAAAGATTATTTATTTGGAATGAACACTGATCATGATTCTAATACTATCTAGCTCTTCTACCTCTTTGTAACTTATTGACTTCTTCCCAAGTAAATATTTGATCCTGCACAAAGTAGTAATAGCTCCAATTACTTCATCACTAGATAGGGTTTGTCCAAAATAATATTTTTTCCTTGAAATCAATTCAGCAATAACAAAATGAACTCTTTTTTATCACACCAAGGAAATTTTCTCCAAATATCTATGCCAATATTTCTAATCCTCTACATATCCTCTACTGACAATCCAAACTCCAACTGCTTGATTTTTCTATGATCAAATTCTTTTAGTACAACCTTCCTTAATTTCTTTGACATAGACACATTGACACTTTCAATGACCAATTGAGACTCCATAATTTCTCACAAATTCTTCTTTTCAAGTTATCTCTATAATAACTCAAATTTTCTTCTTGTAATAGTACCAAATGATTTAGAAAATTCACATTTATAACCAAAAACCTTCATGCTTTCTTTTCCCACCCAAAATTAAATATCATTGATGCTACCCACCTTTACTATACATACATTTATCATTCAATTAATAACTACAATCATTAGCTATCCATCCATCATACTAGAGACACACTATTTACATCTAGTATCACCTCAGAGCAGGGGAAGTGACTGATATAGCATTTTAATACTCCCCCTGAGCCAACGCATTAGAATTAGTTACCATAAGAGATAGTACTAAGTTCCTCTACTACAATGATCTCTACATCAGTAACATCATTCTTCTTCCATGTTATGTTAGTCTTTTGAGATTCACTTGAAACTATAACATTATTAATATTTCTAGTATTCACCAAAGCACCAGTAGTTCTGCATGTGTTAGCATAATGACCATTTTGGCCCAATTTAAAACAATTAACATTACTCTTGCTAGATCTCATTGACTTTAAATTCTAGATCTACATTGGTTAGCCTTTTCACCATATTTGTGACATACACAACAATTCCCATGAAAAATATTATTCATTGCACTTCTCTTATCCTGATTTGAAACTTGACTTTTTAAATGTCTTTCTTTATGACCAAACTTATGACAACTAAAGCATTGAACCTTCTATTGCTTTATCATCTTACAAGAAATATTCTTATAAACAAAATTCATGCAAATGTGACAATAACCATTAAAAGATAAGTACCTTTGAGTATTTAGTTGTCTTACTAGATTCCTTCTTATAGGTTTATTTTGATTCATTATTTTACTATCTTCCTCAGACATTGCCCTAGTTTCAACTTCCTTCTCTTTGTATTTTTCCTTGTGACATCGAACATTCACTAGTAAACCCTAATCATTCTTTATCTTTGTGACTCTTCTATAGGGCTGATAACTGATCCAAAATAGTACTTCTCTCACATACTTTATCTTCAAATCTTAGCTTCTTCAATTCATGATCTAGTTTCTCATTTTTATCTGACTTCATCTTGATGATATTCTAGAGATTCTATTTAGATTTCTTCCATTCCTCTATTAAATATTCTAGTTATTCTTTGATCTTCTTAATGCCCTTCATTTTATGCTTTAACCCATCTTTGATGAATTCCTCAGAATTTTTCTTGTCATCCACTGAATTCTTCATTTCTGCCACCTTTTCTTTTAATTCCTTCAATTCTTGACTGACTTCCTTATTCATTTCTTTAAACTTATAGATATAATCCCTTGTCTTATTGATACATGCATTCATTTCCTTTAGGTTTTGTTTCAAATCCTCATTTTCAGATTTGGTACTCTTAATATTGCTCATCATGATCTACCAATCCTCATCAACATATTATCAAACTAAGATCTCCCTCAAGTAGTTAAGGTCTATTTGCAAGGGATCAAGCTTTGATACCAATTGTTGAACAATGAATAAGTGAGGGAGGGAGGGGGGATGGTGAATTAGTTATTCATAATTGTTTTTTGAAACTTTTACTAAATTGGTAAACTTATAAAATATTCATAATAAAAATAGATATGTTAACTTTTGATCTATCAGTAAGCACTTAAAATAGATATAATCATGAAAGCATAAAATTATCAACACAATTAACACCTAGATTTACTTGGAAACCCAAACCGGGAAAACCACAAAGAAGATAATTTTGATGAAATGAAAACGGGTTAAGGTGATCTTTATAGGGTCTCATTCCCATTTTTATCACTATGGATGAATCTAATTACCCTAAAATATGAAAATGTGCTAACTACAAATATAAATATTTTTACTGAAAAAATTTGAACTAATAGAATTGCACCTGACTATTCATGAAATAGTTCTAATTCATAGCACACAAATCACCGATAGCAAATATTTGATACATACGCTCTACCATCATACACCAATCTTCTACAACATAGTATATGAGGCCTTCTTTCTTTATTACTTAACTCCTTTCACACCTTTTCCTGTTATACAGAAACAAGCTTGCACTATATCAAATTCAGTTCTCTAGATTGTACATGTACTTGCACATTCACTTGAACTCTCTCACTTCTCATATCTTAGATATGAAAGGTTTTCTTTATTTATACAAGTATATGATCATACATATGTTGGCCACATCAAAGAGACTGTTGGCCATAATTTAGAAAGATATTAAAATTATATTCAATGCATTACCACCGATCCTAAATCTAAGACATACTTAATATATCTTTACAAACTGTTACCACAAGACCTAAATATAGGTCACAATTAAGATGTATACAATACATATTACATTCACAAAAATATAGAAAAAAACTAGAACCATTGAAATGCTACAACCAGAACAATGTCTTGTTGATAGAATATATGGACCTAGTGCCAATAGATAAAACTTGATACAACCTATCCAAAACTAGTGAACCAAAAGTTTTGATGAACTATAAGAAAGTACATATATTAGAAACACCTGAAACAAAATTTTAAGTACAACAATCAATAGAGACTGATAAAAAACACCATGCAAATCCACACACCAAAAACATACAAGTATACCAAGAAATGTAATCCATCAGTGCATTTTTCACCAAGCACCAAAATTGCATGTACTGAACCTATTCTGCATAAAAAATGGAACTTTTGATACTTTATTGATATCCAATAGGTACTTAATCAAAACAACCAATATCGTTAAGATGATAGTATGAAGGTTTTGACATTAATGAAAATCAATGCCAAAAACATCTCAATGAATCTAACATTTATCACATCTTCACTCTATCTATGAATATCAATTATCTTTGTTTGCAAAGACTGTATACTTTTTCTCTCTGAACCATCTTTATGATGAAGGGTGCTCCCCTTAATACCACAAACACATAACAGAAAAAGAGAAACAAGAACAATAATATGCAAGAACAGAAAAATTGGCTTCTTATTATCTCCACAAATGTGGAATTACAAACTTTCAGAATTACAATATGCAAAGTCACATGGGCATTCCCTTACAATATTCTATAGGACAAAGCCTTGAACTATTACCTAGAACTATTCTAAACTGCCTAAGACAATAATACAGCCTTCCTTATATAGGCAATTTTCCACCGCCTGGGAAGGTTCCAAAATTTTAGCCAATAAGGCCGACCAAACTTAGAATTATTTTATTTTACATTTCATTACATCATAGTTGGCTCAAGATAACCTTTGAAACCCGAACAGAAATTTTGAAGAAAATCATTTTTCGCCATTTCAGGTGGCCCAACTTCCGAAGACCATAAGTCATCACCAGTTGACCCGATCGGCTATTATAACCCCATTTCGGAAATGCCACGAAGCGCTCTACAGGCTTGACCCGCGCAAGCGCCCATCACCCAAATTTTTAACCTCATCCAGGGCCTCTAAAGCCTTCAAAACTGAGTTCAAAGTTTCTATACCCTGCTGCCAATACCGAAAATCTTCAATATCTTCCAATATACACTTGATCTGGCAATGAAACTTTACTGGCAGACTTATATGACCAAAATGAACCTCCAAGAAAGAAATCAGATCATTCTGAGCACATACAAAAATTACCAAAAATAGTAACTTTCCATAAATAGCAGCTCTGCACAAAATAACCCTTATTGAATAAAAACATAAATATTTTTGGGTGATGCAAGATTGCTCTTACACCCAGGATGCTCCTGCATCACTTTATCACTAAAAATGTAATATGTATTTCCAAAGGTATTTTGTTGAGACTCAATAGAGTCGATCTTAGCTCTATAATTATTCATTACAAAAGGCCAACAAAGACAATACTTGTATGTAATAGCCACACCTTCAACACATTTTCTCATCTCCTTTACAATTGTTGATAATCTATTATGTGATTTTACACATCTTTCTGCCATTTCTATTAGTAAGGCATCTTTTTGCATATATTCTTACGAGTCTATTTTTTTCTCATCATCATCATTCAACTCTAGATCATCAACCTCAATTATTTCTTCCTATTCTTCAATTTTCTTTAGCTTCTTTGATTCTAGAGGTGAACCAAAACCACCATTTCCAAATTCTTTTGGGAGGTGGAGCTTTCCCTAGAAACACTCACACTACTAGGCACTAGAATAGAACCCCACATAATAAGAAGGTTCATGAAATAGTATTTGAATGCAATGTATTTATTTGCCAAGCAACTTAAGTATTGATAAATGTATTTTCCAATAGGAACATTCGGCTTCCATTCGATATTATCTTTCATAAATAGATATTTCAAGAGATAGAACACCAAACACATAATTAGAGAACCAAAATGGAAAGGATATTCTATATCATTTTTCATACAAGGTTATCTAATAGTCACATGATTAAAAAATCACATAAATCAAAGATCTTTCCTTCTTGTGCTATGTGATGTGTTGTAAATACCACTATAACTGAAGTTGCACCTTCTCTATTTATGAAATAAATCTTATAATTAATTCTGCACAAAACATAGCTTATTACTAGGTCAACAATCTAGTATCAATTTCCAATTTTCTCTCATCTTTGGTGATGCCAATTAGGGCATTAACCTCTTTTTTTTTAACAAATTTCTTCACCAGAATATGTTCGACACCACAAAGACTTATATTAGATGATATCACTTCCTTTGTGATCTGATAGGGTTTTTTCAATATCACAAAATATTCTTTTATATGAATCAAAACCAACCTAATATATTCCTCATCAGAAAACCACACAAACTCACTCTAAATATCCAACCCTACATGCCCTAAATTTTGATTTTTATCTAGATTCTTCTATGAAAAAACTATTTTTAAGAAACTTGATCTCTATGTGATTAAATTCATCCATTTGTACCTTCCCAAGATTCCAACTTCTTCTAGAAACAACCTTGACTATCATATTTGATTCCATCAGTAAGATATACGCTTTCTACACTAAGAATCTATACTTGATTCTTCCTTTCTCTCTTTAACTTCTCTTGCAACTATATATCTTCTACTCATGATGCAAAATGATATCTAATTTTCTTGTAATGATTAGGGTTTTTCCACCAAATCTATCTTGTTAATCACCTGTACAATTCATATGCAATTTATGAAAATATAACTGTCATGTTGCAACTACAACATGCAACACCTCAATGAAGGGGACCAAAATATTTTCTATGAAGCTCCTCTCATGAAAGATCTACTAGATCATTTTTTTAAGGAAGGGACACTTGTACCAAAATATGGTACAACAGTCACATTCATTTCCTTATATTTCCAAACTATTACATCCTTTTTCTTAGGTTCTTCTACTTTTATTGGAGTAACCATATTCTTGCAATTTCTAGCAACATGTCCAACCTCTTTGTAGTTATAAAATGTTTTTATGATCTAATTTTTTGACATTTGTCCTCAATCTATACCTTTTATCTTTATGGTGATAAACATAGGATAGATGACAATATCCATGAAAGAGTTTACCCATAAATGAGCTATTCATTCTATCAAAGATTTAATTCATTATGCAGTTATTTCTTTGTGGCCAAAATTGTTGTAGTTAAATAATTGAGTATTTTGATTTAGTTTAGATACCTGCATTTTATTACCTTATGTCCAAATCTATTGCATTGAAAATAATAAGTATCTAATGATGGGTAACTTTGAGGATTGGGTTGCTGAACTAGAAGCCTTTTTGTATAAATTTATTGATTCTGGACCAATTTCTTATCTTCAAGTTTCTTTACTAATTCCACCTTACATTTACTTTTGTCTTCTAATTATAATCCACTTTTGTTAACTAATGGTTTCTTCTTTTTAAATTGTTCATCTAGTGGTATAATACATCTATTGACTTTGTCCTCTGATTTTAGATTCACAATTTCTTGCTTCAATTACTCACATTCTTCTACATTTAGACTTAAGGTATTCTTTAAAATTTCCTCCACTTTCATTCTTTCTTCAATTTTTAGCATTTGAAACTCAATTGTAGCTTTTTCTTCTTTCGACTCTTTACTAAGTTCCCTATATCTTATCTTAAATTTTTTAATCTAGCTTAATTCCTTGAAACATTTATTTTCTTCCTTGATATTTTCTTTTAGTTCTTCATTCTTTGGTTAACACTCTGTAGATCTTCAATGGTGGTCTTCACATATTCATATGAGTTAACTAATCAACACTCTGTAGATCTTCAATGGTGGTCTTCTCCTACCATTATCTTAGATATCATCTATTCAACTGATTAGGATCTCTCTCAAGAATTCAAGCTAGTAACAAGAGATCAGGCTATGATACTAATTGTTGAATGTCCCAAACAATTGAGGTAGGGAGGGGGGTGAACCCACAATAGTGGGTTACACTTTTTGCCTGAACGGACACTAAACTCTACATTTTGACAAAAAACTTTCAGATTTGGATGCATATTGTTGTTAAACCATTTGAAATCAGAAAATGAAGTAAATTATAATATTTTAGGATTTTTCTGTCTAGATTCTAAATATATTTATTATTATCATTTTTGAATTGATTTGAATGGTTATTTCTTTCTCCCACAAAATTTGGTACGTTGCTGAAAATGCCATTTTCAAAGAGTTACATTTTTTTCATAGAGCATCACTTTTTTTCTAAAATAGATATGAATGTGATTCTTTCTAATTTAGTTTTTTAACATCCATACAAAGGGAATCCAATTGGTTTGATGACATTATCATGATTATTGCATATTTTATTAACATTTGAAGTTGACTAAACCATAATTTTGACATACCTTGACTACATAGATTATAACTTGTTGTGTATTTGTCCAATTTTTTTTTAATTTTTTTTTATAGAAAGATAACTTCAATACCTAGGGCATAGATATTTTTTAGAATTTTTTTTCTCTCATTCACTATTTTTCCATAAGCATCAAACATAGAGGTAGACATACGGTGAAATATCTATGTTTAGTAAAACTAAAAACACAAAGTCATAATAAACTTAATATATATTAACATTATAATCATTGGAAAGATTTTCTCAGTAGTACCTTACTACATAGATAGGTTTTTTAAATGGATTCATTGGATTTTCCAAAAGATAAAGATGAAGTGATTTTTTTTCAGCATTTAATAGGTGCGAAGGAGACTCCATTGCAGGTATGAATGAGGAGTATAGATGTTATATCAATGTTTTTTTTAATCTAAGAGTCTTTGAGCTAACTATTTTTAATTAATTCATTCAAATGGAACCTCTCAAGACTTAAATCATCATACTTTATTAAAAATGTATTATTTCAGCAAAAAATAGTTGGAAATATAATTGGGAAATGTGATACTGAGGAGTGGGGGGTGAACCAGATATCACATACTAATTCATTTTGATATGAATAAACATTTGCATGGCATCAAAAATACTTGATCATAACAAAATAAATAACATACTAAGCATCATCCATGAAAGTACTCATAACACAATAATTTTTGTTACCCAAAAACCCTTGAAAGGTAAAACTGGGGTGGGGATGACACCCACAAATCTTCATTACTACAGTAATAAATTTTCCTATCAGGGCTTTCAAAATTTGATCAAAACATGATCTACCCTATGAGGGGTCTACCCTGTTAAGAGCTAAAAGACTTATACAATCTACCTTGCTAAAGGGTTTGAAACTTACAACAAAGTAAGCACTTGGTTAAGAGATTACAAAAAGTTCATTAGGACTACTCGGTTAAGAGATTTACCCTGATACACTGGTTAGAATGGCTCAGTACCTGATCTTTCAATTTGCACTGTATGAAGATTATAGATCTTCTCTTTACTATATTGTATTGATCTCTTCTATCAGATTTATCTCTATTCTATCCTTTCACTTCTTAGCTCGGTCACTAAATTCTATTTGAATGCTTCACTTCACTAAATGTGCCTCTCTACTCATTCCCTTCACATTCGCTATCTTTCTCTCTTACACATTTTATGGTTTAGATCTTAATCCTTATATAATCAACAAAACATCTTCATGATTCAAGATCTACGGTTTAGATTAATTCCTTTTGCCGCTTAAGCCTTACTAATTTTTTATTGGCTCTAAGTATTACATAGGGATCAATGATTGCAAAATAGATGCGTAATCACCTTCGTAATTACCTCAACAAATAAAATACAAAACATGAATGTCACCCAAAATGATTTACCTTGATAACTATGTCATAACAAAATCATGTCATTCCTGGAAAACTTGACAAATGCAGTTCCTAATACTTGGCGTTTATTATACTCGGCATATGTTGATATCTCTATCGCTCAACAATTATTACATATATGACTCAACAAAACTAGACTCGGCATACTACAAAAATACATAGTGACCATAAGTTTACTTGGCAGTACTACTGCTCAGTAAGTATACATTACATAACTTGGCCTTTACATAATGACTCGGTTGCAGTGACGACCGACCATAATTGCCTAGATAAATGACTAAGTGTGGGTCACTAATAGTCAATAAAACTATAGAGATCTACAATCTCCCCCTTTGACATTAGTGGCAAAAACACTTTGTCATGACATTACACTTGTATTTACAAAAGTACGTAGTAGTAGTAGAATACTCCCCCTAAGATATATATACATTCAAAATTTTGTTACCTTCCCTTTGTCATGTCATGTCATTTGATTTCCCCCTTTTTTTGACATGATGAATCTCTTCTAGAGTGGGGATCTCAAAGTATTTCTCTAGAAATGGTTTATGTAGCATCATAACCATGTGTAGTACAGTTTCGCATCCAGTGGTAGTAGCAGTTAAAACTTTTGACTGCACTTCTAGCTCGGTAGCTAGATTGATTAGGCTCTTGGCTGCAGATAGATTTGGATCCCTCTGGGTTAAGTCCGTAGCCTTGACCAAATTTCTTTGTATGGCCTCTAGGTGAGGTGTTAAAATTGTTTGCATAGAAAGTAGTCAAGATCTAATCTTTCCATCATGAGCCATTAGTTCGACTATCCTTCCTTGTGTATGCATGATCTTGGCATAATGTTTGGAACTATTTTCTACATCCACGCTTAAGGACTGACTGGTGGATTTGAGTTGTTGTTGTAGGTGATAAACCAATCTTTTCTTATCCTTAGTGAACTATTCTACATTGCAAAGTTTGGTAAGAAGAGAGTGTGTATTCACAACTACTTCTTCGGTCTTTGTTACCAAAGTGGAAAGTGCGACCTATTTTACTACAATCTCGGTAGATACTTTCTCCAATCTTGGTCTTGAACTTTCTTTCTAACCACTCAAACAACTTATCACTGGCGTTACTTGCTTCATTATTTACTTTTTGAACAATATGTACAATTTTTTCCAATATGGGAGTGGAACTGTTTACATCTGACAACTCATAAACATCATTAAATATATCTTTAATTTCATACAGAACCTATTTCTACTGATGTTCTCTTCTCAGTTCCTCCTGTCTGCTTTTTCTTGTCAATAAATATTTCAATATTTGCATCTTCTCATAAGATATGTTATTAGAATCCCATTTAGGAATAACAATAACTTCATCAATGGTTACCTCTGGGGAAAAGACTTCCATTTTCTACTTTAGTGCCTTCTTCAGTGTGCTCCCACTCGACATCTGTACAAGAGCTTGTATTGCCTCTTATTTAGTAGGCTCCTGTACCTCAATAGATTTGTCTTTTACTTCTTTTTCTTCTATTGTCTTATCCTCCACATGAGGACTAGTAGATTTTTCTTCGAGCTTATCTTCTTTATCTTGTTGTAACTCCTCAATAGATGGGGGTTGATTTGCTGGTGCTGACTTATCTTTTTCCTCGGTAGTGCTTGTATCAAAGAACATGTCAACTGTAAAAACTATAGGTTTGGTGGGGGTAGTGTTAATAGTTGATGTCTCATCAATTGTCAAATAAGATTTGACTTGAAAAAGTACAATATTATTGCCTGGCAAAGATGTGTCTTTTTCTTTCTTGACCTGTATATCCTCCTCATTCAATAATTGATTCTTGATTGAGGTATCTTCTATTATATCAATAATGTGTACTTCTGATACCTTCTCAATTTCCTCTACGTTGGGAGCTTTAGTCTCTAAAATGGGTGATTCCATTACTTTTAGTTCTGTTGCAGGCTTGGCATCCTTAGATGTACTAGCACCTTTATCTTCATCTTTATCAGTCAACAAACCAAAAACTCTCTTCCAAATCTTGATACTTTCTTGTACAACATCCTCAACCTTGTGTTGAAGGATTGAATAAGCTCTAAGATTAGGGTCAAATTTTTCTTGGTGTTGTTCCACAATTTTTCTAATGTCGGCAGGGGTGACACTTGATTCCACTTGTGCTAAGGTGTTCTCTCTTATTTTTTTTACCATATTAAGAGCATATTCCCATTTTTGTGCATCCATGTTGTTTAACTCCTTAGGGATTCGGTTCTCCAATTGAATAGGTAACATCTTGAAAATGAAAAGCATTTCAAGAATAGCATCTTCAACCTTTTCTTTGTCTCCTATACTCAAGTTTTTAAAATTTAATCCTTTCAAGTCTTCCAATCTTGTACAGTTTGTGATCTTGTGACATATTTCATCTAGAGTAGGTTTGACATCCTGCAATGCAACATTCTTTTTCACCTCTTCATCACTTTCAGTTTCTTCATCATCTTCGTGTTCCAAAACAAGTTTCCTTCTAGGCCTTTTTCTCAGCATTGCCTTATGCTGTGCAAGTTTTCATTTTCTGGATGCAAGGGATTTCTTTGGAATCTCAGAAGCTACTCCCCTTGTTCTAGGCCTCAGTACAGGTGTCGATGACACTTTAGGTTTCAGTATTCTTTTCTTGGTTGGGGGCTCAACAATTACTGGCTTCTTACCTTTCTTCTTTTCTTCTTTTCACTATCACTAGAGTAACTTTGTTCATCTTCTCCCAGTCCTTGGGTTAATTCTAGTGGTGCATCCTTTTCTATTTCTTCCACATATTTCTCCAAATTCTTCACTATTTTCTTTCTCTTTCTTTCTAGAGTTGTAACCATTAAACCCATAGTGATTTTAGATTTGGATTTTTCGTATGTTCCAAAGTATAGTGCTTTACTATCAATTTCTTCAGCTAAGAGGGTTGTAATAGAAATCGTAGCTTCATCTAAATTTACTTCATAGGGTAATGGCATTAGCCATGAAACCCTAGGCAAGACTGCTTGTGCATAAGTGAAGTCTGTGTCAACTAGAAAACATATATCCTTGTTGTACTTTTCAACTAATGAAATAGGGACTCTACTCCTTCTCATTTTCTTTTTGAATTAAACAAAATAGTTATCCATCACACTAAAAATATCTCCTATCTGACCTATGAACTCACTGATTTGAATAGTAATGGGTCTCTTCTTGTCCCATATCACACCTCCATGAGTAGGAAAATACTTTTGAATATAAAATAATAGATAGATTAGAAAAGAGCCAAACTTACACATTGAATTCTTTGTAGTTTGGATTGAGTTAAGGTTCTCGGCAAGCTGAGTCAGTTGGAGCTTGGCAAGATCATATGTGTGTCCTTTCTTAATGATTTTCCATACTTGGTCCACTACCATATAGGGGACATTGTCCAACTGACTGGATTGGTAGAATTTGTGCAAGATAACCCTAACATCAAAGTCAATTTCTAGATTTGTTATTGTGGAGATCATCATTCCATGCTTGTTCCATACCGCTTGTGTGTTTGCTTGAGTGTCTTCTTTTCTTGAACACTTCATTGACCTTTTTCCTTGAATCGTAGGGTATCCAGTAACTCATTGGCTCATTTCCTTTTCTATCTTCATAGGTCCATCTTCCAGCCATAGTTTCATATCATGTACTCGACTCAATACTATTTTTATCCATTCAACTTTGAAATTCTGTGGGAAATCTAGGGCATGCACTAACCCTTGTTTGAAAACCAATTTATACTCTGAATTCAACACTCCATTATCACATAATTTTTCATATGCCTCCCAGATCTTGTAATCTCTGATTTCTCTGATTTTGCACATGTAACATGACCAAATATCATTCATTATCAACACATTCTCTAGAATTGAGGATAGGGTGCCAGACAAATCTCCTTTTATTTTGGCTTCCAAAATTGCCCTAAATGTTTGTGGCTTAAAGATTTCATTTCTTACCAACTGTGTGTTGAAAAATTCCATCCCTTGTTTCTTCATTGTAGCAGATGATGATGGTGCCATTTTAATTTTAAAATTTTGAAAAGAAATGTTTTCTCGATAATGTACCTTGTAACGCCCCGCCAGGCAACCCAAGAGGACAAGACATAAAACCTCTATAAAATGCAAGTAGTGAATTTTATTTATTTATTTATTTATTTTAACTAGAATAATATTCATCATTACACTTCATATTTCTAAAAGAAGAAATAATTTTCTACTACTTGAATGTAAGATTTATACAACTTAAGTCCTCCCGGGTTCCCTAACGTCACTACTAAAGCAACATCATATAAACCATTTACATGCATAAGATATTCACGAAATCATGAGCTTAAAAGATCTACATTCATTTTAATGCACCAAGTTAAATGTCCCTAACTTATTTCTTTTATTAAACATAGGTTAATCATCCAACATCATTATTCCTTTTATCAACTCATTCCATAAATTCATATTGATTTCATCTACATCTACTATCTTTTATATCACTTTTCTCTAATAATTTAGGTAAGAGATTAATATTCATTAAGGTAGGCATTATCTTAGGTATTTCATTAACATGAACCAAGTATTAACATTATAATCAAGTTACTATTTTATTGCATTGTTTCATAACCATTCATTGTTAATAATTCCAATCACTAACCTATCATTTCTCAATAATTTCCTTGGATCCTTTCATCAAGAGAGAATACATTATTTTTGTGATACATCATTATATATAACTATATTTAAGATTATTTCCTTTACATATGGACAACATAAGAGGATAGGAGAAATAACATAAACACTTTCTTTTAATGCTAGTAACATGTCCAATATTCTACATTATTTTCCCTTTCTTTTACCTAGAACTACCCATTCCCTTATGCATTGCTTTGAATTAAGATTACATCAATACTACAAGACTCCTTTTAGGAGATTAAAAATTACATGAATACAAATACATAAGTACATCTCAACATATTAAAATATCCAATAAGAAATCTTCAACTGCAGATCTGGAAAGGAATATGTGCTAGGATCATCCAAAGAATCACGATCAATACCTCGATATAAATATTAACCACCCAACCACGTGGAACCAATAGGCCCACTCCCCCGAGCTAGGAGATAGAACCAAAGGCCCATACAAGAGGTAACAACTAGAAAATTCCTAAGGTGGTGATAAAAGTTTCCCCAAAGTCACAACAAAAAAGAAAAGACAAGAAGACCACAAGGAATACCAGAGGCATGATCAAATTTGATAGAGACTCTAAGCTACAAGCTAGGTGAGTGTCATCGCATAGCCCTCACCCCTTGGGTTGTCCTGGTACTAGCCACTCTTGGCCCCGGCCCCCAAGTAGGCACATGCGGAACCGAATGCCTCTCGTACAGACAAGGTCATTCAGTTGTACCTATGCATAGGTACCTTCTCCCACTCCCATCCTTAGTCTTTACTAGCACTAAAGGCATGGGCGAGGCAAAATTAATCTTGATTAATGTGTAATTTCCCATTCCAATAATCTCCCATTCCCAATTCATTTATTTAGGTTATCACTTGATTAAATAACTCATAGTAGGTTATCCTGGTACTAGCCACTTAGGGCCCTGGCCCCTCACTATGAGCCACTCACCTAGTGTACTTAGGTTCCCTAAAATACATATAAAAATCATAAGAACATAATAGATTCATCATCCAGAATTCATATCAATTCCATAACAACATTTGATTGAGTTTAGGAAAACATATGTTGTCCCTAGTCCACTTGACAACCCTAAACCCAATATGGCATTCAGAATGTTCCAAACATATAAGAAGACATCCAAGTGATATTATAAATATATTCAGAGTATACATAGATCCAATTAACCAAAAACAAATTCTAATAGCCTCTGGTAACCATACGAAACCTTAAAACTTAATGATGTTCTTAAATTGAATTATTTCAAGCAAGGATTAAATGCAAAGAATAGTCATCATAGAACAGTCATCCATATCTTCCACAAAACATAAAATAAAGGAAATCGCTTCAGTGGAGATTTAGATAGTATAATTATGGACTCTCAATTTTATTTTTAGGAAGATCCAACGGTGGGAAAGAAAGTTATGACTTCTGGTTTAAAACAGAAAATTCTGGTTAGGGTTTAGACCTGCCTTCACTAAAACGGTTGTAATTTTCACAAAACATAATAAAAATTCTCCAAACCAATTGGAAATGAAATATAAGACTTAAGAGAATATTTTATATCAAATTTAGAATTTTATATAATCATATCAGCCTGTAGCATACGAATACATTTGACAGAAAATTCAGAATCGAGAATGGACAGGCATAGTCTGCCAAAATGTCAAAAATAAGGCATTAATTCGACCCTAAAAATAAAATCAGAGAGATACCCATTTGAGATCTGTGAATTTTACTTCCAGAAAATCAATTTAGTAAAACCCTAGATGCAATTTAAATTATTATAATAATAGATCTCCAAAAATGGGTTGCTAAAAACCCTAGGAAAACACATGCCAATTCTTACAAACAAAAACTCAAAACTTTAAAATAACCATACAAATGAAAAGTACAGATATAATAAATAATGATAATATGTAAATATATCTATAATCTATCAGATACATCAAGTAACTAAAATATTCAATCCATACCTCATGTCCTACGAAGGTTGAATCGAAGAAGGAAGGAAACAAAAGAGAAGACGAATCCAAACTTGAGATGCATCCTTCAAACCCTATCCACTTCCAGAAATCTCCATGAAAGAAAGAAATAATTTCATAGCAAAGAATCCCTCTCTCAACTATTGAAATTCTCACAAAAATATCTCTCTCCCAAAACCAAAGATAACCAAAAATTCTTAAAGACATATGCTTACAAAATCTCCCTCACATCTCCAAGTTTTCTCTCCAAAATCACCATGAAAATTAAGGCCATCCTCTCCTCAATGCTTCAGCCCCAAAATCCCCTCTCTTCAAATGAGAAAGTAGTGCATATAAATAGATTTCCAAAGGTTGAGAGGAAAAGTAACCAATTCCCAACTAACTCTTAACTAAAAGGTATTATAAAATAACTTAATATCATACAACTATATTACTCAAATATACAATAAAAGATTATTTGTATTCATTCATACACACATTTAATATTATCCTAACATATATGCATATGCCATCATTAATTATATCAATATCTATATATATAACCTATCCTCATTATTAATAATTAACATTTGAGAATAATATACCTCACATTATTTAATATTTAATTATTAATAATATTATACTTTACATTAATCTCAAAATATACACCATCTACAATAATTAACATATAATCAAATATAAATTATATATATATAAATACATATATGTGTGCACCCATATATATATATCCATATATATATATATATATATTTATATTTATATAGATACATGCCAAATACCAAACACTATAATCTATAAGATTATGAAGTAATAGATCACAATATTATTACCTATTTATAATTGCTATAGGATATAACACTGAGGTAGAATAAAAATCACATGCCTCAAAATAAATCTAATCATCCAAAGAGGCCATACAAATCATCTATGAAACATATCGAGAAAACCATAAGATCAAACAAGGTCAACCAAAGTCAACAAGGAAAGTCAAGCCAAACTCCTGAAACACAACATAGAAAGATTAACTAAGAATCATACCAAGAAGGAGAAATAAATAAAATGAGTAAACAAATCATACAACCAAATGAATTCAAGTGGTCACAAGGCACTAACTACAACCATGCCCAACCGGGTGCGTTGGATCTAGGTTTTTGACCCAAAGGTTGACTGACAAAGAAGGAACCCTAATATTCTCAAATTGGAATAATGACAAAGGAAGACTCATGTAGGGGCCTTAGTACTATCTCCATAACAACAACCATCGAGGATTTGAGGGCATGCTCAGACCTGTGAAGCCAGGTGAAGTCGATGCCCGGTACCTGTAAGCCTGCATCACAAGAAGAAATACGTATGCACGGATATACATATAAAAGAAAATATTGCAGACAGATGACTAGGATCGATACATCGTGTGGACCTCAGCTATGTGAGTAACTACGACTTCGTCCTGAATCATGAAAACACATCATGTATATATATACACTCAAAGCATGTAGCATCATCATAATGAAGGTTAGAATCTCAAGCATTGTGTTAGTCTCTTATCAATACTAATAATAAATTAACATAATCAAATCATCAAGTGAGCTACAAGATTCATCCAAGGTAACCTTAATAGAAGAAAATATAAATAACCACTTATATATATCTATCAAGTACATATCATATAACATCCTAACTATGTTCATAAAGGTCTTGTAGGTACTCAATACATACATAGAGATAAATACATACAAAAATGATACCTTTAGATAGTATGTCTGATATTAGAATCATTGAGTACTAGCTTATGAAATTATTATAAACAACTATAGGAATAGATCAAACAAGTATCATGTACAACTTAGGCTATAAGAAAACATCGAAGGATCTTAATTCTTTAAAAAACACAAAAATTATATTAGGGTTAGAGGGGTATTACATACCTTTTCTTGTAAGTGTCTTGTAGATGATTTTTGTAGACGACACACTAAAAAGATTCAGAATTGCCTTTAACAAACTAGTTGCTCGCACTTTGAATCGCTCGAAGAAATCTCAATTCGCTTGGTGAAATGAAATGTGTGACAACTTTCCGCTTTATAGATTCCAAAAGTAGAATTAGGGCCTCATAAATGCTTTGTACAAAATTTCTAAGTGGACTATAGTTGTCTCGACAAACTTATGTTAACCTCGGCTAACATAAGCTCAGTCAATATAATCGTTAAGACATAGCTTGGTGTATATAGCATCTTGACCCCAATAGGTGTTCGATATACATTGATAACTTGGTCAAGACACTGACACTTGGCATAAAAAATGAAAATTTCTATTTCACTTAGATATGTCCTAATGCATCTTTATCTATGCAGATATGGACTTTTACTCAATCTTTATGTTAGGAACTTATGTAAGATAAAGCCTTGTATGATTCAGTTTTGAACATACCTTCTATGCTTAGTTAGAAGAAGTGTGATCACCCGATCCATCAGATTAGGTGACCTCAGATGTGCTAGTTTCACTTGTGCTTTCTTCTTCTTTCTTCTTCCATGTCTTGTCCATCTGATTTTTCAATTTTTCATGGATGTCTTCATTCTAATTCTGATCATTACTTGGCATAGGTGATCTACAATATTTCTTTAGGTTACCTATCTTATTACACTTGTAACATACCATGCTTCCATTCATCCAGCTTTTAGATTTTCCTCTGAAATGAGTCATCATACAATTTGCTCCAATGTGTCCATATTTTCCATAGTAATGACTATTTTACCAAGTGTTATAATCCCAATTGTATGAGTTATTCTTCATAGGTGACTTAGTCTATTCATTTGATGACCATCTAGGTTTATATCTGCATTCAAATTCTCTATGCCCATACTTCTGACAGTTGAAACAATTACCTTGAAACTTAGGTGAGGTAGATGGATTATTGACCTTAGACCTACATTCATGTGCTTGATGTCCATGTTTCTTATAGTTAAAGCAATGCCCATTGAACTTAGGTTTAGGATCAAACTTACCATGTTTTCTTCTACATATGTTGGTTCTATGTCCTGGCTTTCCATAGTGATGGCATGTGGGTTTTTTGTTCTTTGGTTTTGCATTCTTCTGTTCTCCATTCTTTGATGATTGTCGTTCTTCAGTAGATGATGCATGTTCATTTAGTCCAAGTCCAGATCTATCACCAAATCTTCTAGGTGACCTTAACAGTTCTTCAAAATATTTTGCAGCTTCATTAGGTTTGTTCATCCTTTCATTGATTTCCTTTTCAGATCTTAGTTCATTCCTCAATTGATCATTTCCAAACCTCAGTTGGTTGATTTCCATATCTTTCCTACCCAACTCTTGATTAACCAACATTAGTTGATTTATCATGTCTAGTTGATTATTAGTCAACCTTTGCATGTCACTTGTCCTTTCATCTAGTCTTATTGCAATTTGTCTATTATCTTCTTCAACTATTGTCTTATCATCTTCAACTTTCTTTTTCTGTTCAACTACTTCACAAAGTCTAATAGATTGAATTTCTTGTTCTCTCCTTAGATTTTTGATGCCATCATTTAGTATGGTATTTTTCTCCAATAGCTCTTTTATGGCTTTGTCACTTTCTACAGAGTTTCCATTATCAAATAGTCTAGTGGTATCTTCTTCTTGATATTGTGACTCATTTTGCTGAATGGCAATTTCTCTCCTTCTGCTCAAGGATTTCTTTAGTTCACTTCTGGCTGCTTCCAGTTGTTGTAATGCTAGTTGTGCATCAATCTTCTAATTCTCTATGACCTTTCCCAGCTTATAGACTTCCATCTCAAGATCTTTTTCTTCAAGTGGTTAGACTTTCTATGAGAAACCTTGCAGCTCTGATACCAATTGTTGGAAATATAATTGGGAAATGTGATACTAAGAGAGGGGGGGGGGGGTGAATGAGATATCACCTACTAATTCATTTTGATATGAATAAAAAATTTGCATGCCATCAACAATACTTGATCATAAAAAAATAACTAACATACTAAGAAGCATCCATGAAAGTACTCGTAACTCAATAATTTTGGTTACCTAGAAACCCTTGAAAGGTGAAACTAGGGTGGGGATGACACCCACAAATCTTCACTACTGCAGTAATAAATTTTCTTGTTAGGGCTTACAAAATTTGATCAAAACATGATCTACCCTATGAGGGGTCTGTCCTATTAAGAGCTAAAAGACTTATACAATCTACCTTGCTAAAGGGTTTGAAACTTACAATAAAGTAAGAACTCGGTTAAAAGATTAGAAAAAGTCTGTTAGGACTACTCAGTTAAGAGATTTACCCTGATACACTGGTTAGAATGTCTCAGTACTTGATCTTTCAATTTGCATTGTATGCAGATTAAAGATCTTCTCTTTACTGTATTGTATTAATCTCTTCTATCAGATTTATCTCTATTATGTCCTTTCACTACTTAGCTCAGTCACTAAATTCTATCTGAATGCTTCACTTCACTGAATGTGCCTCTCTACTCATTCCTTTCACATTTTCTATCTTTCACTCTTACACATTTTAGGGTCTAGAGCTTAATCCTTATATAATCAACAAAACATATTCATGATTCAAGATCTACGGTTTAGATTAATTCCTTTTGCCACTTAAGCCTTACTAATTTTTTATTGGCTCTAATTATTACATAGGGATCAATGATTTCAAAATAGATGTGTAATCAACTCCATAATTACCTCAACAAACAAAATACAAAACATGAATGTCGCCCAAAATGATTTACCTTGATCACTGTTCCATAACAAACTCATATGTCATTCCTGGAAAACTTGGAAAATGCAGTTCCTGATACTTGACATTCACTGTACTCATCATATGTTGATATCTCTGTCGTTCAACAATTATTGCATATAGGACTCGAAAAAACTAGAATCGACATACTACAAAAATACATAGTGACCATAAGTTTACTCGGCAATACTACTGCTCGGTAAGTATACATTACATAACTCGGCCTTTACATAATGACTTGGTCATAGTGATGATTGACCATCATTACCTAGATAAATGACTAAGTGTGGGTCACTAATAGTCAGCAAAACTATAGAGATCTACAAAATCAACATGTTTAAAAAAGTGTAACCCACTATTGTGGGGTAACCCAGGGGTTTAATTAGTTGTAGATTAATTTTTTTAATCAATTTCATAAATCCAAAACCATGTTAGAATAGATCTTTGATAACTTGATTAAAACATATGTAAACCATGAATAAGTGCATACATGAAACATGAACAACCAACATAATATTTTCAATGGAAACCCAAGATGGGAAAAATCATAGAGAATGTTAATTATCATGTGTAAAATACTAGTTTTTTTTAATTAAGTAAAATAGGTTTTACAGGGACCCTGAAACCCATAGCAGTTTAAAGTCTAAAGAAAGTTAAGAGAACCAAGAAAATAAAATAGAACAGAGTAGCTAGGATAGGCCACCACAAGGCCAAACAAGAAAAAAAGGAGAAAATAAAGCATAGCCAAAAGATAGAGCACCATGACCAATTATGCCAAGCTCCTGATCATTAACACCATGTTGCTTTCAAGGGCCTCCATTAGTTGAATTATGTCTTTGACGTTCTGCACTTGGGAACCTTGTGGGTCAATCTTCTCCCTATTCTTCCTGGTTCGAGCCCTGGTTCTTTTACTTGGTCCTTCAGTCGGTTCCTTGCCTTCCTTCATAGTCCTCTTCTCAGTTTTGGGGTCCATTTTTTCTTCCATCTTTTTAATCAGCAGCTTAAGGTTCTTGTTGGATGTTTTAAGGATGTTAAAGTTTTCCTCTGCCACTCCCTTGATGGTTTCTTCCAGACTTATCATTTTGGTTTCCATGTCCGTGACCCTGGTTTCCAGACTTGGCTTAATCTCTGTGATCTTTTCCTTGTTGTCCTAGCCCTAAATTTTTTCCTTGATGTCCTCAATCTCGTGGTAGAGCCATTTGAAAGATCAAAACTAATCCAACATATTTTTTTTAGTGTTTTTAAGAAAATCCATGTCCAACTCCCTGGCTTTATCACTGAGCACAACTAGTACAGGGTCTATCAATTCTTCCTTGTGGACTTTTCCATCATTGTCTTCTAGAATCTAAGGATAGATGGCTTCCCTTATAATTCCCATGTGCACGGTGTTGATATTAAAATTTCTCCAGACCTTTTTACCCCTCTCAGTGTCCTGACTATTATACTCCCCCTTGAGGCTTCTTCAGTCTTATCAATCCTTATGGGTGACTGGTTAGTGCCCTGCTCATTTTTATCTTCAGTCACGGGGGCTTGATTTTTAGTGTTAGTGTCTGGGGACTGAGGAGGAAGGGTTTTTTCCTTGTTGATAGTGAGATCGACCGACAAGTGGCTAGAAGGGTCCTGCCTTGGTTTGGGGGTGTCCTCCCTATCCTGTTCATGCATAATAGCGAAATCCAAAATGGGGTTTCCCACATCTTCTTCCGAATCCATTTTTTCCTTCTTTTCATTATACTCTTCCTTTGAGTTAGGCTTCTTCCTATCCTATATTTTGGAAAGTAATTCCTTCTTAATAGTTTTCAGGGGACGTTTTCGATGGGGAGCCCTTGCGCTATTTCTTGAAATCAAATTCCTTACTGTCATCCGAAGGGATGCCCACAGAAGAGCCCGAAGGAACATAATCCAAACCAGAGTACTCACTAATAGCCTTGCTATTCCTGATTTCCTTGCCCATGATTTTGGTTTTAAAGAATTCATATAACAAAAGGATTAATCTTTCATGTAGAGTAGGATTATCAATTTTCTTATCTCTAAAACCAGTTATATTCTTGTTCATTGATGACAAGAGATAATACGGAATGAAAATCTTGAAACCATGCCTAAAATGATTAAGCAAGATGAAATGATAAGTGTGGATTCTATCAAACTTGGTATCCAGGGTAATGTAGTAGATGAGGGCCTTAAGAACATACTGCTAGAGCATCTTGAAACTCCTAGGAAGGTAGTAGGTGCCTGCTTTGACAATGGTGTTCATCTCATTGCCATCCCTTGTGAACTTTTTGATGGCCATATTAGAAAGTTTTTGGTCTCTGTAGAATTTTTGGTCAGTAGTATGAATGCCAGTGACCAAAGAGATTACCTCCTCCATGACTGTGAATGACTTGCCATCAATCTCCACTATCCCATCTTTCTAGGTTTAGACAAAGATTTTGGTGATGTCCTTCCTGCACCCATGGAGACATTCAATAAAAGTGGTAACATCCCCTTTCTGTAAGGTGATCTAGATTTTTGTTCACTTCTTCCATTCCTCACTGTCACCCTCCAGCTCCCTTCTTAACCTCTCCCCAACCATGGCTTTAGTGATAGCTCTGGTAAACCTCTGGTTGTGCCAATAATTTCTGCTTGCCTTCTTTCTAACTTCAATGACACTCTTTCTAAAAGTAGGACTTTTGAAATGAATACAAGATATGGGGAAAGGGGCCCTTAAAGTGTGTGGAGGTGATGTGTTATTAAAACTCATGCAACTCTGCCACAACTCACCATGAGTGAAATAACTTCTCCTAACTATCTTGTTGCAGAAATAATTATTATTGGGTAAAGCCGTGGTACTTTGAAGATCGCCTCCATCTAGAGAATCCAGATTGACTTTATGGAAAGTTTCATCATTGTGCCTTAAGTAGTAAGTTTCCTTGCTGGCAGATGTGTAAAATACTAGTTAAGTTGACACTAGTTAAGGTAATTTTTATGAAAGGTGGATCACTACCAGAATTCTCACTACACGTAGACTCACTCTCCAAAAAAGATCACTACTGGTATTAGACCAAAAGATTCATAGCTGGATGAATCACTATAAATATGAAATAAGAAGATTGCATCTACATATGCATAAATTTAGTTCCCATTAGGCTCGGATCTCAAAACAACTTGTTTGCAATAAATCTGGCTAGAAATATTTAGAACTTTCTCAAAACCAACCTATACCAAATAATCCACACCAAAAACTACTTTCACTTATATCTACCTTTTTTTGGCTAGCACACACTCTCTCTATAAATTTTTTCATACCTTCACACACACACACACACACACACATTACTGGTATAACCACCAATTCGACCTCAAAATACCTTGTCCAAGAAAAAGTTTGTTAATACATTTTATTCCAAAAGTTAGGATCACATGTTACAATAGTCAGAGAAAACCCAAAAACCAAGGTCGACCATCAAAAAATAATTTAAAATAGGTCTAAACTAGATCTTTCCATAATGGAGATAAATAAAAAGTGGACCATAACACATGCATTACCTCGAACAAATAAAACATTATACAAATGCTATAGATACTAGAGAATAAGAAGAAATAACACAGTTAGTAACCATGCCTCTAGATTGCATCAACACAATGAAAAATAGAATATCAAACTACCAATATCATATCTAGAATAACAAAGAATTTGGGACCACTGAATAGTCTTCAACTGCAAGTCTTTACTTTTTACTTGAATGTGCGGGGTACATTAATCCTAAATTTTTTAATTATTGTTATCACTACTCCACAAGCATTCAAAATATCTGGAACACAATATCATATGTTACACCAAGGGAATAAACTTCTCACACCATCATCATTAGTTTTTAGAGAAAGGATCTTTCAGAAAGCACACCTGCAAACTATTACACTACAAAGGTTAGCTTTTACTCTCTTGTCCTCCATTAATTTATGGAGTAAGAATATTTTGGAAAGAACACCTTCAAATACTATCACACTACAAAAATTTTGCAATACTTAGCTTCTACTGTCTTTTCAACACTTGTCATTCATACTAATATAATGTATCTATATCCGATCCTTCTTGGACCACTGAGACTTATAAAAGCTACTCTTTATACTATGATCTATGTAGATTAGTAGTCTTGACCTCACTAACAACCAAACACATAAGTTCAACAAAATCGTGAGCTAAAACCACCCAAAAAAAACACCCAACTTATCTCTACTCCTAGTTTTCCTATGATGTTTCAAATCACACACCAACAAGACATCACTCTATGCAAGTATATAAATAATTAAGATGCCAATGATTATTTGAAACATCTTTTGGGAGAGGAATAAAAGAATTTTCAGGAATGTATTTGAAAATGTAGACCAAGTTTCTAGTAAAAATGAAAAATCAATCTAAGAAGTGGAAAATGCATGTGTAGTAGATGATCAATCTAAGAAGTGGAAAATGCATTTGCAGTGAAAACCAAAAGATGAGATCAATCTTCATAGCTTGGGATTCATTCATTCTAAAATATGGACACACGTCTTTCTTCCTTTTCATGGAAGGTTGTACATGCAAGGCCAAGGTTAGATAGAAGAAAAATCCAGTGGATTTCACCTCCAAAAGGAAAACTAAAATTAAATTTTGATGGGATTGCTAGAGGAAACCTTGGAATATTATGTGGTGATTGTGTGATTTGTGATCAATTAAGAAAAATCATTAGTGCAAAATAAATAAGACTTTCCATGGGAAGATAATATATATCAAAAGCACAACCATTTCTTCATGGTTTAATTCTTGCAAATAATTTAAAAATAAACAATATTCAAATATTTATTTATTTGCCCACCTCAAATCATCATTATTTTTTTTTTATCTATTTCCTCTATGCATTTGTACACCTTTCTCTTATCCCTCCAACTCATCAATGCATGTGCATTATAGGTTTCACATTCTCTTAATTTTTCTCAACCATTGATCTTAGAATTTACAGTCAACCATTGACCAAATGTGATGTGAGACATATAAATAAAAACTTTCATTCTCTCATTTTTCAATCTAGCACTTATGAGTACCTACAAGTTATATTCAATTTTCCAAGCGCCTATCAACTATTCTCATCAAGAGATAGCACTATTATTATTATCAAGCATCTATTATGAAACATCAAGCCTCCATAGTATCACAATGATATCAAAGTTATGGTATAAAATCTATGAGGAAATATACATAACAAATCATTCAAATAAGTCTCAATAACAATGGAGTCTTCTAAGGTCTTTGTATTTGTATATTTGTTTATCATTTGATTTTATGCATATATCTTAGATTCTATTTTATGATTGTGTGCTTTGTGAGTTTGGATCTTACATTACATTGTAGAAGGAGGTCCTAGTAGCCATTGGAAACTATGATCGAAGGTTGGCTACAAGTGATATTAGTGGGGTCTTTAATAAAGCATCCTTGAGGGAAAAACTAAATTTAAGAGAACATCACAAGTTTTTCCTTTGGGCTTGTTAAAAGGCAATATGGAGGAGTATAAGGTTTCTTTAGGCTAGATGACTAGCTCTCGTCTTGTACAGTTTTGTTGTTCGCTCTTTACATATTGGTTGACTTGCTATTCATTCTATATAACAATAATTAGTAGGAACGGCTATGTAAAATATATATCATCTTTATTTAAGATTATTATTTTCCTTAATCAAACAAATATATAAAGAGAGTACAACAAAACTGTATAGCTGTCTGTATAAATGTATATGTATATACAAACACATATACATATAAATACATACATAAATATATTTATATATATAAATATAATATACATATATAATCCCAATATATAATATATGTACCCAAAAAAATAATTTAACAACCTGAAAGAATAACAACACTAGAAAAGGGGTTGACAGAGACAGCCACCAAACAGTCAGTGCTTAGAACTCAGCCGGTTCAGTGTATTTCAATGGGAGCACTGAATTTCTACGAGTCTGAGTCAGCTTAAATATATCTTCAATTTGGAAAGTGGAATTAAACTCATTGCACTGGAACTGCTGACATTTTCAAGCATCTCTATGTTGACCGTCAGCTTGTGAAACCTAATTTTTTAATCACAGTGGGAGTATTATTCAATGATGGTTTATCCCAAGAAAATCTATTACAATTTGGACTACCTAAGCTTATTGACTGTATCAAAAAATATAATTTATAATGACAATGAGTGAATGAAGACTACAAATCCCATCGTAACTCTAATTGATTTCCAGCTTTATTTGTCAGACACGACATTTGTAAGCTCTTTTCACCTTCTTGGCCTTTTGACGGTGAACTTTGGTGCGCCAAAGTGTATTATTTGCATATACTACAAATTGTATCAATCTCTTTGGTAAACAAGCTGGTAATTTTTTTTAATTATATTGTACAAGGTTGTATAATCTAATTTAGAAACAATAATAATCATTATGAATCTTATATATTATACAATGGTATTGTTGTTTTTAATAAATTGTATAATGTAACATAATAATCATTGTGAACTATGAAAATTTGGTATCATGATAGATAACAAACTTAGCTGCAGAGCATCTAACTATTTGATGCTGCTAAACTTATCTTCATAGCTTACAGACTGTATCAATCACTTGGATGATGATATAAAGTTATCTAGCTGTTACATTCTGAAAGAACACTAATCCTTTTCTCAAAAGTGTTATGCACGTTTTTGAATGTTATTAGAGAGTATACCTGCAGAACCGTATCCAAAATCTCCTGAAGATAAAGCTGATGTTGTTGTTTTACCCAACACAAGTTGGTCAAAGGAAACAACTCAGAGACGAGATGTTAATATTTGCATGATATAGCTTGAAATTTTCTAAGGCGAATTGTATCGTTATCATGAAAAAGAAATGGATTTTTTTATTTCTCAAAATTGGAGGTAATGTTTGTGAGTACAATTGATTAATTCTTTTTTATTAATTTAAAAGGCTTTAGTTACATTGTATTAGCAGATATATCTATAATTTTTCAATATTAATTTTTTTATTAAGAATGTTCAAGAAACCATCAACTTTTTCAAAATTTCAAGCTAATCTTTTTAGCATTTATCCCAGCCAAAACAACTTAATTTGTTGAATTGTCAAATCTTCATCTCTATTGTTTACCAAATTAACATCATCATATGTTAGGTAGAAATTTTTTTTATCAACATAATATAATCATTGTCCAATCTGTATTAGTTTCCCATTTAAGATCTTCAACTTCACAACATCTCATTTATTTTTCTTCTTAACTCATTCATCTTATATCATTACGGAATGATATGACAACATAATACAAACCAAAAAATTAATTTCTTGATATCAATGACAAGACAATAACTGATCTAACTTTTCTACTATCATGTATTCCTCTAATCTTGGTCAGTATTCATCATCAGCTCTATTAGATAATCAATCTTCAACATTACTATCAGTTATAGTAACACAATTGTCTTTGTAAATATTTCTTTTCTTTTCTTTGCTCTTCTAGGCCTTGTTTTCTAGTGATTTTTTCCCATTTTTCTCTGTGGGAATTACTTTTATTAGCATAGAAGATGGTATTCTTAAAAGGGAGGCCCACCTTATACATTTTTTAATTCTTTTCATCTTTCGATTGATTGTGATGACCATGTCTACATTCATCCAAGGTTCATTTATCATAATCATGACAAAGGAAGGTAGGGCAACAATGAATATGGATAGGTATGAAGATTTCCAAATCATACAAAAGGTTCATCCCAATGAGCAGATTGGTGACACTCAAACTTAGCAGGTACTAACAAATAAGCTTATGAACTACCATAAAACCGTGGTTCCCTTTTATTTAAAGTGATTATAAAATTGATGGGTCAGTGAAACAAGTATAATCGACATGAGGAAACTCATAAAGTATGGTGAAAGAAGTACCTCCTACCCTGTTAAAAAAGAGAGGATCAAAGAATCAAAGGATAAAGGACCCACATGGTCCATTGCATAGTAACTATAATTGGTAAAAGAATGTGTAAGGGCAAGTGACATCTCTCTATCTCTCAAATATTTTGAATAAATTGAAAGAACTCTCAAAGAACACACATGACATGGTTTATTGAGGAGTGTTCCTCACTTTGGTAATCCAAGATTATAAATAATGTCAACTCACAATGTTAAACACTTCCCTAAATAGTACTTGTTCTAGATATTCAAATATTGTAGTAGATTTCAGAGTCCTAAAATGTATAGGGCATTTTTTACGGAAGGAGGGACTTGAAATAGCTAGGGCCAAAGGCATACCTAACTATTCAGCCACCTTGCAGAGTATAACACAATAGAAACAACAACACAAAGAACAACACCTAGGAGAGAAGGAACAACAAATACTTTTATTGATTCATCCAATTATAGCATACATGCCCCAATGTGAGGCCTTTCGGGTTACGACCAACAAGATTTGCCAATTACTTCTTTTCTATCTCTAAGTCCCCCAAAACAATGCTTAACCTAAACCTAGACATCATTATTATACTTTCCAAAATGGCTTACATAAGATTCTAGACCATTACAACAAAGAAGGCCAACCACAAAATGGTCAGATGCATATCCCAAGACAAGATCCAAACATTAAATTCATGATCCAAATTAAATACAAGAGTCAGCTCCAACTAGAAACCAATAGAGACAAACTTGAGCAAAGAAGAATTGAGCATCAACAAATAATGGGTTCACTCGATACAAGAAGTAACACTCAGCCAATACTGAGGAACTCGACACATACAAGAATGCTCAGCAAAGACTGCAACTCGACACTTATTGGCAGAATGAAAAAAAAAGAGCAAGATAAAAGGAAACCCAGGATGCTCCTGCATCAGACAACCAAGGTTGAAAGAAATGATTCTCTTGAATCATTGAGATGTCACAACCCAAGCTGAATCCAACTCAGATTGGAAAATCCATGAAGCATCTTCCACTAGTCTATTCTTCCACTTTACCAAATAGTCATAGTAATCTCTTCCTCTTGTGCTTTTACCAGTCCTCTGATCCAATATCTGTTCAAATTCATCAACATAGTTCTTAGGATAATCATCTGATATAACAATGTGATCATCTGATTCATGAGGATAATCATCTAATATAAAAATGTCATCATCTGATTCATGATACTTATGAAAATCAGCAATATTGAATATGGGAGATATATCCATTTCATTAGGTAACTAAACTTCATAAGCATTACCACTGTTAAACTTTCTCAAAATTCTACAAGGACCAAACATCTTCATTTTCAGCTTAATGTATGTTCCAACATGAAATCTTCCATTCTTCAAACGAACCATTACCTCATCACCAATTTAAAAAACATGATTTCTTGTAGACTTATCAACATTTTCCTTATACTTCTGATTACTTTGCTCCAACTTCAACTTCACTTCCTCATGTAAAGACTTCATAAAATCAGAAAATGTTTCCCCTTCAGCACTTCTCTTTTCTTCACCAACAATATCCCTCAAATTTGATACTCCTCTAGGCTGCATTCCAGTAACAATCTTGAAAGTTGTTTTTCTTGAACTCCTATTTATAGAATTATTATATGCATAGTTAGCTTGTGCCAAAACCATATCCCAATTACTTGGCTTATCTCCAACTAAATAACTCAACATATTACCCAAGCTTCTATTCACAACCTCTATCTATCCATCTGTCTGTGGATGAAATGTAGAACTAAACCTCAACTTAGTATCCATCTTCTTCCACAAAGTCCTCCAAAAATAACCAATAAACTTTCTATCTCAGTCAGAAATAATACTTCTAGGTAATCTATGAAATCTAATAATATCTTTAAAGAAAATCCTAGCAATATGCATAGCATCTGATGTGTTCTTACATGGTATGAAATGTGCCATCTTAGAAAATCTATCCACAACAACTAATATGGAATCATACCCTCTTGCTATCTTAGGGAATCCAAGAACAAAATCCATACTCATGTCACTCCAAGGTTTCTCAGGAACAAAAATAGGTGTATACAATCCAGTATTCTGACTTACTCCTTTTGCAACTTGACAAATTCCACAAGTCCTTACAAACTTCTGAACATTGTTATACATTGGTGGCCAATAGTACTTTTCCTTAAGAAAACTCAATGTCTTATCAATTCCAAAATATCCAGCCAATCCACCACAATGCTTTTCCTTAATCAAATTAATTCTCATAGAGCTTCTTAGTATACACAACTAAATTCCTTTAAACAACATACTTTCTTGAATGAAATATTCCTCAAACTTACTTAGTTCTTTTGAAAAATTTAGTGCTCTGCATTCTCTCCACACCTCAGAAAAATCAAGGCTAGTGTCATGAAACTCCTTCATCTCAGTCACCAAAGATTGTCTTCTACTCAATGCATCTGCAACTTGGTTAGTGACTCCACTCTTATGTTTGATCACAAATGTGAAACTCTGTAAGTATTAAACCCACTTCATATGTCTCTTATTCACCTTATGTTGACTTCCCAAATATTGCAGAGCTTTATGATCAAAATACAACACAAATTCACTCAATAACAAATAATGTCTCCCCTTTTTCAAGTCTTGAACAATAGCATAAAACTCTTGATCATACAAAAAATAATTTTTTTTGCATCATTTAAATTCTCACTAAAGAAAGCAATAGGTTTATGTTCCTGACTTAACATAGGTTCTATTGCACTACCACTTGCATCACACTCAACTTGAAATACCTTATTAAAATTAGGCAAAGCTAACACAGGTAACTCGACAACCTTTTGTTTCAAAGTCTCAAAACTCTTATCATCTCCGTGTGTCCACTTAAATTCCTTTTTATGTCCTCTTATAGTCTCAGTCATAGCATTACAAAAATAACTAAAATTCTTAATAAAATTTCTATAAAAACTAGCCAAACTATGAAATGATCTTACCTCACCCACATTCTCAGGTGTAGGCTACTCCAAAATTGCCTTAACCTTCTTAGGATCCATTTTCAAAACATCAGTTGAAATCACAAATCCTAAATGTACAATCTCTTCTTGCATAAAGGAACACTTTTTCAAATTAATCAGCAACTTCTCCTCTTTCAATCTTTGCAACACTTGTTTAATATGCTCAGGGATTTCTTGTTTAGTTCTACTGAATATCAGAATATCATCCAAATAAACAATCAAAAACTTACCCAAAAATCTCTTGAGAACTTCATTCATCAACCTCATGAAAGTACTAGCTCCATTAGTCAAACCAAAAGGCATAACCACCCACTCATACAAGCCATCTTTTGTCTTGAAAGGAGTCTTCCACTCATAACCTTCTCTAATTCTGATCTGATGATACCCACTCTTCAAATCAATCTTGGTAAAATACTTTTCTCCACTCAAACAATCCATTATGTCATCCATCCTCAGTATAGGAAACCTATATTTCACTATTATCTTGTTGATATCTTTGGACTCGGTACACATTCGCCATTCTTCATTCTTCTTAGGTGCTAACACAACATGCACAACACATGTAATCAATCTTTCTTTGATCAAACCTTTATCCAACAACTCTTGCACTTGTTTGTTGAGTTATTCATTCTTAGTAGGTGTCAATCTATATGGTTCTTTATTCGGTAAACTAGCTCCAGGAATTAGATCCATACAATGACTTATACTTCATACTAGTGGTAAACCATCAAGAATATCTTCTGCAACAATCTCCTTGTATTCATTCGGAAAGTTTTCAATTTCTACTTGTACTTGGTCATTACTATTTTCTATCACTTAGCATTTACCATTTTTTTTCACTTGATCATTACTACCACAACTTGGTCTCTTAGAAATTATAGAAAAACAAACTTGATTCTTATTCATATCCTTTTCAAATTGCTTTCCATTAACCATGTAAATTTTCATAGTAGTATAGTTTATCTCATCTGGAACTTCAATCAAAGGTAATCATGTTTTCTTTCTCCTTTTCACCCAAAGAGTATATTGATTCAATCTACCATCATGCACAACATATCTGTCATACTGCCAAGGTCTACCCAACAGAATATGACAACAATCCATAGGCATAATATCACATAGAACTTCATCAAAATAGCTTCCAATCTTGAATTTCACAACACATTGCTCACTTACCAACAATTTATGCTCATCCTTGATCCATTAAACATCATAGGGTTTAGGGTGTTTCAACCTCTATAATTTCAACTTTGTAAGCAGCTCCTCTGATGCCAAATTTGCTAAGCTTCCACTGTCAACAATCACTTTGTAACATTTTCCTGTCATCTTACATCTGGTCATGAAAAGACTTCTCCTTAGAACAGGTTCTTCATCAACACTTTTATTACACAAAGTTCTTCTTACCATCATATTTTCTCAATCTTCAGGTCTACTTGATGAACCCTCAAGATTATCTTCTACCGCAACATTTCTATGACTTTTTTCATTCCCATTAGAGTGTCTACACTAAAAGGATCTATTCCCTTCTTTACCACATCTATAACAATTACCACTAAAACCACCTCTAGAATAAGAATTACCTCTTCCTCAGTATGAACTAGTACTACCTCGGTGAGAGCTACCACCTTTCCACTTGGTCTTGAGTTTATCTTCAATTTTTCATGCTCAAATTTTCCCTTATCTGGCACAGAATCGTCAGATCTTCCACCTTCACCATAGGATCTACCTCTACGTCTTTGGAATATACCACCTCTACCTCTTTGTCTTTGTTCATGCCTCTTTGTCAAAATTTCATCAGCTTTCAAGGCATATTGATATGTTTCTTCCACACTATCCAATTTCACAAAGCTTATTTCATCTTGAATTCTAGATCTCAATTGATTCAGGTACCTTGCAACTTTCTCAACCTCATCATCGACATGTCCAGATCTGATGTCCAATCTATAGAATTCCTCAATGTATTCTTTCACAGTCATGTCCCTTTGTCTAAGGTTTTGTATCTTCCTCAATAAGATAACTTGGTAATCAATAGGGAGGAAGTTATTCTTCACCTTATTCACCATTTTCAACCAAGGTCTGATCTTCTCCTTTCCTCTTCTATGTCTATCAGTTTGCAAATGCTCCCACCATAGTAAGGCATGACCTTTCAATCTAGTAACTGCAATTTTTACCTTCCTATTCTCAGCAATGCTTTCAAACGCAAAGAACTTCTCCATATTAGAGATCCAATCCAACACAATATTTGTATCCAACTTTCCATCATAAGGAATAACTTGAACAATAGGCTTTGAATAAGCCCTAGACAATACTCTCAAAAATATTTCCTCATCTTGATCTTCCTCGGGTTCTAGATTAGGGTTTTGTGCCTCTGTGTCATCATCACTCACATCATTAACATGCACTCCTCTCCTTTGGCTGTCTCCATAGCATCTAATCTGGATGCAATTTGTCTCAACATGTCTATTATGGCATTATCAACATTTCCTCTACCTTGAACCATCTTAACAAATAGGTTTATGCAAGATTGTAACCCTCTACAAGTTATAGGTCAAATCCACAAATCTACCACCCTACAAACAAATACAATTTAGGGTTCTACATGATCCAATCTTCTCAAGGAAGAACCTTAAGCTCTGATACCACCTAACACAAGGAGGGACTTGAAATAGCTAGGGCCAAAGGCACACCTAACTATTTATCCACCTTGCAGAGTATAACACAGTGGAAAGAACAACACGGAGAAAAACACCCAGCAGAGAAGGAACAAAAAATACTTTTATTAATTCATCCAATTATAACATACATGCCCAGCTGTGAGGCCTTCCGGGTTACGACCAATAAGATTTTTCAATTACTTCTTTTCTATCTCTAAGTCCCCTAAAATGTTGCTTAACCTAAACCTGGAGTATTGGAAACTATAATTGAAACAATTTTTATATTGTAATTGATGTCAAACCTTAATTGGTATGACAATTTCTATCTAGGAGAGTACTGAACAATCTGACAATAGGTAGAGATAATCATTCCATTATCTTTCTTAAGGGTAAGATATCTATGCTATGGATTACCCATCCCCATCATGAAATGTATTTAGATTGTCAACCTAGGGATGTAGACTTGAAATGAGACAACACAATTTGTGCACTAAGTTTCTTTAGGAGTCATAACACCTATGCTATAGAAAAATAAAATGCATGAAAGGAATCTATGCTATTTCAGTAGGAAAGTAAACACACTTGACTATTGAATGGAATTACTATGGAAAACTTATGAAATGAATCTAAGCCTACCTAGCAACTCAAAACATTCAGTATACCCATTTCTGCAAATGCTGCAGGAACAAACACAGTGGCAATGCTGCGGGAATAAAATAGTAACTCTATTTGAAAATAGGAAAAGTACAGGAAGCAAATTTATTCTAACTTAATCTAATCCACCCTCCAAGTGGGCCCCCTTGGTTGGCTTCTGCTAACTACTCAACACAAGAGATAATTCAAAATCACTCTTCCATTAAATTCTTCTTAACTAGTTACATAACAACTGAATAACTCATGAAGAAAAAAAATAAAGAAACTTCCACTATACTGAATACATAATTCTATCTTTATTCTTTTTTACTAAATCAGTCAAAATCCCTTTATATCAAGGATTGACGCTTATTTAAAACATAACATAAAAGTCTCATTAAACCTTGCCAAATATGGAGGAGATAAAACAACCACAACATAATACAATTACTGTTGACAACAGAATAATAGTTATGAGGAAATATAGTAGGACTAATTCCCTATATTTTCTAGAATAGTAGCTCCTTTAAAGCTCAGCATATCCATTGGAATCATGCTAGATTCTCCCGCCATGGTTGGTCTTCTAATGCTCCTTCTTTAATGCAGATGCACCACTCTTCATACCGCTCTGTGTTTACCTGAAAGGTTAGTAACATTCGGTACACATATGCAAGTCAACATTTTCAACTCCTCCTTAAATGTTAGAACACAACTTGAAATAATTATATGAAGTACTGCATTATATTTATAATAGTCAGCAAAACATATCACTCAAGCTACCCATAGATTTTGTGGCTTTAGCTGTACTTGGCATAGGTTCACGTAAGTATAAGTAATAAAATGTCTCGGAAATATTTGTCAAAGTATCAACAAAATATAAAGATCATAACAAAATAGAGGCAATAATTAGACTCATCAAGTACCATATCTATTGATTGATGAAGAGGATTTTGGAAAGGAGATAAGAAGAGAACCTAAGGAAAGGTTGAGTTATTTGATACTTAAATGGGTACTTGATTAGTTGGCACATTGAGAAGATACTATATTGTTTATCTAAGTAAGAATAAAGACTAGAGAGGTTGGATTAACTGAGAAAAAGTGAAGAAATCTAGTTTAAGATGAGTGATGTTAGTGTCGACCGAGTGCTAGTATATGCCAAATAAATCTAGTGTTGACCGAGCATCAATATTTTCTAAGCCGTGGGAAATTACTGAGCACAGATAGTGTTTTCTGAGGAAAATAGTTTGTAGTGGTGATCAAGATATATAGTGAGGACTGAGGAGAAGAACACAATATTGATCGAGTGTCAGTAAATTATATTTGGAGAAATAATTAAGATTCCCACCCAACATAGTTGAATTCTTGGGATATGTAAAATGTGTTGTCATTATTAATGAAGTGTATGGAGCATTTAATGCATGGTAAATCATTTCCTTTTGGATTGAAAGAGAAGTTTGGAGATGTATCTAGAAGGAAGGATGACTAACATAATGATTGAATAATTTGATGAATCTAACCTAAACCTAAGATCTACGGAGGAGATTAAGAAGTAAAAGATAGATCTACCTAATCAAAGAGGTATAAAGGAAAACCTAGTTGTGAGGTTATGAAGGATGAATAAGAGGTTGATGTTATTGATGGATATGTCTAATCAGAAGTATGAAGGTGAACTTGTGAAGGAGATGAACAAAGTTGTGATTGCTTGAAGTGAATTCTTAGTAGATCAGAGATGGAGATGGAAATGGAGATCAGTCAATAAATCAACATATATGTGTGAATTGGATCTCTATTTGCAAATTGACTTGTATGTTTTTTAGATCAGAAACTACTGTTACTTTCTAACCATTGTATTGGTCTAAATCCTTTAATCAAGGTTAACCTAATAGTCATTGTATAAATCCTTTAATCAAGGTTAACCTAACAGTCATTGTATAAATCCTTTAATCAAGGTCAAATTCTAATGGAATGTTCTTAAGTCCTCTAACCAGGCCACTTTTGATAGAGTGTTTTAGAACCTTTAATAGGGTCACACCTAACAGTGTGTTTGTAAAATTTAGGGTAGGCTTTTCACAGAGCTCACTTCAGAAGAGTGAAAATCAGTAGCATGTTTCAAAGTGGTTTTTCCCAAGTTGGGTTTCCACTATAAATCCTAGTGTTATACTTGTGTGAATGTTTTGATGTTAATGTTGTTATATTCTGCAAGTTAATTACTTTTGGATAGTGGATTGCATGTTATATGTTTCAGATATATGCTATAGAGACCAAGTTGAATAGCTGATTATATATGAGATTGTTGAAGTGCTAGAAAGTTCAATTGGTGCATCTAGACCTAAGGATAACTAATTCATCCCCCCTCTCAGTTATTCTAAAATATTCTAACAATTGGTATCAAAGCTATTGGTGTTGGAATTAGGAGAGATAGGTATTAAGAGGGGAGGGGTGAATCAGTGCCTTCAAAACTTTACTTGCAAAACCTTTCAGATCTATAACTGAATACTTGTGATAACTGATCAAAATAACTTGAATATAATTGTATAAATCAATCATCTAGTTAACTTAAGAAAGTAAACAACATGAAATCAATATGAAAATCACATAACATAAGTATTTTGGTAACACAAAAACCCTTGTAAGAAGGTAAAAACTAGGGTGGGGATGCCACCCACAAATTCTTCACTACTGTAGATAGAAAAGGTTTGCTTGTTAAGGCTACAAGTTTTGATCACTTCTAGTGATCTTACCCTGTTAGGAGTAACATGTTAGATCAGCTAGATCTACCTAGTTATAGGATTTAAACAACACTAATGAAGTGTGTACTCGGTTAAGAGATTTACATAAGACTGTTAAGTCTACTTTGTTAAGAGATTTATCAAAAACTCTATCACAATTGTCAGAAAGTAATAGGCAATTATCTGCTGGTTGACAACTCAATTGTCTGAAACAGATCTATAAGTGCTCATCAAAATATCACCTTATCTGTGATGGTTTTCTACTCTGTTCTGCTTGGTAGCCTTCTCTGATTCTACTCAATCTGATATCCTCTGTACTCTATTCTGCTCGGTAAACTGATTGTCTTGAAGATAGGCAGTTTCTTCAAGTGCTCTATGATTCATATATATTAGTTCACCAACCTCATAACATGGTGCGAACATACAAAATATATAGTGTTCTATTTTTGTCACCTTAGCAAAAATTAGGTTACAAGAATAATCATAACCCTAAGATCTATGGTGCAAAATAACCTGGATCAACTATTACAATAAGATAAACATTACATTTAATGAGTATCTATTTACAATAAATGCTCATCAATAATGGTAAACCATTTTATGATCTGTTGTAGCCATTTGCATAGAAGAATGTGCCATTTCAGATTACTATGCCATTTTCTATGATCATCAGTAAACACTGTATAATCTGCTCAGTGTATATTGTGATGCTCAATGTTTACTATTTGTTGGTGTCGGTGTAAAAGCTTTAGTGACTGCTTTGTCTTACTTCTAGTTACTGACCAACTCAATATAAGTAATCAACCAACCTATTTACTATCCTTTGATACTAATGACAACCTTAAATGCTCAATAGAGATTAACAATTTCCCCCTTTGGCATTAGTGTCAAAACTTTGAATGTATATAGACAAAATGTTTCTATATATTCCTTATGTCTTTGCCATATACATATCCAAAAATTTCTAAGTACGAAGTACTCCCCCTCAGTGCATGCTCCTGGTAGTATGTAATATACATATCAAAGTATACTTATTTGGCATATACATGGTTTCCCTCTTTTTGATAATAATGCCAAATGCAAAAAAAAAAATATATAATGTCTACTTACATATTATCAAAAATGTGGTGATGGGTTTTCTTTATAGACTCCAAGAGGTTGTCCCATTCCTCTTTCAAGTTGGTAAGAGCAATATGCTCAAGACCGAATTGTGCATGCATGTCAAAGATATTATCCAACATCAAAATCTCTGGTGTTGCTACAAGTTGTTCAGATTTGACAATGTGTGCTTCAAAAATTTTCAGGTAAGGAGTGAGTTCTTTTTGTAACTTTGTAACCTGATCGGTGATGTGTGCTTCTTGTTTCCTTAAATCTTCTATCAGCCACCGGAGTTCTTGAGCTCGATTAATATGCTTTAAGAAAGTAGTTGGCTCGGTGATAGCTGCTTGTGTACTCAAATGTATCTTTTCTTCTAAACCTTTTATCTTTTCACTGACTTCTATAGTGAAGGTGTCTAAAGTACAAATCTTGATGAGAAATTGATAGATTATCCGAGTAATACATTTTACCTTGATAATGACCTCAGATAATTTTACCTTGTTTAGTGCCACTTCTATGCTTATCCTTTCTGCCAGTTTGTTTTGAATATTTGATTCTGTCCATTCTTCTATTCTTTTGTCTGCATTGGTATCAGGGGCATTGGTTTTGTCGGCGAGTGTAGCAAGTTGATCTAAGATGGGAGTATTCTCATCAATATTTGTTTTCGGTACTATCTATTGCAGAATATCCCTCACATCATTTAACACTTCTTTATGTTTGTGTTCTTGCCTTAACTTTTCTTGTGCCACTTTTCTTAACATAATTTCCCATATCTACTTAGTTCCTCGGGGCTTAGGGCTCTCAGGTCACATTCTGGTATGATTATAACTTCATCAATGGTGATCATCCCTTTGGCTTTCTTCTTCTTCTTCTTCTTCTTCTTCTTCTTCTTCTTCTGTGCAAGAGGTGACTTCTTCTCAGTTATAACAATAGTGTTTTCTCCACTTTTCAGAGTATCTTTCCTAATTGACACTATATCATCCTTCTTCTACTCCTCGGTAGATGGTGTGGGAGTCTCGGTTGTAGTGTCAGGTGGGTTCACCTCGATTAACTTTGTTTCTTCTGGTTCCTTTGTTTCTATAGACTGTGCTTCTATTCTGTTAGGCTCATTTTTATCTACAGGTTGCTCAGGTGCTTGAATCTTAGTTGTATCTTTATTTGGCTCAGGTGAGAAGCATCAGGTTGTACTTGTGACATTATTTCAACTACCTCTACAAGTACAGGTAGTTCACATAGTAGAGATGTGAACACATTATTAGTGTCTAATGCTTCATCTTTGTATGGCGCAATTGTCACATCTTTGTCATCCTCATCATCAGGATCACCTTTAGTGATATCCTCAATGAGTGCATCATCATCGAGTTTCTTTTGCAAGTGGATCTTTACATGATCCGGTGCATCCAATGAAATTTTGATTTCTTCCTTTTGTTTGGTGATATCAATTACCTCGGTAATTGATATACCAGTGTCCTCTATTTTCTTTCCTTTGTCATCATCGATGAAAATACCTTTACCTTTTGAATTGTGTCTCTTCTTAGATAGTTTCAGGAATGCTTCCTATTCAGCTTTCTCTTCTGCTTGCAAAATTAATGTCCATAGAGAATCACATATGACATCCATATCATCCACATTCTCATCCATGATCTTCATTGCTCTATTCTTGACTAGAAATCTAGCCTGATACTTTGTCATGTATTCACTTACAACAGCATAGCTAAAGTGTGAGGCTGCATGACTTGGTGATCATTCTCTTTTCCTTTCCTCTATATCTAGTGCAATAGCCCATCTTTCACTTATTTTGTCATCAAGTTCCTTTGGCAATTGACATGCGAATTCCATTGGTACTCTCTTGAATTTAATCATCATCTGGACGACAACATGTTCTAGCTTTGTCTTGTCCTCAATTGATATTTTATCAAATTTGCCTATGCCTGGATCTGTAAGATTTCCATTCTTAATTATATCTTCAATTATTTCTTCTATTGTACTTTCCTTGTTACAAACTAACTTGAATTGATTAGGATCATTTTTGGTGTCAGTCTCCTCTATATCTTCTTTACTTCTTATGTATTTCCTCTTTTTCTTCGGTGTCTCAGCTACTTTCTTGGTCTTTCTCTTAACATATTTTTGTGTCAGTGTAGCTACTCATCTTTTTGTTACTTTTACTGATTCTACTTGCTTGGTAGATTGTGTAGCAATTGACGAACGTGTCTTCATTCCTTCAAGTTCTGGTAGTTGCATTTCTTGTTCATCATTGGTGGGAGGAACCGGTGTGTGATTCTTTTCTTTGTCTGAATCGATCTCCTCGCTATCATAGGGCTTGTCAGCCAACTGTAACTGACCTTTGGTTGCTTCTTTAACTGGTGACTCCCTAGGTGAGTCAGATGCATTTCCATATTTTGCTGTGAGATCTTTTCTCATTTTCTTCACTCTTCTAGACATTTTTCCGATCTCTATGTCTATTGTGATTCGAGACTTAGCTTCCTCATATATGCAAAACCTACTAGCAGTGATGCCTATCGATAATGCCAGCAATGCATTACTAGCTTTCAAAGCGAAATCATGATTCATTTCATATCCCATCGGTGCTAACCATTTTGTTCTTAGTTCTACTGCCTTTATCATTGAGTGGTTTGTGCTTACTACAAAACATATGTCATCTTCAAATTTACTTACTAAATCCCTTGGAATTCTACTCCTTTGTTGCATTTTTGCCTAAAATTCTTTGAAATATGACTTGAATTCCTTAGTCAGATTGTCTCCTAGACTTTTCATCTTTTCACCGATTTGTGCAGTTCTCAGTTTGTCAAATTGTCAGTTTACTTTATCAATACCTGGTACATATTTTTGTAGATAGAAAAATGTATAGACAAGAAGTGATCCATACTTACATGTATTGGACTTCTTTGCTTTTATTGTCTTCATATTGTCATGCAGTTGGTGTAGTAGTAGTTCTGCAAGATCTACCTGGTGATCTTTCTTCACAATTTTATATGTCATGTCCACGGTGCTGTAGGGTACACTATTTGGTCTGCTAGATTGAAATATCTTGTACCCGATGACATGAGCTATGAATTTTACCATTGGATCTTTGATAGTTGAGATTTTCAGTGCCCTACCGTCCCATTGAGCTCCAGTGTTCTTTTCAACATTGAGATGAGATGACCTTCGAAAGGCTTTGGCTTTGTTAGTTGTAGGGTACCCAGTAACCCTACTGATAATCTTCTTTGTGACCTCAACAAGTTTATCTAACCAAAAAATTTCATCATGAAATTTTCTTAGCATGATTCTTATCCAGTCATTTTGGAAGGATTGCGGGAAGTATGTAAAACACTGTAACCCTGACTCCTCAATCTTCTTGTATTCGTATTTAATCTTTCCATCTAGTCCATAGGCTTGTTGATAAGCAGCAATAGTCTCAAAATCACATACTTGACCGATTTTGCAATGAATATAGGCCCTAACATCTTCTGTTAACAAAACCCTATCTGGAATACTAGAAAATGCGCGCATATCATCTGTTTGTGCTGCAACCTTGGGATGAGGTTTGAATTTCTCCTTGGTGAAATGTGGCCTTATAATTAATTCTACTTCCTCCTCAATGTTCTACAATTTTCTTGTAGTCGATGTCGATGCCATAAATTATTTCTAGGGTTTCAGCAAACAATAGATAACTAGTGTTCCGTAGGCAGATGAACTTACTCGTTATCATCGAAGAATTATTGTCGGTTCGATCTAGAGTAGCTTTGGATCTTTTTTGAAAATCTTTAGCTCAAACTCTTCTCTATAAGATCTCTATTCTTCAAAATTGCAATGTAACAATGAACTCTATTTCCGCGTATTTATAGGTTTTTTGATATTCTTGCTCAAACTTTGGTGCATTAAATGAGTGACCTAACTTCTGATACGAAATAGCTATCAGCTCGGTAATGTCTACAATTTATTTTTCTCGGTTAACATAGAATTTCTTCATCAGTTTGCATTGTTGTTGGTTAACCTTGTATAGTGATTACCGATGGGTAACCAACTCACGTTTCTTCTTTTACTGACTATGTGACATTTGTAAACTTATAACACATAAACCATAGTACATCTTTATTCATGCATATTTGGTATTTGTACATCATGTATAAGGAACTGTATGTAAAATGTGATCATTTAAAATGTCAGTTCCATACATACCTTTGTCATCTTAAGTGGAGGTACCGATGTCACCCAATCCAATGGATGATGTTTCACCGACAATTTTACTTGACTCAGTATTCTCTTTAGATGCCTTCTTGCACATTATGTTCCTTGAATTCATAATATCTGCAATGTTATATCCACTCTCAAATATATGGTTTTCATCAGGTGCTCAGTCTCTATAGTTCTTGCTTACATGACTGACCTTGTGACAATGCATACTTGCCATTCCTGCATTTGTCTAGTTTCTTGATTGTCCAATCTGATTCTTTCTGTAACAGTTTTCTGCAATATGTCCATAACGACCACATATAGTACAATTAGTCCATGTATTATAATCCCAAACATATGAGTTACCTTGTCTCTTCGGTTGATATGACTTTCATTGTAGTTTCTCTTTAGGTGTCTAGACTTGTTTCATTTTCACCTTGCAGTCTCTTGTAGTGTGTCCATGCTTATTACAAGTATAGCATATTTTCTCCTTAGTAGTATTATTAGGAATGTCATTCTTGTTAGCTTTGCATTGATAAGCTGGATGTCCAAACTTACCACAAGAATAACAATATCCATTGAATTTAGGAATGATAGGAGGTTTACCTTGTGCTTTGCTTTTGGACACATTGAATGTATGTCCTGGTTTTCCATAGTGATAACATGTCATCACTTTAGGTTTCTGAATTTGATTGTTGTTGATTTTTTTAGCTTATTGTGATGATTCTCCTTCATCGGTGTAGCCTATACTAGTTCTACTTCCAAATCTCCTCTGATTAGTTAGGAAATCATCAATCATTTTAGAACTTGTTAGTCCATTTTCCAGTCATAGCAAAATCCTATGAAAATGGCCTCTTCCTTGCAAATTTTGAAGTTATGCCACCCTGCTACACAATTTTATCTTGCGATGAAAATCCATAATGTTTCATGATTTACGCTCTTAGCCCTGTGTTCTTCCATGTGTCACCTTGCTTTAGCTCTGATCGCATTTCTTAATTCACAGAATCTAGAGAGTTATTAAAGTTTTAAGGTCTGCAAGAAATAATTTCAAAAATTTGCCTAAGTGTCGAAAACCCACAATGTTTTTGAAAACCCATGATGTTTTCAGTTTCCCTACCACCTTTTGGTCTGCATGAAAACCCTATGTGTTTTCAACCTCACATTTCTTCCCTTTTGCTGGCACTCCTTGTTTGTCGGTCCTAAGTGTGCAAGAGTGATGGTTGGTGGGGCCAGATTCTTCAAGCGGCAGAGGGAGGAGATTGACGATCGGTGTGTGATCGCATGGAATATTCTCACCCCATGTGATCATGTGCCTGCCGTTGATTTTGTTTGTTTCAAGCATTTCGGTGTTGGTCCCGATGTTAGAAGGGAGGCGAAGGTGTGTGTTTTCATTGGTTGTTGCATGATTGCATGTCAAAAATTTTTGACATGCGACCATGCGATCGGTTGACACCTATCTTAGTGGGCCCATTGGCTGGGGTTTGACAGATGTTTAATAGGAAACAAAGATCGGTGGTTGTCACTACATCATTGAGGAAAGATGAGGCCCTTTTAACCATACGCTTTAACGAGAGTCGTTGATGTAGAATGAGGGTAAATTGCTTGGTGCGATCATTTGTTAGGTTCGGCCTCTGTGGCAGTGTTTCATTGGTTATGTTAGTGCACAGTGGAGGGATGTTAGAGCTGACTGTGTAGAAATTGGAAGTGGTCTCGGTATCAGAAAAGGAGTGAATAGGCACGTTCCTATTGGTCCACGTATGCCAAGCTGGATGTTGTCAGTGGGGCCATAGTTTTCAAAGGATGTGGAGCGTCTGCAAGTTTGTGAAGATCGTGTGGTTGCCATTATACCGCTGAGGTGAGATGCTTGAATTTTAGCATCACGGTGTAATGACGACCATCTTTTGGTGTCCAAAATGATGCTTATGCTCAAAAGGCTGCCAATATACCCTCAGATGGATTTTAGGAATGGTTAGCTCCAAAATTGTTATGAGGTCTTAGGGTAATTGGACCAACTATAGGGACAAGACTGCCCTCTTCTACTTCTGGCTCTGCAAAACCAAGGTGTGTGCACCTAACCCAGTATAAAATATACTTCACACACCAAGGACTGGGTTCATATAGCAGATGATTGGATAGTAAGAGGGTACTAAATGATAACCACACATTCATTGACTCCTCATCACTATGGGATAGGACCTCATACAACCAAATACTGAAAATATAGGAATGGTTCTTAATCTTATATGTTTGAATCATAACAATCTAAGTCAGGATATGTCAACAAGGAAATACTCATCTAGGCCAGTGCCTCATCCATTGGGCAAGTTTTCTTGAATAGATCACATACACACACCAGAATTATATCTAAGATTCAAAGCCATAAATGCATCTATACACTCCTTTACTACTTATATGAAATCCTCACATAGACAAGAGATAGACCTATGTCTCATATAAAGCATAATTTAATCTAATCCTTGATTAGAACTGAAGAATGAAGACACGTACACAAACAAGTATGCAGTGAACTAGAAAGTTCAAAATTTATCTGCAATGACACAAAGGAGAGATAAGGATCATATATTTGCATCAAGTATGAAGAATCCTTAAGTGCATACAATCAATTCAAGCATAACAAGCTTGCAAACTATAGCTTAGTCCTACAACTTTCATTCAATTGCCAACAAAAACTAAGTCAGATTATTACAATTCAGACTGGGCAGAGGACTCACAACTGAAAAAGCTTGAATACCAAACTCCCAATAACCTCAAAATGATCACCAAAATCCCTTTATACTAGGGTTACAATGCAAGCATACGATCATTTCAAGTTCAAATTTTCAAAATCACCTAACCCCACCGAGGAATAAACATAGACATGAGAGGGGGTTAAGCCACAACATCAAGCTCAAACAGTCTAATCAACTAGCTGAAAACACTTCTCAAGCCAAGATTGTAATCATTCCTCATAGTACAAATCCCTCTACAATCAATCGTCAAGCACTTTGGACCACACTGGAGCGGTGGAGAAAATTAGTTTCACCAACTCTGGCCATTCCTATCATCAAATTTGGTCCTTCCCAGTCGCTGGAAATGTTCATTGAGATTCAAAAATGAAGGCAAACGGTCACAATGCAATCAGCGGGCTTGTGTTTTGTAACCATTTGCCCTCAGTCACACAATTGTACAGTCACAACTCACCACCATAGGAAACGGGCTCCAATTTTATGCTTGGTCACATGATCGCATAGCCCAGAAATGGGCTATGTGAACACGTGACACAAGATTTCCCCCTACCTTCTGCATAACTACCGACGCCAGACCATTGCCACAAAAGGGCATGTCACATGTTTGCAATCCAAAAAACTGGCTCACACAAACATGCAACAAGCCGCTAACATGCACCCTCCTTATAACTATCGAGATACCCTGATGTGGGCCCACGTTCAAATCCACCATCCTGCCAGCTTGAACCAACCAAAAACTGCCATGACACCACCTACCACTGAGCCCACCAAATAGCCACAAATGGGCCCCAGCATATGTGGCACCCTATCGTATGATTGCATAGCCTAGAAATGGGCTATGCAAACATGCGGCAACCCGCAGACCGCTACCGTAACTGCCACCACAACCGTCACCGCAATCACCACCGCAACCGCCACCGCAAGGGGTTTGTCACATGATCACAAGCCATGGAAATGGCCCTTGTGATCATGCAACAAGGCCATTAGACCACCACCTCACCACCCGCCAGCCAATAAAATTCATGCACATCAGCACTGCGTGGCATTTGGACCCACCGCACAAAATGCATACCTCTGCAACAAAAGCCAATGGGCTCACCTGACAAGCCTCATGACCACCTGCTACCGGGACCACACCTCTTTCCACCAACAAGCCCCAAAGACACATGGCAAGCGGTCGCATGATCGCATAGCCAAAAACTGGGCTATGCGACCATGTGACAGCCGATCACAGGCTACCACATGTTCGCCTCCGGGACCACAGAACAACAACCACCAACTGCAAAGAGCTGGGACCCATGTGGACAGATGGCAAGCGGTCACATGATCACATGTCAGAAAAGTCTAACATGTGGCCATGTGACAGCCAATAAGGACATGCCATCCATCACCCCTCTAACACCGGGCCCACTTCACTGAAGCAATGCTTGGAACAAACAAAATTGACGGTAGGTGCATGATCACATGGGGAAAGAATACTTGATGCATTCACACACCAACCGTTGATCTCCTTCCTCTACCACTTTGAAGAAACTGGCCCCACATCATCACACTTGTGTAGTTAAGACAGATGAACAAGGAGAGCCGGTAGAAAAGAAGACATGCAAGGTCGAAAACACATAGAATTTTCAACATGATACAAAGGTAAAAAAGGAAGCCGAAAACATTGAGGGTTTTCATGTAGGCCAAAAAGGTTGAAAACATCATGGATTTTCTAAAACACTGTGGAAAATTTTGAAAACATTTTCTGCAGAGCTTGAAACTCGAATAACTTTCTGGGCTTTGCGAATTAGCAGATGCGACATGGGCTGGAGCAAGGCAACAACACTGAAGATCACGGGGCAGGACACTTAACAAAAACATTACATGGAATAGGCCAATCTCACAATATTTTTGCTATGACAGAAAAAAGGCCTAACACCGTCGATTTTGTTTAAAGAAATATATAGCATGTCGGCCCGAGAAAAGTAAACGAATCAAATGGTGGTGATATAAAGGTAATCTTAGTTCAAATGTTGACCATTGATAGATTGCTGGCACCCTAAGGATGACCATTGCATTTCAAATTCAAACTTTAGAGTGGGTTTGTGATCAGCATTGCACGGCTAAGTGATTGCAGTGGCATGATCGCAAGGGTGAGTAGGGTGGCTTGCAATCATGTGACCAAGCATAAATGTAAACCAGGATTCCTTTAAGGGTCACTCAATGTGCCAGGAAAAGGATGAGATCTATGGCCATGTTTTAAACTTTTGGGGGTGACCATTGGATTTCAATTTCAAATCTGCAAAGGGTTTTCCAGTGACAAGAGGTACCAGAATTCAATGCTTTCATGGCCAGATTTGATTGGTTTGGTGGCACTTGCTGTTGCAGTGTGGTCTAGGGTGCCATGAGTGTTTGCGGGGATGTTTTGCCATGTGGGGAGGATAGTTTGTTGGCTCAAGATGTTTTGATGGTCTAGTCAGACTGATTTTCATGATGAATTTGTGATCTTGGGTACAAATTTGAAGATTTTCTTGCCGTGAGGATCATGCCTTATTTCTGACACATTGGTGTTGGTTTTCCCTCTAGTATGTTTTTTGAAATTTTGTTGTGGTTTAGTTGTTGTAACCCTAACCCCAGTCATCCGTAGCTTGTTGCAAATTGTTTTGGGTTTCCAAGATGACTAGTGGTATATATTGCAAGTTTTTGATAGAACAGGTGTTCTAAATTTTGTCAGTTTCAAGGAAATAGAAAACTCTATCGCATTGTAGGAAGCTAAATAGAACTTCTTTGCATCTTTTGTAGGTTATTGAAGTGGTAGTCTCATTTCTAGTATAGACATGTACATGCCTCATCATACTTAATATAACTATTCTCATGCTTTCAAGTCTCTCCTTGGTGTCAGTCTTATGAGTTTTGGATTTTCTAGTCCATTACATTGGGTTGCCTTTGTATATGTTCTAGTCTTTAGTTCTTGATCTAGGATCAAGTGAAAGATACTTTGGATAGGGCATAGATTCATTAGATTCATCTACAAAAGGATCTTATAAGTAGTGGATGGGCTGGAATAGTTGTATTTATGGCTTTGAGTCTTTGACAGTAGTTGGTTCATGTTCTATATTTGTTTTTTAGTGCTACCCAATGGATAATGGCATTGATCAAGGAAAAGTACATTCAGTTGAGTCCAATGCTTCATGGTCTTTGGGTATTTCCTACATCTTTGCATATCAATCACCAGTAATACCCTTCACAAGGCCATTTTATCCTACATAGTAGAGTTGACTCAATGAATAGCTGGTTAGTATTTAGTAATCCTTTACTATGATCTGCTATATAAGTCCAAAAGTATAAGGTGTGTAGTGAGTTTGAATTTTGTCTGGATTAGGTGCACCCGCCTTGGTTTTGTAGAGCTAGAAGCAGAAGAGGGCATATTAAGACCCTATAGTTGGTCCAGTTGTCTTGCAGAGCTCTCATACTTGGAACTAACCACTCCTAACATCAGTCTCAAGGCATATTGGCAGCCCTAAGTGGCGTAAGCATTTTCAAACACCAACAAAATTGTCCTCAACTATCTTCATCATTTCATTGTGTTGCTTTTGTAATTTTATTTCATTTCTCAATTTTTCATTATCTTCTCTGACTATTGCAACATCTTCAAGTCTTCTTGATAATTTTCCATTTACTCAGTTCATCTCTTGATTAACTGTCATCATTTGATTTGATACTTGGAAGTGACAATCAGCGAGTCTCTATATTTCACTTTCTTTTTCTTGAAGTTGTTCAGTCATCAATCTTTGATCTTCAATAGCTAGATTCTGATCTTGTTCAGCTTGTCTAGCATTGTTCATGATTTCCACCATTCTCACCATTTGAGATTCATGACTAATTTGAAGTGCTTTCACTTGGTCAGATAGATGCTGATTCTTTTTAGATAACTCAGAGATTATGCTTTTGGATCTGTTAGAGATGCTTCTAGAGCTTGATCTAATATGATCAAATATTTCATCAATAGGTTCTTCATGATAACTGATTTCATTCAGCTAAATTGCAAGGTTCTTCCTTTCAACCAGTAATTTCTTTAGTTCTTCCTTGGCTTGTTTATACTATTCCACAAACATCTATATTTGTATCCTTTGATTCTCAATAGTTTTGTCAAGCTTGTATCTCTCCATGACTTAGATCTTTACCCTTTAGTAGTTACACTATTCAACAAGAGAACTGAGCTCTGATACCAATTGTTGGAATTAGGAGAGATAGGTACTAAGAGGGGAGGGGTGAACCAGTGCCTTCAAAATTTTACTTGCAAAACCTTTCAGATCTATAACTGAATACTTGTGATAACTGATCAAAATAACTTGAATATAATTGTATAAATCAATCATCTAGTTAACTTAAGAAAGTAAAAAACATGAAATTAATATGAAAATCACATAACAAAAGTATTTTGGTAATGCAAAAACCCTTGTAAGAAGGTAAAAACTGTGGTGGGGATGACACCCACAAATTCTTCACTATTGCAGATAGAAAAGGTTTGCCTATTAAGGCTACAAGTTTTGATCACTTCTGGTGATCTTACCCTATTAGGAGTAACATTTTAAATTAGCTAGATATACCTAGTTATAGGATTTAAACAACACTAATGAAGTGTGTACTTGGTTAAGAGATTTACATAAGACTGTTAAGTCTACTCTATTAAGAGATTTATCAAAAAGTCTATCACAATTGTCAAAAAGTAATACGCAATTATCTACTAGTTGACAACTCAATTGTCTAAAATAGATCTATAAGTGCTCATCAAAATATCACCTTATCTATGATATATTTCTACTCTGTTCTACTCAGTAGCCTTCTCTGATTCTGCTCAATCTGATATCCTCTGTACTCTATTTTGCTCGGTAAACTGATTGTCTTGAAGATAGGCAATTTCTTCAAGTGCTCCATGGTTCATATACATTAGTTCACCAACCTCATAAAATGGTGCAAACATACAAAATATATAGTGTTCTATTTTTTCTGCCTTAGCAAAAATTAGGTTACAAGAATAATCATAACCCTAAGATCTACGGTGCAAAATAACCTAGATCAACTATTACAATAAGATAAACATTACATTTAATGAGTATCTATTTACAATAAATTCTCCTCGATCTTGGTAAACCATTTTATGATCTGTTGTAACCATTTGCATAGAAGAATGTTCCATTTCAGATTACTATGCCATTTTCTATGATCATCGATAAAAACTGTATAATCTTTTCAATGTATACTATGATGCTCAGTGTTTACTGTCCGCCAGTGTTGGTGTCGCTAGTGCTCGATAAACTATGTGATGCACACATGAGTTTCTGGATTTGATTATGTGAGATTTTTTATCATCAACATTTTAGATCACACTCAATGATCCATCATCAGGATGATGGATCACTGAGTGTGATCTGAAATGTTGATGATAAAAAATCTCACACAATCAAATCTAGAAACTCATGTGTGCATCATAATGGATTGTGGAAATCTAATCTTGTTAAACTATGTGATGCTCAGTGTAAAAGCTTTAGCAACTACTCTGTCTTACTTCTAGTTACCGACCAACTCAATATAAGTAACTGACTGACCTATTTACTATCCTTTGATACTAATGACAACCTTAAATGCTCAATAAAGATTAACAATTGGTGCTTATAGAGAAAAGTTTAAAGGTACTTGAATCTAATTATCAAGATGTATAAAAATAATCTACTAAAGTTGAACAAAGAGAACTTCCCTACATGGAAAAGTTTGATGAAATTGCATTTAGATGGTATTGGTGATTCAATGAAGTACTATGTGGAACATGACTATGTTATACCTACTTCACCTTTGACTGTCGAGAAGATGAAAGAAAAATAAGAACACAATCAAGAAATGTTGGAGATTGCATTTTCTCTAAGCTATCTTGAATTTGAAGATATCAAAGACTACACTACTGCAAAGAAAATGTGGGATACTCTTGCAACTATCTATGGAAGAGATACAAATGTACTGAGAGAAAAATATGAAATTTTGAGAAGTAAGTTTGCTGAAATGGAAATGCAAGAAGGTGAAAATATTTCTCAAATACTATGGTTGAATTTAGGAGGTAGTGAATGCTATAAGAGGAGATAATGGAAACATTGATGATGAGACTATTATTGGTAAGGTATTGAGGCTTTGCTTCCTATATATGCTATGATAATTTCTAAAATTTAAGAATCAAGATGTAACCCTAATAATGTTCTAACTTTGAAAAGTCTTGTTGGAAAGCTTACTACTTTTGAGCTATCTAACTATGATAACTACATTGTTCCTAATGTTGAACCTACATTCAAGTCACAAATGGTACTGCATAAGTCTAAGAAGGAAAAATAAAAATGTCTAAAAGTGATAGTGACACTTTTGATGAGGAACTAGACAATCTTGAGGCACTCATGGCTAGAAGACTACAAAGAGGAAAAGGGAAATAAAAAGGTAAACTTCCTATAATCTTTTTTCATGTAACAAACTTGGCCATATTGTAGAAAGAAGCCCTAACATGACTGACAAGGATGAGAGAAGGGAAATAAAGTACAAAGAAAAGAGAAATGAAAGAGATCATTGAAGGTAAAAAGACTACAAAGAAAAAGGTAAGAAATCCTTCTATATTGCTAAAGAGGAAACTGACAATGACACTTATGAATGTGATACTGAAGTTGTTTATGCTGCTATGAAAGATGGTTCTGATTCTAATGATAAAACTGCACTTATTTCTTATGTGAGTAAAGGTGATAAATGGATTATTGATAGTGGTTGCTCACATCACATGACTAGTGATAAAAGTAAATTTGAAACCCTAGATCATTACAAAGGTAGAAGTGTTAAGTTTTGTAATGATGCATCATGTCCTGTGAGAGGTAAATGATCAATTAAGATGACTGATAAGATCACATGTGAAAATTCTTATTGGGTTGAAGGTCTTAACTATAGTTTTCTGAGTGTTGCACAGTTGAATAGTACTAGCTACTGAGTGGAATTTCATCATAGAAAGGCTAAAATATTTGATGCCACTAGTGAACTAATTGGAAGTGGAGAACATACAAGTGATAACTTGTTCTATCTTGACCTATCTGAAGAAACATGTTTGTTTTCATAATTTGATGATGTATGGTTATGGCATAAGAGGCTGTGTCATGTGAATTTTGACAATATGGACCATGGTAACTATTAGCAAAAAGAAGAAAGTTAGAGGTTTCTTGAGATTGAAGGAACCTAATAATGTGATGTGTAAACATTGTCAATTGGGAAAAATGACAAAGTCTAGTTTTAAGAGAAAGACATATACTTCTGAAAATATTTTGGATTGGGTTCATACTAGCCTTTTTGGACCTATGGGTGTACAAAGTTATTGTGGTGATAAGTATTTTATTCTGCTTGTTGATGACTATACTAATATGATCACTATAATGTTTTTGAAAGAGAAATTTGATGCATTTCAGCTGTTTAAATGGTATTTGGAAAAAGTTGAAAAAGAAACAAGTAGAAGCTTGAAATGTTTGAGATCTGACCAAGGTGGAGAGTTTATATAAAATGAGTTCAATCTATTCAGCAATGATAGAGGAATCAAGAGACAGATGTCTGGATCATGAACACATCCACATAATGGCATAGCAGGGAGAAGAAATAGGCCAATTATAGATTGTGCAAGAACAGTGATGATTGAAAAGAATGTTACACAAAAATACATGAGAGAAGCTGTAAGTATAGCTATTTATACCTTAAACCGAGTACAAATCAAGAAAGGTACAAATGCTACACTTTTTGAGCTATGGTATGGTTATGCGCCTAATGTGAAGTATTTTAGAGTCTTTGGGAGTAAATGCTATATACTGAAAGATAATAGGAATGGAAAATTTGATACAAAAAGTGATGAAGGCATATTCCTAGGTTATTCCACTAAGAGAAAAGCTTATAAGTGGTTGAATTCTAACACTAACAAAGTTGTGGAAAGTGAAAATGTTAGAGTTGATGAATATGCAAAAAATAATGAATTGGAGGGAAAATAAGAACTTGAAGATTACAGATCTTTTGTTTACATGGAAGAAGGAGAGGCAAGTAATACGCTTGAACTAGATGCAAAGTCACAGATAAGAAATGTCAAGCATTAGGAGGATGTTGTCAAGAATCAGGAGGATGCTACTGAGCATCAGGAGGGTGCTATTGAGAAAGTAGAAGAAGAAGTAGATGACTTATAAGATGAATCTGAAATTCAAGAACAAGGAGAAAAGAAATCTGAACCTACATTGGCACAATATGTAAGAAGACATCATAAGCCTAAGAAAATCATTGGAGACAAAGAATCTAGAGTCTTGACAAGAAGTAAGTTGAAATACCCTACATGTTTACTATGTGAGTTTGAGCCTAAAACTATAAAATATGCTTTAGAGAATGATGATCAGATGCAATCCATGAATGAAGAGATTGATCAGATAGAAAATAATGATACCTAGACTCTGGTGTCGAGACTAGAAGACAAGAATGTTATTGGAACAAAATGGGTATTCAGAAACAAGCTAAATGAACATGGAGAGTTCACAAGAAACTAGGCAAGACTGGTATGCAAGGGGTATGCACAAGTAGAATGAATTGACTTTGGAGAGACATTTTCCCCTATAGCAAGATTAGAGGGAGTAAGGACTCTACTTGCATATGTTTCATATGAAGATTTCAAAGTATATCAGATGGATGTCAAATCTGCATTTTTGAATGGTATATTAGAAGAAGAGATACACATTGAACAACCTAAAGGATTTGTTGACCTGAGGAAGAAAAATATGGTTTGCAAGTTGAACAAGGCATTGTATGGATTGAAGCAAGCCCCTAGAGCATGGTATGAGAGACTGCACAATTACTTGAGAGACTTGGTTCAAGATAAATAAGTGAGAATGGAATATGTGAATACAAAGGAACAATTAGTAGATATATTCATAGAAGCTTTACCTAAGGATGCTCATGAATATCTTAGAGGTAAACTATGGGTGATTGCCCTAAATGAGGCTACGTAGTTACCTAGGAGCACTACATCAAATGTGCTAAACAAAATATTTGACAAATTGATGCAGAAAAGGTCACACTTTAGGAGTTGCCTAGAATTGTGAGAAGTAATGCAGAGATATTAATCCTTCATAAGAAAGATAATAGAGGGAGAATACATCATACATAAATGACATGAAGACATCTACATATGGAAGATGGAAGTGATAGATATAACTTTAGAATTTTTTTCAAAGAGAGAGAGATTTAGATGAAAAAATAGAGGGAGAAGATTCAATGAAACCTAAGAAAGATACAGAAAAGATTTAGAGGGAGTAATTGTGTATGCAGTCAGGAAAAAGAAAGTTGTGAATTAGAATGAAGCTAAGGATATTACAAAAATCTGATGCACAGAGTTTTTGGATTGTTTGGTAGAGCATGTGTTATCCATGTGGTGTTTCCATCAATGCCAAAGAGGGAGATTGTTGGAAACTACAATTAAAAAAATTGTTATATTGTCATTGATGTCAAACCTTAACTAGTAAGATAGTTTCTATCTAGGAGAGTACCATATCTATTGATTGATGAAGAGGATTTGGGAAAGGATATAACAAGAGAACCTAAGGAAAGGTTGAGTTATTTGATACTTCAATGGGTACTTGATTAGTTGACACATTGATAAGATAATGTATTGTTTATCTAAGTAAGAAGAAAGATTGGAGAGGTAGGCTTAACTGAGCAAAAGAGAAGAAATCTAGTTTAAGCTGAGTGATGTTAGTGTTGAAGGAGTGCTAGTATATGCCGAATAAATCTAGTGTTGACCAAACATCAGTAATTGTTGAGCGATAAGAAATTACCAAGAAAAGATAGTGTTTACCAAGGAAGATAGTTTGTAGTGTTGGAAATTTGGCTAAGTAGGATATCAAGTTGTTGTCATTATGGAAACATATAATTAGTATGAAGATTTCACTATGACAAAAATCATTTATGTTAGAGCACAAGTAAAAATTGTCTAAGTATAAGCAATATTTTCCTTTCTAACCAAAGATAGTTTTGGATAGGGATGTTGATAGAAGTAGGTTCAATGCATGTGCACTTGAACATGGATAATTCTATGTATAAAAAAGACACATCTAGAAGTGCAAGTCTGTATGGCATGTACGGAAGGATTTATTGCAAGATTACCGAGACAAAGTTGAAGCTGATTGAGCAGAGTAAGAAGACAGAACAAGTAAAATAGTTAAGGGATTAATTTGTTTTTCAAAATAATGACTTAACCATACAAGGGATGACATCCTAGATGTTAACTCTTGGGAAGAAAAAGTTAGTTTTGTATTTTGGAAAGAGTTTATGTTTTGTAAAGCTGACTGTAAAGTTATTATTCCTAATAAGTTGTTTAAATGTAAGTAGTATACGATGCAAAGATATATAGATGATGTAATGTATATTTTACTGATATTATGCAAAGATATATGTTGTAAAAGGAAAGAATGTATACTTTTTATGTGAAAGCGAAGAAGCTAGAAAGCTAAATCAGAATAGGAAAGATATTCGATAGCAGTGAAAGGTTATGTACTTTACCTTTTTGTAATCAGATATCATTGTACTATACATATGTAATAGACTCCTAACAGGGTCAACATCCTTAACGAGATACTTTTGTTTAGTGGATCAGTTGTGGGTATCATCCCCACTGGGGTTTCCCCTTGGCCAAGGTTTCCTCAAGAAAAAACATGGTGTGATGAGTTCATTTTCTTTATTGCTTTGCATGCTATTTAGTTTACTTTGTTTTACAAGCATCAAGTTAATCTTTTATATCCATAATTGGGAAAAAGTAAAAGTTTATAGAATACTGATTCATCCCCCCCTCTCAATATTCCCTATTTCTAACAATTGGTATCAGAGCTTAGTTACTCGGAAGAAAGTTATTCAGAGAAAGCCTAGCAGCTTGAGTAAGATCTCTATGGATATAGATAAATTATAGAAGAATCTTGAAGAAGCTCTTGAACAGATTGATATTCTTACTGAAGAAAGAGATACTCTAAAAGGGAAATATGATGATGCAAAGAACTTCATTGAGAAGCTAAAAGAAAAGTTGGGAGAACTGAAATCAAATAAAGAACCTACAATTCAAATTGAAGATTGCAATGAAATTTCAAATCTAAAGAAAGAAAATGAGATTCTTAAACATGAATTAAAGATTGTAGATCTGAAGTTAAGTTTGAAAGATGAAAACAACAAGAATGAATCAAATCTGAAATCTGAAAAATGAGGATCTGAAGTCTAAACTTTGTAAAGTGACATCTGAACTTGAGAAAACCAAATTGCAGTATGCTGAACTCCAAAAGTATAATAAAATTGTGAAAGGTGGATTGACTCAGTCTAAACAACATCTTGAGAAAATGTTTTCCACCAATGAGAAGATTGATAAAAAAATATATTATCAAAAGCCATATTATGATACAACTGGTCTTGGATTTACCTCATCTAAGATAAGTGAAGAAAGAAAGAAACCAAATATAAAAGTCTCTGAGAGAAAAGATGAAAAGAAATCTGATGAAGTTAACAAATCTAAAGACATACCTAATCCACCTAAAGAAGATGAACCACCTAAAGATACAGAAAGAGAATTCAAAGGTAGATGTTTTGCATGTAATACTTTTCAACATATGAAGAAAGATTGCACAGGTAATAAATTCAAACCTCTCAATGGTTATTGTTATAATTGTCATTGATTTGGACATAGAGCTATTGAATGTAAGAAACCTAGATCTAACAATAATAATAGTAGTAGAATGTTTAGAGACACTAACCATGCAGATAAGAGACCTATTGAAGATATGAACAAAAGAAATAGAGTTGTGTGTTATAGATGCAACAAGATTGGACACATTGCCAGAAATTGTAGATTACAAATCAATCAAACAGGACAGAGATATGGAAATAATGGAATAGTTTGCTAAATATGTAACAAATTTGGTCATATAGCAAGATTTTTCAGAATGAACAACATGAGAAACCCTAATCCTAGAAACTATACAAGGAGAAATGAGAATGCAAGAAATAGTCAGATAGGATACTGTAGTAATTCAAAAGAAGTGAAATTTGTTAAAGCCGCAGATCAAGTAGACACACTCTGTACACAAGCTAATCAGATAGGTGAAGTATTTGATAGTAAGTGTGAATCTCTTCCTAACCCATCTCAAAGAACTTAATTCATAAAGAATGTATTAGAATAGGAACATAGGATAATGTAGAAGTTAGTGTAGAATGAATTGAGTCTTGCATAGTTAATGTAAGGTAGTATGTGATATAATGATGCTATGGCTAAGAATGCATGAGCTAATATGAATGTATGTGAGTTCACAAGAAGTATAAAGTTTTGCAGGAAAATAGGAACAACTTTTTGGAAAGAAGTGGAAAAGGAATTGAATGCGATGTTAGAATCTTGAAATATTGAAAGGTTAAAAGCTTATGATCAGTATTATTTGATAATTCAAGTGAGTACAAGTGATAAGGAGATCGATATAGTGGTGATTGAGATCAGTTTGGAGGATTTGGTAAAGAATTTCGTGTCGGATCTATGCAAAGGCCTAAATAAAAAATTTGAGGTATTTTACTGAGCAAATATATCAAGAAGTTAAATATTTTGCAGATGTCATGGATGTATCACTTATTCACCATGTAAGGGATACTATTAGACTTAGAGTTAAAAGGGAACCGGTAGAACTCTTAGAAGAAAACCCTAGTCTTGCATTGTCATCTGTACCAAATGGAGTTTTACATTTACAAGATGTAAGAGGCTTTCTAAGATGAAAATTTGAAACCCTTAGTGAGAGTAATATGACTAAGGAATATGAGAATTTATATAATCAAAATATGTCATTAAAAGTAGGGTTTGAGCATTTGAAGGAAAACAAAATTGTGAACTATTCACTGAATTATGAATTCGATGATGATGAATGCACTAAGATCATATTAAGTTGAAATCACAATGGGAAGTTTTGGCTAGATGACAAAGTGATAGATATCACTATAGACGTAATTCATGAGGTAACTGGTTTGTCTAAAATTGGAGTCATACCCTTTAATGAGAAAAATGTAAAGAAGATTGTATTGGACAACACCAAGTCATCCTATAATGGTAGAAGGCTAGTAAACAACAAGATATCACAAGATGATGTTAGCTATGTGAGAAAGATCTTAACATCTAAGTTTTGTGCAAATTCTAGAGAAGATGGCATGGCAGCTAGAATGGTTCATGCAGCATATTTGATGTGCGTTGATAAAGTTCAAATAGATATGTGTGAAATCTTGAGAATTAAATTGTTTGAGAACCTTGAGAATATAAAGAAAACCAAGAAATCATAGTTTAGATTCTCATCTCTTATCACATACATGTTTTTTCATTTATTGAGAAGATTTCCATACACAATTGGAGAAGATTGGAATGATAGTAGGACTACTATGGACAGAATCAACATAGTCTATTTGAGACACCCTATTGACAAAGTTAATGAGAGAGCAACGTTGGTAATCAAAACATTTCAGAATCAAATGAGAAAAAAGGTCAATGATTCCATAGGCTATAGTAGAGAAGTACAAAAATGATATATGTTTTATGGTTGACACTAATTTCAATTTTGTTGAAGCAGTTGAAATGAGAGTTGAGTTTATAGATCCACTTTAATATGAAATTTCAGAAGTTGAAGTAGAAGAGTATGTGAACAGGTTGCTTAAGTGTAAGCTAGATGTGAACAGTTCTAGATTTGGAACCTATGAGGAGAATTTAACTCCATGAAGTCTCTACATGAAGAGAAATTGGCCAAAAAGAGATTTGATAGCACCATTAAGAAGATTCTTAAGGACACTGGAATTATAGAACATGAATTCCTAGTTGCGAAGAAGACTACAAAAATAGTAAGAGACATTGGACAAAAATAAGTTTTGTCTATTCCACCCCTATCATTAGTTGCAGATCAAACTGCAGAAGTTCAAGATTTAGAAGAAGTGGTAAAAGTTGAAGAGGTGCAGGAAATAAGGAAATCTACTAGAACCTCCACCACTCCACCAATAAAAAGAGTAAAGGTATCTGAAGTGAAGATGATGACAAAACTAGAACCGGTAAAAAGAAATGGAAACCAAAGATAGAGACAGTGAACACCCTAATCATTAATGAAGGATATTTCACTAAAATGAATAAATACTATGAGATGTACAATTATTCTAAGAAGTTGAACTTAGAAAATGTAGTTTTCAGGCATAAGATATTGGTAGATAAAAAGTTTTACAGTATTCAAGGAAAGATTCTTGATGAACTGTTTGAAAAGTTAGTGAATAGAAAGAAAAGAGTAGTTGAAGAAGATAAAAATATTAGAGAGAACTATGTAAGGAAGCTCTATGACATTAAAGATGAAGATCATTTAAAAGAAATTTTGAAAAATCTTAACACTCATTTAAGAATGAAGAGGAGAACCATCTTAATAATGGGAGGGAACTAAGAGCAAGTTAACAAAGAAACTAAACAGGAAGTTATCAATGTAATGACCCCAAGCCCTAGTGAGCACACAAGTGCATCAGATCAATCATTGGAAGCTAAGAAATAGAAAATTTTTCCACCATCAATTAAAATTGAAGATGAATCCATGAATGTGGAAGGAATGAACATCACTTTGGATAGTGAAGACAAACCATTCATCAATCTTGAGGACATTGTTGACAATTTGGCTATGGAGCAGTAGGACATGATAGTGAATGAGGAAGAAAAGGAAACAAGACAAGAAGAAGAAGCAGAAACACAAGCTGATACAAAGGCAACATGACAAGAAGGAACACAAGAACAAGAAGCAATCAGTCCCACACCCAAGGTAGCATCAGAGAAGCCATAGATTAAATCCATCTTTTCTAGTCTTGGATAGGAAGTTGATGATGATGATCAGATAGAGTTAATCTCATCCTTGAACAAAATCATTAGCAAGAATAAGAAGGTAAAAATCCTTGAAGGATCATTGATTGAAGTAACAGAGAAATTGCAGGATACTATAACCAGTCAGATCAATGATGTAGATCCACAGGTCAAAGAAAAAGAAGTCATGAAAGCATTTGACAATGAATTCACAAACTTATCAGACATGGCTACAGTAAAAGCACAAGTAGCCTATGAAGGAAAAATATTTCAGGATATATGTCAGAATATCAGAAATGATATTGATAATTTGGATGTTTGCATAAAGGAATTGAGAAGAAGCTTGGAAAGATGAAAAGATTTTTACATTCAATGTACAAAATCTAAGGATCATGTATCTGAAATTACATAGAAGATGAGAGCAAAAGAGGCAGAAATTCAGAAAGGACCAAATCTTTTCTCTAGTCTAAATGTGAAGATCTCTGATATTGAGAAGAGAATAAGTAAATTGTATGATGACATAAGGATTCTAAGTGATGAAAAGGAAAAGAAATTGAGGAGATTCACTCTATTAAGAGAGCATGTTTCAATTAAGAATTATTGAAATTTAGTTGGATGAATGTCTTACCTCTAAGACATCTTATGAGAAATTTTACTATGCAAATCTTCAGGTATGTGAAATAGCATCTTATGGTTTATGTGCACTTCTTAGTGTCTCAGATGCCATCAATAAATCATGGGAGAAGGAGATAGAGAGTAGAAAGATAAACTTTTCAGATTGTGTTGCAAGCCTACCAGCTCTGCTGTTTTGAATACAAAGGTAAACATTTTTGTTGAAATAGTTTTGGAACCCTTTTCTTCGTCATTGTTGTCAAAGGGGGAGTGATAGCAGAAAATTGTATAGACAATATGATATATTGTATAGATATTATGGAGGCATACTCCTAGGGGGAGTATAGATATTCTATAGATATTTGGAGATATAAGTATACTGAAGAATTTTTGTTATGGCCACAATTTTGAAGTTTTTGTATGACTTAGCCAATTTTCTTAGATGTTACCACCAATGACAAAGGGGGAGATTGTTGGAAATTTGGCTAAGTAGGATATCAATTTGTTGTCATTATGGCAGCATATAATTAGTATGAAGATCACACTATGACAAAAAGCATTTATGTTAGAGCGCAAGTAAAAATTGTCTAAGTATAAGCAGTATTTTCCAGTCTAACCAGAGATAGTTTTGGATAGTGATGTTGATAGAAGCTGGTTCAGTGCATGCACACTTGAGCATGGATAATTATATGTATAATAAAGACACATCTAGAAGCACAAGTCTATACAACATGTACGGAAGGAGTTATTGCAAGATTACCGAGATAGAGTCGAAACCGACTGAGCAGAGTAAGAAGAAAGAACAAGTAAAATAGTTAAGGGATTATTTTGTTTATCAAAATACTAACTTAACCATAAAAGGGATGACATCCTAGATGTTAAATGTTGGGAAGAAGAAGTTAGTTTTGTATTTTGGAAAGAGTTTATGCTTTGTACAACCAATTATAAACTTATTATTATTCTTAATAACTTGTATAAATGTAAGAAGTATATGATGCGCAGATATGTGTATGATGTAATGTATATTGTAATGATATGATGTGAAGATATATATGTTGTAAAAGGAAAGCAAGCAGACTTTGTATTTGAAAGTGAAGAAGCTAGAAAGATAAATCAAAATAGGAAAGATATTCGACATTAGTGAAAGGTTATGTAATTTACCTTTTTGTAATCAGATATCATTTTACATTACATGTTTGGAAAGTGAGCTCATCTTGTAATCATCCAATTCTATAATACCAACTCTTAGGAGGTTTGTCGCTTCTAACAAGGCCTAAAGACCTTTAATCAAGACATAGACACTATATGTATGTAATAGACTCCTAATAGGGTCAATATCATTAATAGGATACTTTTGTTTAGTGGATCAGTTGTGGGTATCATCCCCATGAGGGTTTTCTCTTGGCTAAGGTTTCCTCGAGAACAAACATGGTGTTATGAGTTGATTTGCTTTATTTCTTTGCATGATATTTAGTTTACTTTGTTTTACAAGCATCAAGTTAATCTATTATATCCATAATTGGATAGAAGTAAAAGTTTGTAGAATATTGATTTATACCCCCCCCCCCTCTTAGTATTCCCTATTTCTAACATGTAGTGGTAACTGAGATACACAATGATAACAAAGGAGAAGAACACAGTATTGACCGAGTGTCAATAAATTACATTTGGAGAAAGAATTAAGATTCCCAGCCGACATAGTTGAATTCTTGGGATATGTAAAATGTGTTAACATTATTAATGAATTGTATGGAGCATTTAATGCATGGTAACTCATTTTATTATGGATTCAAAGAGAAGTTTGGAGATGTATCTAGAAGGAAGGATGAAGAACATAATTATGGAAGAATTCGATGAATCTGACCTAAACCTAAGATCCACAGAGGAGATTAAGTGACAAAATATGGATCTACCTAATCGAAGAGGTATAAAGGAAAACCTAATTGTGAGGTTATGAAGGATGAAGAAGAGGTTGATGTTATTGACAGATAAGTCTAAGAAGAAGGTTGAAGGTGAAATTGTGAAGGAGATGAACAAAGTTTTGATTGCTTGAAGCAAATTCTGAGCAAATTAGAGATGGAGATGGAAATGGAGATCAGTCAGTAAATAAACATATATGTGTGCATTGGATCTACATTTGCAAAGTGAGTTTTATGTTTTTCAGATTAGAAACTATTGTTACCTTATAACCATTGTATCATTCAAAATCCTTTAATCAAGGTGACATTCTAATGGAATGTTCTTAAGTCCTCTAACCAGGCCACTTTTGATAGAGGGTTTTAAATCCTTTAAAAGGGTCACACCTAAAAGTGTGTTTGTAAACCTTTAACAGGGTTGGCTTTTCACATAGCTCACTTCAGAAGATTGAAAATTAGTAGCATGTTACAAAGTGGGTTTTCCCAAGTTGGGTTTCCACTACAAATCCTAGTGTTATACTTGTGTGAATTTTTTGAAGTGAATGTTGTTATATTATACAAGTTAATTGCTTTTGGACAATGGAATGCATGTTATATGTTTCTAATATATGCTATAGAGATGAGGTTGAATAGCTGATTAGATCTGAGATTTTTGAAGTACTAGAGAGTTCAATTGGTACATCTGGACCTAAGGATAACCGATTCACCCCCCATCTAAGTTATTATAAAACATTCTAATACTAGACATCCTTATTATACTTGCCAAAAAGGCCTACAAAAGATTTTAGATCATTACAACAAAGTATGCTGACCACAAAAATGGTTAGGTGCATATTCCAAGACAAGATCCAAACCTTAAATTCATGACCCAAATTAAATACAAGAGTTAGCTCAAACTAGAAACCAGGACATACAAACTCAGTCAAAGAAGAACTGAGAATCAACAAATAATGGGTTCACTCGACACAAGTAGGAATTCTTGGCCAATACTGTTGGCATTAAGCAGAATTGCCACTAGTGACAACACTTATTTGCATTCTGGATGCAAACCGAGCAGACAGTGCAAACCGAGCAGACAGTGCAAACCGAGAAAACAGTGCAAACCGAGCAGACAGTGCAAACCGAGCAGACAGTGCAAACCGAGCAGACAGTGCAAACCGAGCAGACAGTGCAAACTGAGCAGACAGTGCAAACCGAGCAGACAGTGCAAACCGAGCAGACAGTGCAAACCGAGCAGACAGTGGAAACCGAGCAAACCGAACAGGACAGTGTAAACCGAGTAACATCATGTCTACCGAGTCACCAGTACTTACCAAGTTCAAAACCTACCGAGTGATCAGTATGAACCGTGCCTTCACTTCTACCGAGTGCATGATGATGTCGAGTAATGCAGTGGACACCGAGTATCAGAAAGTCGCCGAGTCAGTTTGCAGGAACCGTGTAACCATACTTGGGCCGACTTAGTAGCACTTATGTTTACTTGTCAAGCCGACTGTGTAATTATAATTGTAGTTAATTGTTTAAGACTTGTATATAAACAATGTTGTAAAAATAAAAAGATGTAATGAAATATATGAATGAAAAACATATGTGAAAGAGAAAGAAAGGCAGAGATAAGCGAATTACAGAAGGCTTCAGAAGTATAAGGTACAGCAAAGACAAATTCATCACAGAAGGTGATCAGTACATCAGCGAATCTCAAATCAGCAATCCAGTTGCAAAGCAGAGATCTACTGTTTCATTCTAACAGGTGAATCAGTACTAAATCCTTTAACCGGGTAGACCTAACAGTCTTTGTAAAATCTCTTTACCGAGTGCATACTTCATTGTATGTTTGTAAATCCTTTAACAGGGTGGATTTAGCAATCCTTATTGCTCCTAACAGGGCAGATCATCAGAAGTGATCAAATTGTAAGCCTTAACCAGCCAACTTTATTCTGCAGTATTAAAGCTTTGTGGGTTTCATCCCCACCCCAGTTTTACTTTCTTTTGGAAGGTTTCTGGGTAACCAAATCTATGTGTCATTATTGTAAATGTTTTTAAGTTTCATGCTTTCTGTATGCAAAGTTTAAAAAGTAAATTACATGTTAAAATTGTAAGAAAATTTGGAGTTACTGATTCACCCCTCCCCTCTCAGTAACTCGGTTAATTCCTGAATATTTCCAACAATTGGTATCAGAGCAGCATTGGTTCTCAAGACAAAGCTTAACTAGCTTGAGCAAAGATCCAGGACAATGGAGGTATTCAAACTGAACAAGGTGATTGAAAATGAAAAGCTAGATCTGGAAATGGCCATAGCTAAACTCAAAGAAGCAAAAGAACATCTTTCCCAATCCCTAAGAAGAAGGAAGGAACTTGCAAATCAGACGAATGATCAGAATTACATTGAAGAAAAGATTGAATATCTTCTTCCCTCAAATAACTCAGATGAAGCAAACAATGCTGTCAAAGAACTCCTAGAAAAGAATGGGTCTCTGCAGGAAGAAGTGAGAAAATTGAAAAGAGAACAAGAGCTACACTCTACAAGATTCTGTGAGATCTTGGAACAGAGAAACAAGTTGAAAGATGAATTAGATGGAAGAAACATTGAAGCCCAAAACAAAACCCTTCAGCTAGAAAACCTAATTGATCAGATCTCTCATACAAATGAAGAAATTCTAAATCTAAGATCAGAAATAGAAAACACAAGAGAAGAACTAAGATCTGAAAAGGAAATCAATCTAAGATTGGTGGATGACCTAAACTCTGAAAAACAAATCAATGAAGGAATGCTGAAAAGTCAAGAAGACTTGAATCAGCTGTATGAGCGAAATCTTCATAGGCAAAAAGGAAAAGCAGGACTTGGATACAAAGAAGAAGGCGAATCCTCTAAGCAAGGTACTCAAAGAAATCAAAAACCTACTTGTAATCATTGTGGTAAAATAGGACATACTTCAAATAAATGTTGGAACAATGAAAAAGCAGAATTCAATGGAAAATGTTATAGCTGCAATCAACCTGGTCACAAAGCAAATGAATGCAGGGAAAAACCTAGATTCAGAGGTAATTGTCACATGTGCAACAAACAAGGTCACAAGGCATCCGAGTGCAGATCCAAGACATTTAATCCAGCAGAACAAATTGTGAAAGCAATGTTTGGATGGGACTACAACACCTGGTGTAGATGTCATTACTGTGGAGAATATGGACACATTGGCATGAATTGCATAAAACATCATCTAAGGAAAAGAGATACTACCATAAGATGTTTCAAATGCACTAAACTCGGTCACATAGCCAGAAACTGCATGAATGCTAGTGGAATTGAAGAAGGAAAGAAGAATGAAGCAACTAAGGTCAGGAAACAGGTGAGACAAAAATGGATTCCTAAAGCTACCAAGCAATCCACTCCAAGTAATGGAATGGATGGCTCTACCGACTCAAACTAAATTTCCAAGGAAGCACTGGAACTGTATTCTCATAGATCAATCTCAAGCAGTTCCAGAACTGAAATTAAAAGAAAGATCTAAATCAGCAGGCAAGATGCAGTGAGATCACAGGGAGGTCGGTATCAGTCTTCACCGAGCAAGGTCGGTACCTGTCTTTACCGAGCGAGGTCGGAGCATTATGAATTCTCGAGTTCACCGAGTTGCGAAGTCTTTTTCGAGCAATTAATTCTTAGTGGGTGATAGTCTGTCAGAACTCATACCCTAATTTGAAATGAGCATTAATGACAGAGTTGTAAACAAAAAGCAAGTAATCGAGCTCATTCTTCACCGTGAATCTTTAGAACTTTGGGAGTAGAAAATTTCAAGAGCAACCCGACGATTTAATACTTTTGCGAAAGGAATATTCTGTGAGCTACCATGGCATCATCCAGTACTTCAGCAAAGAAAGGATCTGATATGTTAGTCCAAGGGGAGTGGAAAGCACCAAATTTAAAGATCATGCCTGCAAATGCAGCAGCCCTAGATCCGAACGGAGCTCAATCTTAGATTCCTCCTAAGGTACTGCTTATTAATGATATCTGCAATCATTTTAACTGTTCAATTCATGAAATGGGAAACCTAGAAATAGACATTGTGCGTGAGGAACTATGTGTGGATGGTATTCTGAAACCCGAGCACAAACATCTGGAAGATAAAGGTTTAGTTCACATTGCACATCTACCTCGAAAATTTCGAGATAAATGGGTTAGATATATTCTCAGCCGTGTACATGATGGCAAGATTTGGCTTGAGCAACCTATTGAGATCACAAAGAAAATGATTCAACAAGTCACCGGTCTTCCCATGTTGAACAAAGCTAAAACTACCAAAACCCTAGGTCGGACGGAACTAGAGAAGAAAACCCTAGCCGAGTGGGATGGTAGAGGCATGAAAGTTAGTAGCATTACCGACGCTGAACTGAAGTTTGGTACACACATCATTGCCCATAAGATTTATAGTTCTAGTCGACAAAATAGTGTCTCCTGTGAAGCTATTGACCTAGCATACAAAGTGGTCAAGAATAACTTGACATTTGACCTAGCAGACTTATTGTTGAAACAGTTTAACAAAAACATGGAAAGCATTAAAACTTCCAAAAACAATCCATGTAAGTTTGGATCCTTGTTGGTCTGTTTATTCTTCTATGTTCAGAAATTCTTCCCTTCTAAAGGAAAAGTTGTATGGAGAAAAGATGTGCCAGTCCTCTATGAAATAAATGAATACATTTCAGAAATGGGTGAAAACTTTGAAAGCATCATGGATAATTATTTCGAGTCTTTCAAAGAGAAAATGAATGACAGATTCCGGATTCCACAGAAGTTGGTGGAAGATTACAAAGATGACATCTGTTTTATGGTAGATTGTGATAATGTGTATATTCAAGCAGTTAAACCAAGAACTGTATATGTAAAACCTCTTCCTTATGAGGTAAATATTGATGAAACTAAGAATATCATTGAAGCTCTTCTAAATCAGCCTGTCAATCCCAAAACTCCATATTTTGGAACATATGATGAAGCTAAGGTGAGAATTGAACTAAGCATAAACCTTCCACAGGCGGTAAACAAAGGAAAGAAGAGGATAGACAAAATGCAAATGATAACCGAGGACAAAGAAGAAATAGATGAAAAAGAAGAGGAAAAGGATGAGAAAATAGAGGAACCAGAACCTGCAAAGAAGAAAGGAAAAGTTTTCATCACTAAGGCACCTGCGCCTCCCACTGCTGTGTTTACAAGGAGAAATACAAGAGGCAAGGCAGACAAGGCAGAAAAGGCAGATAAAGACATAGTATTCAAAATGCCTCCTCTAAGCCTTCAAGAAAAGCTCAAACTCTTTAGAGATGGATCAAGATCTGGAGTAAGTAACATAAAATCCTTGAGATATGAAACCAGATCGGAAGCAGAACAGAAGGAAATAGAAGATGCTGTTGTTGAGAAGATAGGACAGTGGAAATACTCTCCTGAAGAAATTGCCCCACAGGTTCCAGTAGTTCTATTGAATCCAATAAAAATGAGATGGAGCAATGCAAGGCAAACTGTGATAGACATATTTGATCAAAACCTGAGACAGTTGATGCCGAGCTTGAATAATGATGAAGTAAAGAAGGCATTAAAAGAAAATGAAAATAAGATGACATTGAAATTCAATACTTGTTTGATTTTGATCAACAATATTGAATCGGTTGTGAAGGCTGCAAATGCCACATGGAAGAACATATACCACCTTCACCAACCGAGCATTGAAACTGTAATAATAAAAGATATTGAAGATGACAGTGATGAACAAGAAGAAGACACTGAGGTAGATGATACTGTAAGGATAGCAGCAGAAGTCATTGCATCCCTTCCTACCTCTCCAGTGAAAGTCTCTACATCCAGCCCAGAGACACCTTCAAGCATGGTTGTGACAACTTCCACATTTGTCCAATCATCCCTAGCAACATCAGAAGCAGCTACCATTTCTTCTACCGAGCTGCAGTCTCCTGCACCATCAAGTTTTCTAGCAGTAAGTTTTCCAGCTTTTGAATCTTCAAGTGTAAATATTTTAAGTTCTCCAGTAGAAAGTATGCTAGTATCTATAGCCAGCCCTACTTTATCTACTGTCACTACTACCAAAGCATTAAGTACAGATAAGCCTAAGGCTCTACCGAGTATAAAATTTTTGGGTAAAAATATAGTAGAGGATATAGACCTAGATGAAGAGATAGAGATTCCTACATTAGATTTTGCAAATCTCTCAGCGGACCAAATGTAGAATATAGGTGAGATCCTCCAAAGGAAAGAAAAACAAAAGAAGCTTAAAGAGGAGAGAGACAAGGAGTATCAAATCATCAAGGATGCTAAGGATATTTTATCTGATGCATTAGGCATTAAAGTAGACTCCTCCCAGCATCTTTTGTTACAATTCACAGAAGCAGTTGAGAAATATAATGAGGACTCATCCAGGATAGAAAAGTTAGTTGAAAGAGCCGAGAAGAGATTCAACAATAAAGTGCTTGAGCACATTGCTCAGCACATAGCTATTAACCAAGTGGAATTGTCTTCAGTTTTGTCTAACATAGAATCTATCTATTCGAATGCTACCTCTCTTTTGGCCAGACTGTGCAATATTGCCGAGTTCACAAAGGATGTTAAAGATAAAATGAATAAAATGGATGAGGATATGAAGATTAGCATACAGAAGCTGCAACTTGAACCAAGTTCAAGCTCTGCTCATCACATGAAAATTTCACACCTATCTAATATGCAGTCTGATCTACTGAAAGAAGACTCAAGGATCCGGTCCACACTGCTAGACATCCAACACATGATCCTTCCCATCATGAATACAATGTATAAGCACATTAAACATTCCAAAACATTGATTCATGACAATCAGTTCTCTATAGCAAATCACATGATTGAACTCTCTGCAGAAGTCCAAATTGCTATACAAACATGTAAGATTCTGCAAGAAAGTTGGGACAGAACCCTGGCACTAATAATGAAGGTCCATTCTGATTTCCTATCAAATTTTGGATTCTCTCTGTAAATAACTTGTATATGCACCTTTGGCATTATCGTCAAAAAGGGGGAGATATGTATAGAAGGAGAGATATGTATACTGTATAGATTTGTATAAGAAACAGTTAGCACATTGAAAGGGGGAGACAATGTATAATGCCCAATAACAAAGACAACTCAGCATGATTCGTGTATATAAATTTTGGCCAATAAGTGTTTTTGTCACTAATGCCAAAGGGGGAGATTGTTGGCATTAAGCAGAATTGCCACTAGTGACAACACTTATTTGCATTCTGGATGCAAACCGAGCAGACAGTGCAAACCAAGCAGACAGTGCAAACCGAGCAGACAGTGCAAACCGAGCAAACTGAACAGGACAGTGTAAACCGAGTAACATCATGTCTACCGAGTCACCAGTACTTACCAAGTTCAAAACCTACCGAGTAATCAGTATGAACCGTGCCTTCACTTCTACCGAGTGCATGATGATGCCGAGTAATGCAGTGGACGCCGAGTATCAAAAAGTCACCGAGTCAGTTTGCAGGAACCGTGTAACCATACTTGGGCCGACTTAGTAGCACTTATGTTTACTTGTCAAGCCGACTTTGTAATTATAATTGTAGTTAATTGTTTAAGACTTGTATATAAACAATGTTGTAAAAATAAAAAGATGTAATGAAATATATGAATGAAAAACATATGTGAAAGAGAAAGAAAGGAAGAGATAAGCGAATTACAGAAGGCTTCAGAAGTATAAGGTACAGCAAAGACAAATTCATCACAGAAGGTGATCAGTACATCAGCGAATCTCAAATCAGCAATCCAGTTGCAAAGCAGAGATCTACTGTTTCATTCTAACAAGTGAATCAGTACTAAATCCTTTAACCGGGTAGACCTAACAGTCTTTGTAAAATCTCTTTACCGAGTGCATACTTCATTGTATGTTTGTAAATCCTTTAACAGGGTGGATTTAGCAATCCTTATTGCTCCTAACAGGGCAGATCATCAGAAGTGATCAAATTGTAAGCCTTAACCGGCCAACTTTATTCTGCAGTATTAAAGCTTTGTGGGTTTCATCCCCACCCCAGTTTTACTTTCTTTTGGAAGGTTTCTGGGTAACCAAATCTATGTGTCATTATTGTAAATGTTTTTAAGTTTCATGCTTTCTGTATGCAAAGGTTAAAAAGTAAATTACATGTTAAAATTGTAAGAAAATTTGGAGTTACTGATTCACCCCTCCCCTCTTAGTAACTCGGTTAATTCCTGAATATTTCCAACAATTGGTATCAGAGCAGCATTGGTTCTCAAGACAAAGCTTAACTAGCTTGAGCAAAGATCCAGGACAATGGAGGTATTCAAACTGAACAAGGTGATTGAAAATGAAAAGCTAGATCTGGAAATGGCCATAGCTAAACTCAAAGAAGCAAAAGAACATCTTTCCCAATCCCTAAGAAGAAGGAAGGAACTTGCAAATCAGACGAATGATCAGAATTACATTGAAGAAAAGATTGAAGATCTTCTTCCCTCAAATAACTCAGATGAAGCAAACAATGCTGTCAAAGAACTCCTAGAAAAGAATGGGTCTCTGCAGGAAGAAGTGAGAAAATTGAAAAGAGAACAAGAGCTACACTCTACAAGATTCTGTGAGATCTTGGAACAGAGAAATAAGTTGAAAGATGAATTAGATGGAAGAAACATTGAAGTCCAAAACAAAACCCTTCAGCTAGAAAACCTAATTGATCAGATCTCTCATACAAATGAAGAAATTCTAAATCTAAGATCAGAAATAGAAAACACAAGAGAAGAACTAAGATCTGAAAAGGAAATCAATCTAAGATTGGTGGATGACCTAAACACTGAAAAACAAATCAATGAAGGAATGCTGAAAAGTCAAGAAGACTTGAATCAGCTGTATGAGCGAAATCTTCATAGGCAAAAAGGAAAAGCAGGACTTGGATACAAAGAAGAAGGCGAATCCTCTAAGCAAGGTACTCAAAGAAATCAAAAACCTACTTGTAATCATTGTGGTAAAATAGGACATACTTCAAATAAATGTTGGAACAATGAAAAAGCAGAATTCAATGGAAAATGTTATAGCTGCAATCAACCTGGTCACAAAGCAAATGAATGCAGGGAAAAACCTAGATTCAGAGGTAATTGTCACAAGTGCAACAAACAAGGTCACAAGGCATCCAAGTGCAGATCCAAGACATTTAATCCAGCAGAACAAATTGTGAAAGCAATGTTTGGATGGGACTACAACACCTGGTGTAGATGTCATTACTATGGAGAATATGGACACATTGGCATGAATTGCATAAAACATCATCTAAGGAAAAGAGATACTACCATAAGATGTTTCAAATGCACTAAACTCGGTCACATAGCCAGAAACTGCATGAATGCTAGTGGAATTGAAGAAGGAAAGAAGAATGAAGCAACTAAGGTCAGGAAACAGGTGAGACAAAAATGGATTCCTAAAGCTACCGAGCAATCCACTCCAAGTAATGGAATGGATGGCTCTACTGACTCAAACTAAATTTCCAAGGAAGCACTGGAACTGTATTCTCATAGATCAATCTCAAGCAGTTCCAAAACTGAAATTAAAAGAAAGATCTAAATCAGCAGGCAAGATGCAGTGAGATCACAGGGAGGTCGGTATCAGTCTTCACCGAGCAAGGTCGGTACCTGTCTTTACCGAGCGAGGTCGGAGCATTATGAATTCTCGAGTTCACCGAGTTGCGAAGTCTTTTTCGAGCAATTAATTCTTAGTGGGTGATAGTCTGTCAGAACTCATACCCTAATTTGAAATGAGCATTAATGACAGAGTTGTAAACAAAAAGCAAGTAATCGAACTCATTCTTCACCGTGAATCTTTAGCACTTTGGGAGTAGAAAATTTCAAGAGCAACCCGACGATTTAATACTTTTGCGAAAGGAATTTTCTGTGAGCTACCATGGCATCATCCAGTACTTCAGCGAAGAAAGGATCTGATATGTTAGTCCAAGGGGAGTGGAAAGCACCAAATTTTAAGATCGTGCCTGCAATTGTAGCAGCCCTAGATCCGAACGGAGCTCAATCTTAGATTCCTCCTAAGGTACTGCTTATTAACGATATCTGCAATCATTTTAACTGTTCAATTCATGAAATGGGAAACCTAGAACTAGACATTGTGCATGAGGAACTATGTGTGGATGGTATTCTGAAACCCGAGCACAAACATCTGGAAGATAAAGGTTTAGTTCACATTGCACATCTACCTCGAAACTTTCGAGATAAATGGGTTAGATATATTCTCAGCCGTGTACATGATGGCAAGATTTGGCTTGAGCAACCTATTGAGATCACAAAGAAAATGATTCAACAAGTCACCAGTCTTCCCATGTTGAACAAAGCTAAAACTACCAAAACCCTAGGTCGGACGGAACTAGAGAAGAAAACCCTAGCCGAGTGGGACGGTAGAGGCATGAAAGTTAGCAGCATTACCGACGCTGAACTGAAGTTTGGTACACACATCATTGCCCATAAGATTTATAGTTCTAGTCGACAGAACAGTGTCTCCTGTGAAGCTATTGACCTAGCATACAAAGTGGTCAAGAATAACTTGACATTTGACCTAGCAGACTTATTGTTGAAACAGTTTAACAAAAACATGGAAAGCATTAAAACTTCCAAAAACAATCCATGTAAGTTTGGATCCTTGTTGGTCTGTTTATTCTTCTATGTTCAGAAATTCTTCCCTTCTAAAGGAAAAGTTGTATGGAGAAAAGATGTGCCAGTCCTCTATGAAATAAATGAATACATTTCAGAAATGGGTGAAAACTTTGAAAGCATCATGGATAATTATTTCGAGTCTTTCAAAGAGAAAATGAATGACAGATTCCGGATTCCACAGAAGTTGGTGGAAGATTACAAAGATGACATCTGTTTTATGGTAGATTGTGATAATGTGTATATTCAAGCAGTTAAACCAAGAACTGTATATGTAAAACCTCTTCCTTATGAGGTAAATATTGATGAAACCAAGAATATCATTGAAGCTCTTCTAAATCAGCCTGTCAATCCCAAAGCTCCATATTTTGGAACATATGATGAAGCTAAGGTGAGAATTGAACTAAGAATAAACCTTCCACAGGCGGTAAACAAAGGAAAGAAGAGGATAGACAAAATGCAAATGATAACCGAGGACAAAAAAGAAATAGATGAAAAAGAAGAGGAAAAGGATGAGAAAACAGAGGAACCAGAACCTGAAAAGAAGAAAGGAAAAGTTTTCATCACTAAGGCACCTGCGCCTCCCACTGCTGTGTTTACAAGGAGAAATACAAGAGGCAAGGCAGATAAGGCAGAAAAGGCAGATAAAGACATAGTATTCAAAAGGCCTCCTCTAAGCCTTCAAGAAAAGCTCAAACTCTTTAGAGATGGATCAGGATCTGGAGTAAGTAACATAAAATCCTTGAGATATGAAACCAGATCGGAAGCAGAACAGAAGGAAATAGAAGATGCTGTTGTTGAGAAGATGGGACAGTGGAAATACTCTCCTGAAGAAATTGCCCCACAGGTTCCAGCAATTCTATTGAATCCAATAAAAATGAGATGGAGCAATGCAAGGCAAACTGTGATAGACATATTTGATCAAAACCTGAGACAGTTGATGCCGAGCTTGAATAATGATGAAGTAAAGAAGGCATTAAAAGAAAATGAAAATAAGATGACATTGAAATTCAATACTTGTTTGATTTTGATCAATAATATTGAATCGGTTGTGAAGGCTGCAAATGCCACATGGAAGAACATATACCACCTTCACCAACCGAGCATTGAAACTGTAATAATAAAAGATATTGAAGATGACAGTGATGAACAAGAAGAAGACACTGAGGTAGATGATACTGTAAGGATAGCAGCAGAAGTCATTGCATCCCTTCCTACCTCTCCAGTGAAAGTCTCTACATCCAGCACAGAGACACCTTCAAGCATGGTTGTGACAACTTCCACATTTGTCCAATCATCCCTAGCAACATCAGAAGCAGCTACCATTTCTTCTACCGAGCTGCAGTCTCCTGCACCATCAAGTTTTCCAGCAGTAAGTTTTCCAGCTTTTGAATCTTCAAGTGTAAATATTTTAAGTTCTCCAGTAGAAAGTATGCTAGTATCTATAGCCAGCCCTACCTTATCTACTGTCACTACTACCAAAGCATTAAGTACAGATAAGCCTAAGGCTCTACCGAGTATAAAATTTTTGGGTAAAAATATAGTAGAGGATATAGACCTAGATGAAGAGATAGAGATTCCTACATTAGATTTTGCAAATCTCTCAGCGGACCAAATGTAGAATATAGGTGAGATCCTCCAAAGGAAAGCAAAACAAAAGAAGCTTAAAGAGGAGAGAGACAAGGAGTATCAAATCATCAAGGATGCTAAGGACATTTTGTCTGATGCATTAGGCATTAAAGTAGACTCCTCCCAGCATCTTTTGTTACAATTCGCAGAAGCAGTTGAGAAATATAATGAGGACTCATCCGGGATAGAAAAGTTAGTTGAAAGAGCCGAGAAGAGATTCAACAATAAAGTGCTTGAGCACATTGCTCAGCACATAGCTATTAACCAAGTGGAATTGTCTTCAGTTTTGTCTAACATAGAATCTATCTATTCGAATGCTACCTCTCTTTTGGCCAGACTGTGCAATATTGTCGAGTTCACAAAGGATGTTAAAGATAAAATGAATAAAATGGATGAGGATATGAAGATTAGCATACAGAAGCTGCAACTTGAACCAAGTTCAAGCTCTGCTCATCACATGAAAATTTCACACCTATCTAATATGCAGTCTGATCTACTGAAAGAAGACTCAAGGATCCAGTCCACACTGCTAGACATCCAACACATGATCCTTCCCATCATGAATACAATGTATAAGCACATTAAACATTCCAAAACATTAATTCATGACAATCAGTTCTCTATAGCAGATCACATGATTGAACTCTCTGCAGAAGTCCAAATTGCTATACAAACATGTAAGATTCTGCAAGAAAGTTGGGACAGAACCCTGGCACTAATAATGAAGGTCCATTCTGATTTCCTATCAAATTTTGGATTCTCTCTGTAAATAACTTGTATATGCACCTTTGGCATTATCGTCAAAAAGGGGGAGATATGTATAGAAGGAGAGATATGTATACTGTATAGATTTGTATAAGAAACAGTTAGCACATTGAAAGGGGGAGACAATGTATAAAGCCCTATAACAAAGACAACTCAGCATGATTCATGTATATAAATTTTGGCCAATAAGTGTTTTTGTCACTAATGCCAAAGGGGGAGATTGTTGGCATTAAGCAGAATTGCCACTAGTGACAACACTTATTTGCATTCTGGATGCAAACCGAGCAGACAGTGCAAACCAAGCAGACAGTGCAAACCGAGCAGACAGTGCAAACCGAGCAAACCGAACAGGACAGTGTAAACCGAGTAACATCATGTCTACCGAGTCACCAGTACTTACCGAGTTCAAAACCTACCGAGTGATCAGTATGAACCATGCCTTCACTTCTACCGAGTGCATGACGATGCCGAGTAATGCAGTGGATGCTGAGTATCAGAAAGTCACCGAGTCATTTTGTAGGAACCGTGTAACCATACTTGGGCCAACTTAGTAGCACTTATGTTTACTTGTCAAGCCGACTGTGTAATTATAATTGTAGTTAATTGTTTAAGACTTGTATATAAACAATGTTGTTAAAATAAAAAGATGTAATGAAATATATGAATGAAAAACATATGTGAAAGAGAAAGAAAGGCAGAGATAAGCGAATTACAGAAGGCTTCAGAAGTATAAGGTACAGCAAAGACAAATTCATCACAGAACGTGATCAGTACATCAGCGAATCTCAAATCAGTAATCCAGTTGCAAAGCAGAGATCTACTGTTTCATTCTAACAGGTGAATCAGTACTAAATCCTTTAACCGGGTAGACCTAACAGTCTTTGTAAAATCTCTTTACCGAGTGCATACTTCATTGTATTTTTGTAAATCCTTTAACAGGGTGGATTTAGCAATCCTTATTGCTCCTAACAGGGCAGATCATCAGAAGTGATCAAATTGTAAGCCTTAACTGGCCAACTTTATTCTGCAGTATTAAAGCTTTGTGGGTTTCATCCCCACCCCAGTTTTACTTTCTTTTGGAAGGTTTTTGGGTAACCAAATCTATGTGTCATTATTGTAAATGTTTTTAAGTTTCATGCTTTCTGTATGCAAAGGTTAAAAAGTAAATTACATGTTAAAATTGTAAGAAAATTTGGAGTTACTGATTCACCCCTCCCCTCTCAGTAACTCGGTTAATTCCTGAATATTTCCAACAAATACTGAGAAAATCGAGACATACATGAATGCTCAAAAAATATTGCAACTCGACAATGACTGCAACTTGACACTTACTAGTAGAATGAACAAAATGGAGCAGGATAGCAAGGCAACCCAGGATGCTCCTGCATCAAATTTTCCTAGAAAGACACTATTTTTTATGCCTTGTATACCTATCCCTACAGTTTTATTAGGAAAATGTTGGGTCCCCCTTTAATTTTTCCTTTTGCTCTTGTTTTCTATTCTTTCTTTACCTCTTTTTTTTTTCCCCTCTAGATTTTTGGACTATGGGGTCCTCTCCCTTCAAATCTATAGTTTTGGTCAGGATATCAGGTTCCCATGTTTCATACTACTTCATGATGTTAGGTTATTAATTCCAGTGGAATCCTAACATGTAGAAGCCCTATATGTTAATTGTTAGTACAAGGCATTTTATGCCTCAAACTCATTGACCTATAAAGGCCTTTTGAAGGCTCATTTAAATCACCAAGTATTTTGAAAGTGATTTGAGAGAACTTCTACGACTAACCTTCTAACATGATAAATTGCTTCTGTTCGTGAGGATTTAGTCATGTTTGGGGTTGATTTTAGACAATCTATTGGTTTATTTGTGTAACATTTGTATAGGTATAGTGTTCTTTTGTATTTTTATAAGATTTCTAGGGCTTTGATTTGTGCTTCTTGTTTTTTATTTTTAGGTTTTTATCTAGTTTTTATTATGTAGCTTAGGGTTCTTTCGTAGGTAGTTGATATATCAGATTTCCATTTAAAATCCTTTCCCTAAGTCATTTTTTGGATACACATTTTGTTATTTCTAGGGTTTTTTGTGCCCTTGTTCTCTAGTGTCGATCATTCAACTATAGAATTTTGATAATTTGGATAGTAAATAAGGTTTTTTGTATTCATCAAATGCCCTATTCAGTACCCATGATAGTTTGATAAAGTTGCATTAGGGCCTTGTATTCATGGTTGAAGTTGTGAGGGTTTTTTTTTTTTTCCTAGGTTGTACCACTATTTGCAATTATGTTTGGGAATCAAATCACCACAATGATGGAATTGTGTCATTTTTTATGTTCTTCTTCCTCATTTTGGTCGCTAACTTTCCCTATCTAGAAATATTAATTTAGATCAACCTATCATTATCACGCCCCAAAATTCAAATGTTTAGAGTCAAGTACATTTGTTCTTAGATTTATGGTTCCCCTATTCCTAGAACCCCACAATTTACTTGGCCTTGACCCAAAAATATATCTCCATGGTATAAATTATAATTTCCATGGAATTTTGAACCTTTTGATTTGGGATTCTTGTCCCCATTATACGTAATGAAACATAGAAGCTCTTTGTTGGATCCTTGATCTAGTACCCTCAATATCACTTTCCCATATTTTTTAAAATAAAATTAGTGTCTTTAGACATGTTATCACAGGAATCCCTTCCTGTCCATCCTTATCTACCGATGGAGACTTGTTCTAGTAAGTCTAAACACATATCCATAGACCTGGGTCCCCACGATAACATTTTAATTCATATTTTTCATTGCTTGATTTTATGATATTGATTAAGGTTTTCTTGTTTGATGTAGGTTAACAATTTGATGCAATGGAATATATAGCCTTGGCACCGAAGGCATTGCTAAGGTTAGGACCACTAGCCCTACCCAATAAAAAGTCCAAAGATGAGCTTCAAATGGTAAAGACCCCGATAAAAATGAAGTATATCTATCAAGGGAATGTCAGGATCTCCAAATAGGAAAGTAAGGTATAGGATATCATAGACATAGATATCAATGAAATTGATTTGAAAGCTATCAAATCCACCAGGTTAAAAGCACAATTCGTTGTCACCCTTTTACAAAGGAAAAGGCTAACAAAATCAAAGTTGTTAAACTTGAATAGTATAAAAATGATATTTATGTTTGGAATTTAAAGATGATGTAAACTAATTAAATGTGATAAAATGCATGAAGTTTATGATTAATATTTTTAATAATTTTTTTTAATAAGAATTGATATGTCTTTTTAATTTTTAAAGATCATTTTTTAGTTGCTTAAAAATGCTGAAAATTAGGGGTCTAGTTCCCACCAAAAAATCATTTCTAAATAAACATTTTTTCCCCTAATTTCAAAATATCTCATAGATGACATATATACCTAGTGCATGAAGAAATAAAAAATTGTTTATGACCTGTATTTTCTCTTTTATAACAATTCAAATTCTAACTCACTAAAATTGACATTTTTCATCTCGCAATATATTTTTCATAACAAATCTATCCCAATCAAAAAAAGAAATACATATTCTTGAAGAGGAATCTCTCCTCTAGTGCACCATATGTTTTTCAAATTTATTTAATACGATTTACTTATTTTTTCTATCTTTGAATCAACATAAACTTGACTATTAAAATACCTACTTGCAATATTTATTAATTACAATAAACTATGTCCAATTAAAACACTATAAAATCTATATGAGGATATTCTTGACTCTGATCTCTACAAAAGGGTATTTTTTTATTTAAAAAAAAAATACCATTAAAAAGATTAGGAGTTATTGTAATGCCACTTTTCTAAAATAATTTTATTTTTATGGTAATTGGGCCCAAAGTGGTATAAAACATGCATTTAATAGATATTTCCAATTGGAAAAGTTAAAGCACTCATCTAACTTATCTAGAATGAATCTAGTTAGACCATATGTTTGACCAAAATTAATTTTTAGTTAGAAATACTAAAATTTAGTTGTGCTGATAAGTTAGCCTAAATGGTGACACCTGATTGTGCTCTCTCTCACCAAAGAGAATCCACCTCTCAAATCCAACATATACATGGAACTCAATGATTATGCCCATCTCCAAGAAGCTTCCTTTCCACAATCACTCTACTCTGTGGAGATGATTTCGACCCTGGCCTACCATTACTTTGAGGCCACAAGAAGATGCACCCAACTAGATTAGAGAGACATTGCTAACTTTAGGAAAGATGAAATCCATGTCATCTTTCACCTCATAGATAAGAAAAAGCTAGTGGCCATGATTAAAGATGCAACATTGGATGAATATTCTAAAGATGAGACCAAAAAAATGTATATACCTAAATGACAATTGGCTCGTTCACCCTAGGAAGGAAAGAGACAAAATGGGATATACAATCACGTTCTATGACTTCCTCCTATCCATCCAAGAAATAATAACCATATTTTGTCACATCTTCAGTAAGCCAAATGCTAATAATTATCAATTCTAGATGTATTACTTCATCACTGGGAGTTTCATTGGCACCACTATTTTCTTTTGGGTGCACATCATTTTAGATAACCTGAACAAATAGCTCCTCACTTTCAAGTACTTCAAAAAATTTTATATGACATCTTATGTCATCTAGATGATGGCTAGACACAAGGGCAACAAGATCCCAGAGAAACACAAAACCTGGGGATATGGACCCAATGATTCGCTGGGATCACTACCCATAGTGGTGGTTGGATACATTTGCCATAATTTTTTGCTACATCAAAAATGCATTTTTTTTATAAAATGATAATAAGATACGTCAAGGATGTAGGATATCATCTATCCAAGGATGAGATGACCATAGTAGAGAAATGGGGATGTTGGTTCCTACAATTCTAGACCTACATGTATATGAGAGTAGAAAGTTTTACTAGGAGGTTCTTCCTCCTCCCCTAGCATTGTATAGGTAGATTAATATTGTTACAATTTTGTAGGCAGATTTTGGAGAGCTAGGTACTCATGATGAAGAAACATAAGACCATAATTGAGGTTCCCTTCTCTACCATAAACTACAATTTCCCTTCTCTCGCCACTTCAAAGGAAGCCAATGTGGATTTGGATAGCCTAAACCTCCAAAATTTTGACATGGACTGGGGTCCCTATCATGCCAAATAAAAATTAAAGGGGATACTGCCCAATCCATATAAATCAAAGGAACCTCTCATGCATAATTTTTGGGTAGGATTACAAGATCATTTTGATTGACACCAACTCTGGATTACTATAGATTGATGGCCAAATAGATGTGAGACTTCAAGCTTTGAAAATTATCAAAGAACTTTAAAGACACCAAGGTTATTCTAGACCTTTCTTTTGAGAGGGATATGATAGATGAGAAATACCTCCTTGTAGTAAATTGGTAATAGTTGGAGAACTTCAATATAATGAACCTCTTCATGGGATTAATCTCCCACAACAAGAAAGGTTTTGACAGCTTCCTCCCCAAGGGAAGCCAAATAAACAAGGCTAGGAATAAATAAACCTATTAGAAATATGAGAGGTGTGAGAAGAAGAATAAAGGGGATAGATTTTCTAGAAAGAAAAACCCCCTCGAGATCTCCCAGAATTAATTTTTAATGGAAGAGTTGGGGAGAGAAATGTATAGTTCCTAGAAGCTGGCATGCACAATAAAATAGGGAATCACTTTTGGGTTATTTTCATAAGCCTTGACATCTTCCACTCATTCCCAAGCACCAACAAGCTCCACCACTCTAGGGGAACCAAAAATAACATTGATCAACTTGGACAAGGAAGAAGTCATCCCATTGGATGAAGACATCTCACTATAGTGGTCCTATTTTAGTATCTCTAAAGCAAGGCACAAGAATAAATAAATAGATGCTTCCATCTTGGACCTCCCAGGGAAGGTCCCATTTGAAGAAACACAAGCTCCACCATTAGAAGAACCTATACGAGAGTAGGTCCAAGACTTTTTGGACCTTGACACTATAGTTCCTAACAATCCAAATATGGTACTCACTTTAGAGGATTATAAACTCCTCTTCCAAGAAGCCAAAGAAGTAGAAATACAAAAGGAAGGAGAGGAGAGGGTGTAAAAAGAATAAGAAGATAAGGTGGAAGAATTTTCTCATGTCTTAGAAGAGAGACATATCATGGAGAAAGTAGCAAAAGTTAAATAAGAGGCTAAAAAATATGAAAAACAAGAAGCACATCTCTATAAAGAAGAAGTAGCTCCATAATGAGAGGCCAAATTGCTTCAAGAGAGAAAGGAGGCTACAAGAAAACATGTTGAGGAATAAAAGACAAAGGTGAAAAAGAATGAAAAGGAATAGAAAGAAAAGGAGGATTCTCACCATAAGGCCACAAAGGAAGAAGAGAAGATAAAGCAAGAATAAATTTCCTAAAATGAGGAAGAAGAAAAAATTGATGGAAGAATAGGTGGAAACCAAACCTTCCGGAGAAACCGTAGACTTGCAATCTGACATTCCTCCTCCCAAATAAGATCCAGAGTAAATAAGAATAATGGATCTTGGTAATCCTCCTCTCGAAAAAATAAAAGGCTAGGAGGTCTGATGTTCACCTCATAGGACATGAATAAAGAAGAAATAAATGCCACACCTCCACCATAATAGTTAATGATGAAATGTAAAATAAAATAGCACAAAGCATATCGAGAGCCCTCATTATAGGAGATCATTATGGGACTCATGAACTCAAATAATATGAAGAAGGCTTGGATGATTTTTACCAATAAAATAAATGACTGTAATGTCTCTCTAACCCTAACAGGTCCTAGATATGCTCACTGGAAGTTAGGAAGTGTTGGTTTAAGAGAATGATCCTTCTTGAGATGTTTTCTAACCTAATTCCTATTCAACCATGATAAATTCAAATTCTAATTCGGAAATGATAAATGTTGCATAGGTATGTCCCTGTATATCTTTTTATGTGCCCATGATATTATAGGACCTTAATGTGATAGGGATCACCTGATAGACCTATACGATCCTTTGTGAGATGATCATTATTAATGTTTATCTTAGGTTAATTAATTATAATCACTCAAAGGTTAGATGTGTTACCCACTTTAATGATGCTTCTTGTTATCCTTGTGACTAGACATGATTACTACATTTAAGTGTTATGGATTATATGATCTGTTTATTTTGAGACATTAGTACATGTCTGATGACAAAATTGGTTTATGACAGCTAGTATATGATTTACATTTACATGATTATGTTATGATTCATTCTTATAGAGTAATTATTATTATGGAACTAACCATACCGATCCATTTATACTTGGTTATTTCACTATCTGATGTGAGTGTAGGATGGGGGAAGGCAGTTCTGTTAAACCTACAGAAGATCCATAGGATGTCACACTCTCCCTCCTTGTTTTCTATTTGTTGTGAATATAAGTATGTATACATGTTGGTGTACTCGGTTGGTGTTGTAGGATACAGGTACCAGGCATTGACTCCACTTGGCTACATAGGTCTGAGTGTGCCTTGAAAATCCTTGAATTGTTGTTGTGTGGATATTTTACCAAGTTACTGTAAAGGATTCCCTATTGACTTAGGTTCCTATTACGAAGTCACCTTAGTTGGGGATTTGACCATTGTTATGATTTTGGTGATCTTGGAGATTTATGTTTTACAGTGTGTTCTCTTTATTTCTTTATATGCGGAAGTATTATACTTCTCTCTATGTGTGTGTGTGTGTGTGTGTGTGTCTATATATATATATATATATATATATATATATATATATATATATATATATATATATATATATATATATATATATATATATTTGTATTACAACTAGATGTATATTATATATGTATATGTATATATGGGTGCACACATATATACCTATGCATATATAAACATTACATACTATGTGTCTTTTCTTGAAAGTAAAATTTTATCTTTGATGTGTAAACAATGATTGTTAAAATTAAAATAATAATTAAGTTAAAGGAAACTCTTTTGGTAAAACTAACTATCTAGTAGATTTGAACTTGAGACCTCCTAGGAGTTAGGCTAGTTTGTTTCCGATTGGGCTATGTGTGTTTCTTGAGAGATTTTCTTTTTCTTTTTCTTGTTATGGTATTGTTAGGAGGATATTTTAACTAAAATATTAAAAGGTTTTAATACTTGTTTACAAAAAATGGTTATTTAATTCCCAATCAACCATGAAAATTGGAGAAGTTTCTTCTTGTAAAGAAACTCCTCTAACCATATAGTTGGAGGTTAAACTATTTGGTTTTGGGGGAGAGTGGGAGAAGAGGGGAGGTTGAAGAGAAAATTGGAGATTCTTACAAGATTGGATCTGGAAGTAATTTTGGGGATTTTGTTTCTAGGTGTATAATTCATCACCATTATGGAAGGGCATTTGAGCTATTGTCTAAGGAAGGAAGAGGGATTGGTTTCCAGAGGAAAATCTATCCAGGAGGCTACCATCTCACCATTTCTCAAGCTAGAAGGATTTGCAGTGAGTTCTCCAACCTTGTTGATGGGATTCTTTGCAGGACTCTAGGTAGTGTTTGGAACCGAGATGAATCACTTTTCTTCCCTGTAGATGTAAATATGTGTATGTGTCTTATATGTATATGGATTTTTATATTTTTAATAATCTTTTGTGTAATAAGGAAAGCTATATGAATTGTTTTCCCTGTATTGCATACTATGTGTATTCAGGAAGTTTATTAAATATTTATGGAATAGTTTCCTGTGTATTCTTCTTGGGAGTCTAGGATTTATTGTGACACTTTATATTGGAGTTTTTTTATTGTTATGTACTAATTTAGGGAAGTCTAGGAAGGTTTAGGAAGGATTATGAAAGGTTGCAAATAGTTTTCCCCTTTCCTTTCTTTTGCAGTCATTTGCTTTAAATTTGGTAATTTGATTTGATAATTTTGTTCTAGGAGTTAGGTTGTGTTGAGGATGTGTTATGGATGTGGTGTTGAGGTACCTTCATCAGGGAGACCTCAGGGAACCTTTCCCAGACACTCTCCACACCTAAAAATCTTAGTTTCGTACAAGTTTTTACTAGTACCCATAAAAAACTTTGTGAAATTTTGTATGAGTATCCCTGCATTTCCATATGGGTATTTGGAGTATGTCATTTGGGGTTTTAGTAGGTTCCAGGGGCTCAAATTTGACACTTTTTGGGCTTGTGACCTCTATAATTTGTTTCTTATCCTTGGGCTACAATTTGTATCACTTATGTATGTCCATCGCTTGTTTTTTTGTGTTATATGGTGTTACTTATGATTTTTTAGTACTTGGAATGTACTTGTGTTCATTTTCTAAGGCTATGACTTGTCTTGGTGGCTTGAGTGCAATGGAGGGTTCCCTAGACCCATAAAACAAGTCATTGAATGTTATGTTAATGTATAAGGAAAGTCAATATGTTTTATTTTGAGGTGTTAGACATTCTTCCTATGATTCTTGTTATGTATATAAGGTTAGGACTCGTCCTAAGGGCTTGAGTGTGTAGGGGAGTTTACTAAATCTATGAATCGGGACTTGAGAGTGTTATCTTCTATTTTTTTGGCTTCTGATGGGGAAGGGGAATGGGTGCCCTAGGTGAGTGGCTCAAAATAGGTGTTGGAACCCAAAGTGGTTTCTAGATGATCCTATGGGGGATTCAAAAGACAATGAAAGAAAATATAGTAAGGCCACATAGATCTGTTGGAGTACTGGGACCATGGGTAACTTCCAGGATGGATCCCTACTCATAAAGGGGGGAATATAGTTACATGGTTTTTAGGAAGGATCCCAATACAAATATTGTGTGATGACACTCACTTAGGTGGTATCCTAGAACCTTAACCTCAATGTTATAATAAGATGTTGTTTATATGCTTTACTCTTTTGAGTTTTTGGTTTCTTGATGTATTTGGGCCTTAGATTTCCTTAGATTTTTGAGAGTACCTTGGTTCTATCTCCTAGCATGGGTGGTGGAACTTCACAAGTTTCACATGGCACGGTGGGAAATCTCTTTCGAGGTAATGTTCATGGTTCGTGTCATGGATTGGATTTAGATTTGTTCAGTGGTGAAGATTTCCTTTATTATATCATGTATCTCTCTTTTGTAATCACAATGTTAAGATATATTGTAATCCTTTGGGAAACTTGATGTAATTATCTCTTTGTATGTCTTCAGGTCATGTGAAGTAATTGTAATTGTAATTTAGAAATTGTAAGGAATAAGTTATGTATTTTGGAAGGGTAGCCTTCAGAAATGTCAAAAGGAGAATTATATATTGGTAAATCAATTAATGGTTATTGATAAGAAAATCTCTAAAATGATCAACAATTAAGCTACAATATCAATGAAAATGCTAAGTGAGTGGTGTGGATGCAAATTGCAAGAGCTTTGCTGCAATTCAAAGATATGGAGTGGATTATTAATGCCTCAAAATGCCTTCTATTTATAAGATTTTCCCAAGGGTAGGGGGTAGAGTGAGATAACCATGGTTATGCTTGGGTAAGGTCAATTGGCTTTGCTTTGTCCCTAAATTGGGGGACAAACATTTAAATGGTTTCAAAAGGCTGGACCATTTCAACAAAAGTGAGTGATTTGTGTCCATTTTGTCTCCTTTTTCCTTTGTTGAGGGAATTTCATATTTATTTATTAATTAAAGTAATTAAATTTAGCCATGAAGGGTAAGAGGTTCATTTTGATTTTTCATTTCAACAACTATGTCATTAATTGAATTTAATCAATTTCTTAGTGTTTTTCCCCTTTTCAAGCTTTATTTAATCATTTAATCACTTAATTGAATTTTCCTTTGATTTGAATTGCCTTTGTTCCATTTATTGATTTTTAGTGCTATTTTGATGACTTGATGCACCTTTCTGATTGAATTAAGCCTTTGCCAATTTTCTGTGTCTACAAATGCCCCTCTTTGAGTCGATGTGCGCAGAACACCGATTCAAAGATTCCCTTAGTATGATGATCTGATTCAGGTCCTGGTTCTGATATGCCTCTGATCCCTCTGATTGATGTACTTCCTGATGATGATGATGTACCTCTGATGATGGTGCTGATATGATTCTGATGCCTCTGATATGATATGGGTCCTGATATGATGATAGGTCCTGGGTTGATTGATTGCTGATATGTTGATAGGTTTGACATGATATGATAAATTTGATATGATGATAGATTTGATATGAAACTGATATGCAATTGATTTGCTTCCTGATATGATACTTGATATGATATGATACTGATATCTTGATATGATATGCCCCACTGATAAATGTTTTTGATGTGATGCTCATTTGATACTCTGATGCACAGCAGACTACAAGCATCTAGTAGTGGAGTAGGATTACAGCAGACTACTGTGGATGGTCAGGACACAGGTGCACAGCAGATGCCAGCAGCTTTTTCCCGTGATCGGGGAAAAGCTCCTGTAGATACAGGTGATCCTCAGAGTACCTATGAGGTTGGAGAGAGCTCTAGTACTAGCCAGCTACGAGCAGATGTGGGAGCATTATGGACAGAGGTGTCACAGATGTCATCTATGATTCAGCAGTTGGTATCGGGTTTGGCTCCCTTGGTTCCTCTCCTTGTTGCTATGGTTGGTCAGACGCCTCCTCAGCAGCCTCCATCACAGCCTCCATCACAGCCTCCTCCACAGCCTCCTCCAGGACCTCCTCCCAGTGGTGACGAGAGATGAGCTATGAGTGCTCTTATTTATCATTTATGTACTGATGCTGAGATACTTGATATTGTACCATAGTCTTGTGACCTTGGTGTCACCTTTCCAGTTGTATTTTGACACTTATTTGACATTGATGCCCCTGTTGATGGGCGATTATAGAGTTGAGTTTTTATGACATCATTGTTATGAGTAGACGTGTGATATGAGAACATTTATGATCTTTCCTGCTTTTACTTGATGATATATGAGATTTCCTTTAGATGCTGCTATATGTGTTTATCTAATGCATTTGTTTTTTTGGATGGATATTGGCTATGGATGCAACGTATCTTATGTATGATATAGATAGATGGATGCATTTCTTCTTCATGTATGGATGCAGTTTTGATATGTTATTTCTCATGTATGCAATCTGAATGTATGCACTCTGTATGCAAATGTAAATGATTATTACCTTCTTTTCTTTGATAATATCTATGTAATGATTAATGATATGGAATGAATGCAAAAAGTATAATCTCATTTATTTTTATTTTTGTAGAAAAGATGATGTTGAAATGATGTTGTCCTTGTTGATTTAACCCTGTTAATGATGTCATGTACCCCCTTTTTTGATGCGAAAATAAGACCCTTGGGAAAAAAATGCACATGCAATTAATCTAATATGAGAATGCATTTAACCTTTTTTATGAATGCAGCTAAGTGTCACTAGCTTTTAGCAAATAAATGCCTTGAGGATATATTTTCATCATTGAGCACTTGGGACCGGAAAGTCGATACAACCACCACTGCCCACTGACATGATGATATGAATATCGCTTTTTATTTACTGCTCATATGGTAACTTCCGTTTTGCTTTCCCATCGGTCTCATCGATACGACTATCACTGATTTCAAAAAAATCATGAGAGTACGAATACCGATTTTGTCGGATTCTATGTTGCAAGTGGATTTTGTCATTTAGATATGAAGAATCTAAATATCCAAGGTATCCGGTTGCGTAAACAAACAAAGGTTAACTCATTATTTTATAAGATAATCCTCGATGGTTCTTTGATGACCATGTCTTCAGATGAATTCTCATAAGGCAATGAATTTTCCTCCAAACAGTCACATCATAGTCAAGAAAAATATCATGTCTCCATCATTGCCAATCTAGTCGAAACATCATTGATGAGCTAAAAAGACTTGATACAAATTGAATGAATGTAAGTAAACAGATTTTTAACCAACTTTTCAAAAGAATCTATCTAAGTGTTTTGCATTGTTTTCTGATTTTCAACAAAATATATTTCCAAGTGTTTGATCATGACATGATTTTTGATTTTTAATCCTGAATAATAAGTCAATTTAGGCTCATGGATTTTGTTGTGGTAGTCAACTTTTTCCTTTTGTTATCAATCAAAGGTTTACACAAATCTGATCTCTCTTCTGAAAATGTTGATCTCTTTCCGTTTGTGACTGAATGTTGTTCATATGAATCCTTTTTGAGGTACCCACTTTCCAATCCGTTTATGCTGCCCCCAAGTATTTGATATATCAATTTTGACAACTTTAGGCAATGCAAAGGATGGTGCTACAAACTGTTATTATGACTATGTACAAATGACGAATGCAATGAAGGTTTAGACAAATGGGATGATGAGATGCAGTATATACACATGTGACTAGGAAGGAAATGACTTAAGGGAACCAAAAGCGCTTGTTACCAAGTTTTCACTTTTGGGTATTCTCTTTTTTTTTGCTACCAAGGCGCCTATTTGCTAGGTTTTCACCAAGGCACTTTTTCTCTTTTTTCATTTTTTTTTTTTCATTTTTTTCTTTTTTTCTTTTTTTTTTTGTTTTTCATTATCACCTTGGCGCCTATTTGCTAGGTTTTCACCAAGAGATAGTTTTTCAAATGTTTTTGCTTTCTTCAGGCTCAATTTTCCACTGTTTTTGATCTTTCTTCTTTTCCAATGTTTTTGGATTTTCCATTTTCAAATGTTTTTGGTATTTTCCATTTTCAAATATGTACAATAATTATGATGCTCTCTCATCTGATACTCTTTATACTCTTTCATCTGTTTTAGGTGTAGAATCTCTTCAAATGAATGCTATTTATGGGTTCTTGTAATTCTTCACCATTACAATCTGATAATTTATATGTTCCAGTTCCAAAGGATGATGCTATCACAAATGGGCCTATCCAATTAGCTTCCCACTTTCCCTTCTTTTCCCTTTCAACTTGATTTTTGGGATTTTCTCTTAGTACCAAGTCTCCTACTTGAAAAGTTCTTGGTTTGATGTGTTTGTTGTAATTGTGGGCAATCCTATTTTGATAACCTTTTAAATGCTCATAAGCTTGAGTCTGATGTTCCTCTAACAATTCCAATTGTTGTAGTCTAGCAATCCTATAATCCTCATCGGTGATCAATCCTCTTAATGAAACCCGTAGAGATGGAATTTCAACTTCTAATGGTAGAACTGCTTCAGTTCCATAGACTAAAGAGAATGGGGTAGCTCCTGTAGGTGTTCTAATACTAGTTCTGTAAGCCCATAGTGCGGGATTTATTTGCACGTGCCAATCTCTTCCTGATTTGTTAACTGATCTTTTTAATATTTTGAGGATATTTTTGTTTGTTGCCTCAACTTGTCCATTGCCTTGTGGATAATAAATGGATGATGAATGATGTGTAATGTGAAATGTCATGCAAAGTTCATCAATATCCTGATTTTTGAATTGTTTCCCATTATCCGTGATAATGGCATGTGGAATACCATAGCGGAAAATTATGTGGTTCAAAATGAACATTGAAATTTGTTTGCCGGATGCTGTTATTAATGGAACTGCTTCCACCCATTTGGTGAAGTATTCTGTTGCTGTGATGATATACTTGTGGCCGTTTGAAGATGGAGGGTATATGATTCCAATCAAGTCAAAACCCCATTGATAAAAAGGCCATGGTGTAATGAATGGGTGTAATTCTTGAGCCGGTGCATGTATCATATTACCATGATATTGACATTTGCTGCATGTCTTCACAAATTGACAAGCATCCTTTTCTAATGTTGTCCAAAAGTACCCTAGATGAAGGATTTTCTTAGCTAGATTAAAACCGCTTGAGTGTGACCCGCAAATGCCTTCATGGACCTCGCGTAAAGCTAACTTAGACTCTTCTTCCTCTAGACATCTAAGTAACATCCCATCAAGACCCTTACGATACAATGTGTCTGAAAGGATTAGGTAACGGGCGGCTTGGCGTATGAAGTTACGTTTTTGGGCACGAGTTTGGTCTATGGGGAGTACTTGGTCTTTAAGGTAAGTATAGATGGGTCCATACCAAGGAGAGTCATGTCCATGTAAAAGAGCAACAATTTGGGTGTCAGGAAGGTTAAATGCCGGTTTTACCAACTCTTCCACCAAGAACTCATACTTCTCATGTTGATCTGGTTTTTGTAACAATGAAGCCAAGGTAGCCATGGCATCTGCTGCTCTATTCGTTTCTCTTGGAATCTGTTCAAATGTGATCAAAACAAAGTACTTCTTCCATCCATCAATCAAGGCTTTATATTTCATCAATGTGATGTCCTTGGTATTGTATTCATTATTAACCTGATTGATTATGAGTTGGGAATCTCCATACACTTGTAATTCTGCAATACTCCATTCTAAAGCCATTTTAATGCCAATGACTAATGCCTCATATTCCGCTATATTATTGGTGCATGGAAATAAGAGTTTATAAGACTTTGGAATGGTGTATCCTTGAGGAGTAACCAATAATATACCTGCTCCAGAACCTCCTTGTGTGTAAGATCCATCAAAATATAACTTCCATGTTTTTGCTTCTATGTTGACAATTTCTGCATCTGGAAATTCAATTTGCATGGTTTGTGTAGACTCCATTGGGTTATCTGCTAAGTGATCTGCTATCACTTGTCCTTTAATTGCTCTTCTATCAACATATTCAATGTCAAATTCACTTAGGATCATGACCCATTTTGCTATTCTACCTGTTAAGGCAGTTTTACTTAGTAAGTACTTGAGAGGATCAATCTTGGCAATTAATTTGATCTTATGCATCAACATATAATGTCTTAATTTTTGAGATGCAAAAACCACTGCTAGACATGCTCTTTCCATGAATGAATAATTGAGTTCATATTTTATTAAGGTTCTACTAAGATAGTAGATTGCCCTTTCTTTTCCTTGCTCATCTTCTTGTGCCAACAATATGCCTAGAGACCTTTCTGTGGCTGATATGTATAACAACAGTTCTTTACCTTTGATAGGTGACATAAGAATAGGTGGGTTTATCAAATAAGTCTTCAAAGTAGCAAAGGCCTTATCACATTCCTCATCCCACATAAATGTAGTGTCCTTGTGTAACAATCTTGTGAAGGAGTGACACTTTTCTGCTAATTGAGAGATAAATCTCCTTATTGATTGAATCTTTCCTTGGAGTGACCTCATTTGGCTAATATTTCTTGGAATCTCCATTTCTAGAATTGCTTGCAGTTTTTCAGGATCAACTTCAATGCCTTTTGCTGACACTATATAACCCAATAACTTGCCGGATTGGACACCAAAGGCACACTTCTTTGGGTTTAGTCTAACTTTGAATTGTTCTAACCGAATGAATATTTTTCTTAGGATTTGTAAATGCTCTTCTCTATTGTGGGATTTTGCTAGAATGTCATCCACATAATCTTCTAAAAAAGTATGCATCATGTCATGGAAAATAGTTGTCATGGCCCTTTGATATGTAGCTCCAGCATTTTTTAACCCGAAGGGCATAACATTCCAACAAAAGGTACCCCAAGGGCAAGTAAATGCTGTCTTTTCTTGGTCTTCGGGAGCAATCTTGATTTGGTTGTAGCCACTAAATCCATCCATTAATGAGTACATTGCGTGACCTGCTGTCAAATCCACTATGGTATCAATTCTTGGCAATGGGAAGTCATCTTTGGGACATGCAAGGTTTAAATCTCTGAAATCCGTACACACACGGATAGATTTATCATGTTTAGTAACTGGCACAATGTTAGAGATCCAATCAGCATATGCTATTGTTCTTATGAACCCCACCTTTAACAATTTTTCCAATTCTGCCTTGACTAGAAGAGCCACATGTGGGTGCATTTTCCTTAGTTTTTGCTTCACAGGTTTAACTCCGGGTCTAACGTTCAGATGATGCATTATGAAATCAGGATCCAATCCAGGCATATCGGCATATGACCATGCAAAATTTACTTGTTGTTCTTGGAAGAATTTGATAAAGTCCTCTCTTTCAATAGATGTAAGTGATGCAGCCAAGTGTACAACCTTTGGCTCTAGTTCCGTGCCAATGTTAACTTTTTCTGTTGGTTCTATGAGAATAGATGACCGTTCTTCTTCATGTTCAGGCAAAGTATCCAATCTCTCTTCTAATGGTGCCACAGTTGGGCTTTCACCAAAAGAAACGTCTTTTATTTTCATTGTTTTTGGTTCTAAGGGTGCCACAGTTGGGTTTTCACCAATAGAACTTTTCATTTTTTTATTTTTTCTTTTTTTTGACTAAGAGATTGGACCCTTGCTGTTGTCATCATGTCCGTATTGAGTTCGTTGGTGAAAGAGGGTTCAACCGCATTGAGGTATTGGTTTGTGGCTTGGTCATTTGGGAAGTAAAGTAAGTCATGTGGTTCAGTTTGATCCCAATCAATGAGGTCTGGATGTATCAAAATTAAGGAATTATTGGGTAAGGTATCATCAATAGGATTTATGGACATGACTTCGTTTGAGGGTTCATACATTGTATCGTTTAGGTCTATGATGTGCGCTTCCTCAAGATGATCCATGGAAGCAGGGTCAAAGTCCCCTTCGCTTGAATCCTCGTCGACCTCTACGGGAAACAAAGTGGGAAAAGCCACAAGCAGGTTAAAACTAACGTTTGAATTTCCCTCCTCTGAAGGTGTCCAAAATGTTTCTATCCATGCTCCACTACTAGATGCTTGTTCTATATTAGGCCTTTGAATAGAAGATTCTTCATTAATTGGAGCATCTTGTTTTGGGATTTTTGCATAAGTATGTATAGCAATGACTTCTTTATCTTGACATGACTCATCTGATAAAGTATCCCATTCATAATCCCTAGAATCATCACTATCTCCTTCGGATTCTAATGCATTTATTTGAGGATGAAAATCATGCATTGGACTTGAACTTTCTCCCTTATGTTGAAAACCTAATCCGGCTTTTTCATGACTTGCCCTCCAAACAGGTTCAATAGGTTCTAATAATCCTCTATTTCTTTGGCCTAGGGGTCCTCTTCCTTTGTATCCCATCTTTTGCATAATATCAAATCCTTTCCCATATTGTTCTGTTTGTATATTAACATGCTGAATTCTTTCCATGGGAGTGTCTAGGGTACCATCCTTATCATGATAAAGCCATTGAAGGACATCATCCTCTTCCTTATCCCATGTTGCTTTGCTATCTTCCCTCACAAAATAAGAATTATACTTATGTGGAAGATGTTCTTTGGAGGGTTTTCCATGTGATTTAGGAGACATGGGCATGTCAAATAGAGAAACTGAATATTCTCCTACCCCTTTTGAACTAATCTTGCATTGTTTGTCAAATTTGTTCATCATCTCACTCATGTATTGGTAATGATCTGCTTTAGCTTGTTCTTTTTCCTCTTTAGTAGGTTTGTAGATCACTGTTTCCAATTTAGGTGACACATATGGACTTTCCATCACATTTGGACCCTCGTAGCTCACTTTTTCCTTGCCCTTAGTTGATGTAGTTGAGCTAGCTTGAAGAGGATTTTGTGCATCTTCATTGGTGATTCTTGGAACAACTCCTTCACGATTATGTGGAATGTATAATTCATGCAAGGGTTTGAGTGCATTACAATATTGAAATGGATTTGAGTCTCCTCCAATTGTGATTTCTTCACCCATGTATGGGAACTTGATGCATTGGTGGTATGTGGAGGGGACAGCTTGCATCTCATGAATCCAAGGTCTTCCCAATAAAATGTTATAGGTTAATTTCATGTCCAACACTTGACATTTGGTTTCCTTCTTAACTGGTCCCACTTGAATGGGCAACACAATCATGCCTTTAGAAGCTCTTTCAGCCTCATCATAAGCTTTTATGGTGATTTTCTTTGTAGGGTCAATGCAAGACTCAGAGAAACCTAAGGATTTTACAAGACTCAATGTGCATATGTTAAGGCCAGCCCCTCCATCAATAAGGGCTCTTTTGACTCTATGCCTTTCGATCAAAACCTCTATATGTAATGGAAAATTTTGAGGATGAGTTATAGACATGTCATCTTGATCTGAAAATGAAAGACAATGAGGAGCCACAAGATGTCCTACCATATTTTGAAACTTTTCTTCCCCTAAGGTAGTAGAAACATGTGTTTCTTCCAAAGCTTTTTCCAAAATCTCTTTATGATTTGGTGACAACTTCAATAACTCTAAGATTGAGATTTGTGCTGGAGTACATTGCAATTGGTCTACCAAACTATAAGGTCTTGCTGCTGTAGGAGATTGTTTGACCACAATGTTGGATGGTGGGATATTGGTGTTTTGAGGGACTATCCCTTGTAAAGTCATTCTAGAATTCTGCCCTCTTGTAATGACATTTGTTGCTTCCTTTTGAGGCTGTTCATTAATGATGATAGCATTAACAATATGATCATATGATGGTGCAAAGTTGAGATTATTGGCACTTTGTTTCTTGCTATTTGATGACTCACCTTTATCATGTTTGTAAAAAGGTTGTTTGAAGGCCGTATGATCTTCATTATTTTGGGGTCCATCAACAGTGATTATGTTATTATCTATCAAGTCTTGCACCACATTCTTTAATTGTAAACATTCATTTGTAGGGTGCCCCTGAATCCTATGATATTCACAATGATGCTTAGCATCCCACCAACCCGGCTTGTGGTCTGGTTCATAAGGTTTAATGGCGGGTAATGTAATAACATTGTTAGCTATGAGAGTCTTTAATGCCGTTTCAAGTGATTCTCCCAAGGGTGTAAAGTGTCTTGCAGGAGTGGGTTTTAAATACTTATCATACTTGCTGTTTTGATCCTTGTTTCCTTGATTATTCTTATTGGCATTGTTGTTGTTGTTGGAAGGTGCATTATATGCTTGATTAGCATTATTCACTTGATTTGGTGTCTTTGTAAGGGCAAATGGAATCACCTTCAAGTTGCTGGATTCCACTACACCATCATTAACAATACCTTTGTTTTTATTCCTTGCAGCATAACGGCTATTGTTGTTGTACCAACTTTTATTTGGATTGTTGTTATTGTTGGTATTGTTGTTGTTGGAGTTAGAGTTATTCTTATTTTCCTTGTGTAATTTCAACTCTCCACTCTTAATCAACACTTCTTCCGTTGTAATTCCGTTATCAATTAGATCTTGAAAGGTTTTGGGACATTGCATCCTTAGTCTATAATTCAGCTCGCTTCTCAAACCATTAATAAAGATATCCATTTTTTCTTTCTCCGGTACACTTCTTGGATATCTAGCAAATGCAGTCCTCCATCTTTGCAAGAATGTGAGAAAGGCTTCTCCATCTTGTTGCTTCGTGTTACATAACGTTATCATGGTGACCTCATGTTTGATGTTATAAGAGTAATGAGTCACGAATTTAGATGCTAACTCTTCAAAGGATTTTATGCCGGATGGTAGTTTTGAAAACCAATCCATGGCTGTTCCTCCCAAGCTTCTTGGGAATAGTCTCATTAAATAGGTTGATTCATGCATGAATTCAAGACTCAATGCACAAAACCCCCGAAGATGATCATGTGGGTCAGATGTTCCTTCATATCTCTCATATTTAGGAAATGTTACATTAATGGGAAAAGGCACCATGACCAAACTCTTATCAAATGGAAAAGGACATAATGTTTCAATAGAGAAAGGCTTAGGAGCCCCATTTTGTTTCAAATTGTCAATTTCCATTTGTAATGCCTTGAATTGTTTCCTCATTGCTTCCATAGGGTCTTCTATTTCCTTGGGCTTTAATTGTTCTATGTCAAAATCTTTAGGTAGCTTTACCCCTGTTTGTATTAAGTCCATGAAGTGTTTTTCTTTATCCATAAGCATGGTCTTTTTCATTAGTTCTATGAAATAAGGACATTGTCTTGCCTCTAATGCTCTTTCAATCGTGGCTTCTTCTGCAGTTGGGGGTAAGTTTGTATTATGAGGAGGCAATAAGTTGTTGCCTTGTGAATTTGCCTCTTGAGAATTAGGATCTTTTCCTCCATTATTAGAATTTCCTTGATTGTTGTTAAGATCCATACCTCCATTCATGTTGTTCCCTTGGTTGTTATTGGGATCTATGCCCCCATTCATGTTGTTCCCTTGGTTAGTGGGATCGATATTTCCTAGGGTACCACTAAACATGTTGTTAATGTCCTTTGCCTTAGTGGGATTTTCAGTCACTTGTGAAGTAATGAAAGTGTTCTTTGGAAATGGGAGCTCTTCTCCGTTGTAGGTCCCCTCTATTTGTAATGCTTTCCTTATAGAGAATGACCTTGTAATAATAGGCATGAACAAACTTTAAGGGTATGTTGACTTTCTTCTCTTGATAAGCTGTTTTTGGAATAAGGTAAAAGTTTTTGATCAATTTTAAATGGTTTAAAATTTTAATGGTGTTTTGATCAATAACTTTGGAATATCTTGTTTGAAAATAAAAACAATCTCAACACACACATCAATTGGGTACCATATCCCTAGAATGCTCTAATGTGTATATTTTTGAACGTTTTCACAGGTTTAACACAAGAATAGCTTCCACACAATCTACCTAGCACATAATTGGTTCGTAAACATGGCTCTAATAGGTAGTTTTGCTATTTTACCGTTATGTAGTAAGTTTTCCGTTCAAAAGAGATCTTAGCTTTTCATCCCCCAATTATGTTAAGGGGCTTCCCACACGCACAAAAGCACGATTTTGCGCAATCCGTTAGGACTACTAGAGGAAGTTCGAAAGAGCTAAAATCCTTTTGTCGTGTACCCCATTAAGGATACCCGCGTTTCGTTTTATAGTGGGTCGGATTCTCGCGGCAAAAGCAAGTGTATCCCACTTTGGGCTGTCCCTCTCACCGGCCCTTCTAAGGCAATCTCGGGAGGCGAGCCCACTAAGTTTTAAACATATTCATTGAAAAGCATGAAAAATGGATTTGGTAGAGCAAGTTTGGGAATTTGATTCACTCAAAGAGTGAAGAGCATATCCCTATTGCTTTTCCCTTATCCCAAACACTTACAATCAAATTGGTTCTTTTTCAACCCCGTGACAAAGGGGTTCTTAGAATTGAAGTGTTTATTTTTTTCCTTTTATGATTAAACTATGTTTTGAACTTTGAAATGCCACAATTTAAGGGAAGTGCAAGTTTGATGAGAAAAATACCTCAAACGATGCTAGCAAAGGCTAGGCGCATTTTTAAGTAGTAGATTTTTGTTTTCTCTCCAAATCCTTCTCTTACCTTGGCAAAATGTTCCCTCCACCAACAAGTTAGTCAGCACAATACAAACAAAGTGAGGGGAAACCAAAATCAAAGCTAAAAATGATGTAATTGATTATGCTTTTGATTCTTTTTTTTTTTACCAAAATACTTGCAAAATTCTTACAAATTTAAGGACTAAATTCCCAATTCAATGAGACATATTTTCGTTTGTAAGCATCTACAACAGCAATATATTTGGCATGCAATTCTACTTCTTTCTCTAAATTATTATTGAGAACAAAGGTAGAATGTACCCGGTTTTCTTTCCTTATCCTCTTAGAGATCAATTTCTCCTCTAAGTTGTATCTTCTCTCTGGTTTTTGCACTTTCTTATGACAGACCATGCTCCTGATACAAAAAAAATGACAGTAAAGTTAGCATACAGTCCTTATTTTGACAAAATAGTGAAAATACTATCAGGCGACATTGTCCAGACTACAGGCGAGATTAAATTTAACAAAGGCGTGACTACTTTAACCGCGAGCGTCACCAAAAGGGGCTCAAGAGAGATTAAAATAGACAAGCGCGATATTAAATTTATCAAACGCGTGAAATCTTTCTTAGAGGCGACAACAGCAATTACACTAACAGAAAATAGATGCTATACCAGGCGACATTTCTTTTACCAAAGGCGATATCTAATTTAACAAAGACGTAATCAATTTAACCGCGAGCATCACCAAAAGGGGCTCAAGCAAGATTAAAATGATTACGTGCGATATCAAATTAAATGAACGCGCAAACTGTTTATCCAAAAGCGACAAAGTAATTCAGCTAAGCGACATCTTATTAAATGAAAGCGACATTTCAAATAATAGGAGCGACAAATAAAAAGCAAAGTGCGGCAAACTCCCTTTACACCAGGCGTGAACTAATTCGTCGGCCGCAGCTTTTAATTCGTTGTAGGCGACATCGAAATAGCCAAAGGCATCATATCTTTGTGCTTCAGGCGATAATACAATGTCTGCAAGCGTGATTTCTTTAACCAGAGGCGTGACTCTGCTGGTAAGAAACGTGAGTGTTCAGACTCCAGGCGACATCTAAATTTCCGCGAGCGACATCTCTTTACTGTAGGCATGATTTCTTTACTGGTAGGCGTGATTTCTTTCCTGTAACCTGCAAACAGTGAGCCAAATCATGCAATTCTAGCCTAAAATTGCAAATAACGTGGAAATTTTGATAAATTTGAGGCCTAGAGCCCCACGGTGGGCGCCATTCGTGTGTGAGTGATTACACCTTCATGAAATAACAAGATTTAAAGAGAATTTACACTATTCAAAGCAAACTAATCTAAATAATGCACAATTAATCTAAATATCTCATGGTTCTCTAAAATAAAGTGGTAAATGAGGCTCTCAGCTGCAAATCCTCACTAGTGACACTCTAATTATGAGAATTGAACTAAGAATGATATGCAAAATAGATCTAATTATCAAATTCTAGCTCTATTTGATAAGAAAATCTCTAAAATGATCAACAATTAAGCTACAATATCAATGAAAATGCTAAGTGAGTGGTGTGGATGCAAATTGCAAGAGCTTTGCTGCAATTCAAAGATATGGAGTGGATTATTAATGCCTCAAAATTCCTTCTATTTATAAGACTTTCCCAAGGGTAGGGGGTAGAGTGAGATAACCATGGTTATGCTTGGGTAAGGTCAATTGGCTTTGCTTTGTCCCTAAATTGGGGGACAAACATTTAAATGGTTTCAAAAGGCTGGACCATTTCAACAAAAGTGAGTGATTTGTGTCCATTTTGTCTCCTTTTTCCTTTGTTGAGGGAATTTCATATTTATTTATTAATTAAAGTAATTAAATTTAGCCATGAAGGGTAAGAGGTTCATTTTGATTTTTCATTTCAACAACTATGTCATTAATTGAATTTAATCAATTTCTTAGTGTTTTTCCCCTTTTCAAGCTTTATTTAATCATTTAATCACTTAATTGAATTTTCCTTTGATTTGAATTGCCTTTGTTCCATTTATTGATTTTTAGTGCTATTTTGATGACTTGATGCACCTTTCTGATTGAATTAAGCCTTTGCCAATTTTCTGTGTCTACAGTTATAGTTAGGTATTTCCTATCCTGTCTCTCTTGTGAGTCTTAAAATGTAATTGAAAGTAAGGATTGTCATAATGCATGTTTACTTATGTCTTGCACAAAGTAATGGTTTTATGCAAACCCTTCTAATATTAAGTACCCATGGATGTAAATTTCTAAAGGGAAATTTGTTTAATATGTGGTGTGGTGAAAAGCTATGTTGGGGGTAGAAGGGTATCTCTAGGTGAAAATGATAAGGTAAAGAAACATGTAATATTGCTATAATAGTATAAAGATGTAATTTTTTCTCCTAAATGTATATTCCTATGTGCATGATGAGAGGTTTAAATCTCAATCCTATTCAATGTCACAGATGATAATGTTTTGGTAGTTAGAATTGGGACATAAATAATTTGGTAGATGGTTTATGATCATAAATGATAAAGGTTAAAGACATTACTCTATATCTATCTATATTGTTGAAATGGAAACGGAATGTAAGCATTGTAAATGGGAAGCTTATTTATGTTTAGATAGTGAAAATGAGTTGTGTGTAGATATGATTAAGGGGAAGAAAATGAAATAGGAAAGGATGAATGCATGAGTTAAGTGACGTGTTTCTATGTCATCTCTAAAATTGAATGTTATGTAAATTAAGTAAAAAGGAAATGAATTCAATTTTCAAATAACAAGATGTAATTGGTTTTAGTATTGGTGAAAGAATGATTAAGGGAACCTTTAAGGAAACATTTATTGGTAAATGTAATCAATAAGATGTTAGTAATGTTTATAAAAGATAAAAATTATTAGTTTATTTTCTTTAACTATTGGCTTGACCCTTAGGGGTTCCCTGGCGGGGCATTACAATGACAAACAAGAAATAGTGATTGAGGTCTCTATGAAACCTCTAGATAAATACATGTCCGAGGTCACTCCCTTAGGTTACTAAAATACCACTTAGATAAATCTTGGGAAATGTGATAATTTGAGTGAATTCGACAACCTTGATAATTCCACTGGAAAAGTACATGAGAAGGTTGAGAAGGAATACAAGAAAAAGAGGGAATTGGAGGTGACATTGGTCCAATATAGGGAAGTTTTTAAGATACTGGCTTGTCCCATTTTCTCAAAAATACCTCAAGCATCTGCCACAAAGTCATTTTTACGGGCCAATATCTATTCTTTAAGGACAATGAAAAAAGAAAGCCCTTGCATTAGACTAGTGGATCTTTGAATAGGTTGGAATGGTTTGGTCCTTTCTTATGGAGTCCATTCCAGTTTATTTTGAAGCATTATAGAGAAATAGGGTCACCCAGAAAGCCATTAATGAATGAAACTTTGATATCATTTGACATCATAGGAAATGGAAGATTTTAAAGAACGTGTCTACCCGTGATGAAGAAGAATTAAATAAGAATAAAATCCTTAGGGATGAAAGTTCAGAGTTCCTATATGTCGGTGTTCACAAGCTTGGATTCAAGCTTTATGTCTTGTAAATGGCCTACAAGATGGTCACTCACTCTCCTCAATTGATTCAGAAGCATGTTGTGAAGTTCGTGAACTACATAAAGGAGGTGATGGGTCTCCACCTCAATAGTATTATTTATTAAACAAATTTTATGAATAAATGGAGAGGAAATTTGGCCCCCCTAAGGATTTTGATAAGGTAATAATGGATGGGTGTAAAGAGCTCAACATGGAAAGAAACTTAATCCAAAAGGTTAGTGCCTAGATGTGGAAACATGCAAATAAATCCAAGGAAGATCTCAAAGAGGCCAAGCTCTAGGTATAGTGGGCTAAGGATTTTAATTAAGGGATTATTAATGATTACATCCGATATTTGATAAGTATAAGCCCAAGACACCTCCAGGGTAACAAAACCACACATCCTCTTATTCTTTCATTCTTTAGTCATTAGAGTTCGAAAAAACTTTGGGATCCTAGATCCTAAACAATATACAATTCCCAATGTTATTTCATTATTTATTCATCCAGCGTCAAATCCTACTCACCTAATATTGATAGAAAGCCACCTACACAAGAAGTATTATAACCTATAATGTCAGTAATAAAGATGTACAAGTACTTATGTTAAAAAAGAGATATATATGATGAGTGTTCCATAGGGGTTACCTACCTTGTGTATTGAGTGCTACTCCCCCATTTATGATAGGGTAAAGGTAGTTGAAGTTTAGACAATCAATGGATCTATATTAATGAGATGAGTCACAGGTTCAAACAAAGTACAGATGATAGCTGAGGACTTTCATGTTGGTGGACATTACCCTTCCATCTTTCTCATTTCTTCTTCTTTGTCTCCTTTTTTAGAAATGTAAATCATTGTACATATTGTACACATGTAAATATTGTAAAATAATATTAAATAGGTTGTATAGGGTGAGATCCCTATAATTTTTCAATTTTGGGCCATTTCAAGGATCCATAAAATTGATGACTTTGAGGCACCATAGTAATAAAACTATATAGTTCTTCTTCTCTAATTGTATTTAGTGTTTAGATTTACTTTCATGCTCCTTGGGAGCCTTGTTTTCAAAAACCAGTAATCGCTCAACCTTATTATCTATAATCAAAGGAAGATCAATTACTTCTTCACTACTTTAAGAATACTTTAATTATTGGTAAATAAAGTATTATTTACTTGCTATGTTATCCTTTACTCAAGATTGTTAGCTATTTTGATGTTGAATGATAAATGTATGCCTTAATGAGAATGAATCTATCTAATCTCACATATTTCGATTGATTCTCATGTATGATAGTAGTTTTACTATTTATCTTGACTAAAGTTGATGGTATAAATGGTAAAGTGATTATAGCTAGATTTATGTTTTTCCTAACTCTATCCTATCTTTTTAAGTTTCTTTTTAAGCTTTTCCTAACGTTCATTTTTAGGGAATCTAATGTATTTTAGAACCTTTCCAAAAGTAACATGCCCCTTGAACAAACAAAATCATTTCTCACTTAGTTAGTACAACACCATCGTGACCCAATACTCGAAAGCTTGCGAGGAAAGGGAACTCTTAGAGCCCTTACCCTCTTTCAAGAAGACTTGATCGATGAACCCATGCATCCAAATCATCTCAAACACTATTGAATTCTTTGCACTAAAGTTTCCTCAACATGTGGGTCAGAGGCCTTTTCGTTGTATCTTGTTTTGATTGAATAAATCTTTAGCCTTATATAAAAAAAAAGGAATAGGTATTATATGGTCTATGGGCCTAGTTCAATTAGTGAGAGCTTCTTGTAGTAAAGGATAAGGGCATGACATCTAGTCTTCCCCTAGCCCACGTGGTATCGAAGGATGTGTAGAAGTAGCATCATTAGTCACATTGAAAATTTTACCTAATGCATTGTAATTTATAGGGGGTTCTATACATGATTCCTGCATTCTAAAAAAAAGGGTGTAATATAAAATTGTTATTTTAGGGTGACTTTCAAATAATAAGAAAATTGATAGAAGTATGCAAATTTATTACTCAAAATTTTCAAGAGCTTATGCATTGAGTGGATGCATACGAGTAATTGTAGCTTGCATACAAGTTCTTGATTATACTCATATTACTAGCTCTACTATAATTCTATGACAACAATATTTAATATTGTTCATCTAAAATAATTCATTGATTATATAAATTTATTTATAATGTTATAAATTTATAAATTATTTATATCATATTATTTTATTGAAGGAGAAGAAAAAAAAGTCACTAAAATTGTTGTCCTTCATAAAAAATTATGTGCTGTTGTTGATATTTTGTATCAATTATATATGTTAGATACTATTTTCAAGTCATTTGTTTCAAGTAATATGAATACTTCTCTATAAGTTTGTATTTTTTCGTCAAATTAATTTTTTCACACCTTTCCAATTTTGAAACCTTGTTAAATATTTTTCCAAAAAATTACATCAATTTTGAATGAGTAATATTAAATAATAATAAATTAAAAAAAAAATATGACTCTTGATTGTTCATCTAAAACAATTCATTTATTATTTAAATATACCAATAATGTTCAATTTTTAATAATTTAATTTATATCACTATAATTATCATCCTTCATAGATGTGTAGTGTAGTATGTTAGATTAACTATTTTGATATTTGTTATTCTTGTACCATTTTTAAAGTAATATGAACATTCCCTTTTTATTATAAACCATATGATTTTTAACCATAAACCATGATATCTAATTGACCTATCATATCTGAATGTTTTTCATGTTTTAAGAAAACATGGAAAACATATGATTTTTAAGCATAAACCATGATACCCTTGAGGACTTACTAATGACACTAGGAAGTCAAAGCATGACCCTTGACAATAACCTAAAGGCACTTGAACGTTGCAGAGATTTTGCTTCTCCAACATTCTAATCAATATAAACGTGAAACGCCCGTATTTTGTCACTCTCTTTTGAATCCACGTGCAAGAGTACAGTTTGAAACTAAATAAACCAACCCAAAACAACGGCGCAATGGCATTATGAACACCGACAGTTTGAACCCTATTAAAAGCATATCGCCCATTAATTTTCCTCCACTGTTTAAGTCAAAAACCTAACAGATGGTGTGTACTGATAGAAGAGGTTTTAGAGGTGAATTGTCATATTAAAAGGATATAAAATGTGGGGCATCCACTCTCTTAACTGTTATAAAATGGAATCCTGCAGGGATATAAAGAACTTTCAGGGTGAAAGTCTGAGAAAATTTTTTTTCTTAATTATTATGTGCGTAACATGCTTTTTTGGTGTGCAAGTGCCCATGTGAATTCATTGTTTTCTGCTGAACATTCAGGTCTGTTGGTTGTCTGTTCATTTATATGGGTGTTGTTAGAGGTTAGGGTTCTAAAAAGTTTATCATTATGTTTTTTCTTATCTAGCGTGTAGAATTGAAAGTAATTTGTTACTCTGCTCAAGAGGCGGTTGAATAAGATATTTTCAAATAGATTGCCTCTACACGTACTTCAATCGAGACCTCCTATTTTCATGTTTGAGTTTCTTTTTATTTTCATTTGAAAATAAATGTATGCATGTCCGATATAACTAGAAACCTCTTTTATGATAGCTAATGTTTTAATGTCACTAAATTTTAGTGCACGGGAAACCAAATTCCTTCAAAGGTTTACTGGAAGAATCATCCCTTGCTGTCGTGTTCAGTTTGCATCCTCTAGATCCACATTTTAAGCATTGTCTATGGCAGTCATCTTTCACTCGATTGGTGTGTATCTATTTAAAAGAGGGATGCTTTTCTCTCCCATTAATGGGTGATTGCTTTCTTGATACTAGTCAATGTAGAGCTATGACTTTGGATGACAGGGTTCCTAAACATGACTCATATATGGAAGCTCTAATGGGTACCACATGTAGGTGACTTACGTATTTCGAGGATTCAAAATGGGAGGAGCATTTGACTGACCATGTTGTAATTTGTAAACTTTACTAGAAGTTCATAAGTCACTTTTAGGAAGAGAAACCATTATAAAAAAAAGTTAATAGAAGTTCAACACTATTCATAGTTTAGAAGGTTCTTAGAAATTTGTAAGAAATTTTTTTTTTATCAATATTATTCATTGTTGAACAATAATTATACAATTAATATGATATGGATTCTAGATTTTCACAAACAAATGTAAAGTCCATGTTTTAAGCACCTAGATGGTGTTGAGTTCAAATTTTCTACAATACAAAAAATACCAACACCAAACTTCATTTGAATTGACATTATACAAAATATGGTATAACTAAATTAAATTATGGTTGAACTATAGATCAACTAGTAGATAGCTTATAAGATGCACTTAGAACGAGCATTTAAAAAAAATTAAGAGGCATGTTTGGTCTCCCTCTCACTCCTATAAAATATGGTGTCCATGTAATATTTAATAAGTAACCCTTGAGAATTTTTGTAGAATATAAACATTCATCTTGAATATAAATAGAAAAGTCTCTTACATCTAAACTATAAGACCACTTTCTTGATCTATTGTTGTATGTTCTAACATTCATTAAATGAGTCTTTTGGGTTTTCACTTTAGTAAAATTACACTTGTATTTATCGTCTATTTCTAGCATAACAATTCTTTTGTATAATAGTTCCCTCTTTTGTTTTGAGTAACATTGAAGTCCCTAACCTATAGTTTTTTCCCTATATATTTCAAATTCCATAGAAAACCTTTTTCTAGAAACAATGCAATTGATGTGAGTATGTCTTCCTTCACTAGTATCTTTCAAGCATTGTCCATTTTTTCATTGTTGTAATGCACTATTGTGCATAGTAATTTTTTATCAAATAATATAATTTTATATTTTCAATTATTTTGAGTTCTTTGAACTTTGTATGCTTAATATTCATTTCAAATATTTATTAGAATTTTCAATCGATAACCTCTCTTGGGATCAAATTTTGCTAGTATTTTAAAAAAGGTTTAATCATAGCTATTATGTAAAGTATTAAAGACTTGATTTCACACTAATAAGCATTCAAAAGTCAAATTTAAATTTTAAGAATAAGGATCTATCTAAATAGTATATACTAATTTCTTAATCTATAAAACTTCAAAATATGCATTATAAAATAAGAATGATCCATCATTTTTGAAGTTAACACAACTAATGTAGAATGGTTTGATTTTGTATCTTGTTTCAAAAAAATATTTTCATATGATAACTAATAAATAAAATAAAATTGAATTAGAGAAGGGAGTTATTAGCAATATAAGCAAGGATGAACTCATTTCTACTGTTGACTTGAGCAATATAGAAAATAATTCTCCTCCTATAGCACCAAAGTATTTAACACTTTATATTGAATCTATGTGCAAGTACAAATCCAATACAAAAGAATGAAATACAATGACAAAATGGCATCGTGAGCTTCATTTCTATTGGTGCAAGAAAATTCTAACCTACTTTCAAGAAATATGCCAAAACATATAAACAATTTCAATCTTATTTAAAGTATATCACCTATCAATTTTTCATGCAGTATTTCTCTTGTTAGATTATTTTATCCATGTAAACATAATAGACCATGTTTAAACATGGTTATACATAATGGATATGACCCCTTTCCTTATTTTTACCATAATAAAAATTCTTGAAAAGTAAATCATTAATGGTATATTCCTTATGTTGACCCTTTAGATTGAAACCTAGACTTATAAGTTCTCTAGAAGACAATATATTATCCACTAAACATTGTCACAATTGATACATGATACATACACGTATATTTTTTTTTATAAAATTCAACTTAATGAACATCCATACTCCTTTAGTAGTAATTTGATATTGTATTCATAATAAATGCATTTTGTATATCTTAAATCATATGCATGTAATACATTAACAAAAAGATTATGTAAATAGGAAAATATAAATAATATTTACTGATACAGTTTAAAAAAATATAAACTATAAATTCTTGATACTAACCCTTAATCCTAAATGCTAAAGCCTAACCCTATCTCTAACCCTAATATAAATCCTAACCCTTCTCATAATACTAACCCCAATCTTGAGCCTAAATCTAATTAAAACCCTAACACTAACAATAATACTAACCACGATCATCTAAACCCTAACTGTAGTCATAATCCTAATATTAAATGGTAATTCTCAATATTAAACCGTAATTCTCAATACTAAGCACTAATATATTATTACATCCTAATTTTCAATACTAAAACCTAATCCTAAATACTAAACCCTAATCCTAAATGTTAAACCCTAAACCTACCTATAATAGTAACCCCAATCCTAAGCCTAACTCTAATTAAAAGCCTAAAAAATTAACAATAATACTAACCATGATATAAACCCTAGCTATAATCATAATCCTAATATTACACCCCAAACCCTAATGTAAACCCTAGCCATACCCTAACTCTTACCATTGCATATAAACATAAATCTTTATCCTAATCCTAAACCACAACCCTAATCAAAAGTCTCACTTTAATAATTTTATAATATATATAAAATATACTAAGAGATATCTTAAATGCTAAATCCTTATCCTAATCTAATTTCTAAAGCCTAATTCTAATCATATCCCTGATACAAACCATAACCCTAACCATAATAGTAGCCATGATGTAAAGCTATAGCTTAACCTTAATCCTAACCATAACCCTAAATCATAAATGCTAAATCATAATTCTATATGGTAAACCCTAATCCTAAATATTAAACTATAAATCCTAAGGAAAGCCCTAATCCTAAATGGTAAATGCTAATCCTAAATCATAAACACTAATCATAACCCCAATCCTAAAACCTAACCCTAACCATAATAATAACCCTAATGTAAACCCTACCTTAACCTCAATCATAACCATATATCTAAATCTTAAATGCTAAACCCTCATCCTAACATTAATTTCTAAAACCTAACCCTAGCTATAATCTTAAATAGTAATCCCTAATTCTAAATGTTAAAACCTAATCCTAACCTTAATCCTATATACTGAATCCTAATCATAACCCTAATCGCTAAATCCTAATCCTAACTTTAATACTATGTCCTAATACATATACAAAGCCGAACCTAAGAATAATACTAACCATGATGTAAATCATACCTTAACCCTAATCTTAACAATAACTATAAATCTTAAAGGATAAACCCCAATTTCCTAGAATTTTAAATCCTAATCCTAATTACTAAACCCTAATTCTAAACGGTAAACCCCAAATCCTAAATTTTAAGATAAAACATAATCCTAAATAGTAAACCCTAATCCTAAATACAAAACCCTAATTCTAAATGCTAAAACCTAATCATAAACCTAATATAAAAAATTCTAAATCCCTAATCCTAAGGGTATGTGCAAGATCATGAGGGGCCAAACTATGCCCTTAAGTGGCAATGAAAAATCAGCAAATCAGCGTTAGTCAACTTGACGTGAAAATTTCAACTAGCTATGAACCTAATATCAAAAAGTTGTAACAATATAATCTATAGAAAATTGAATGTAGTTTCTAGACTACTAGGCTTTTTTTAAGAAAAGGTTAGTATGATTGGTGAAAAGTATAGATTTCAATGCAGCAGTACAAAAATTTCAGGAAAAAAATAAGAAGTAGGTGTATGTCTGACCACCTTAATCATAATCAAATGATAATATTTTATTATAAGATTTTATATATAAGTAGTAGACTCATGCCCGGATGTGATACATATTTTTTTGTAATTTTATCCTAAAAAAATAATTAATTATGAATTTTTTGCTACAACATTTTTAGAATAAAAAAAATCCCATGTCTGACCACCTTAACTCATTCAAAACTTGACAAAAATTTTTTTAAAAAAAAATTCCTTATAGTAGGCAAAGCATACAATGTGATGCATTTTTCGGATTTCAAAAATGTTATACCGTTTGAAAGTTATAGTCATTTTTCAATCAGTATATAAATCAGCACTTTAGAGGTAGCTCAATTAGAAAATAACTAATAATTACTTACCAAATTCAAAATTTGACAGCATTTATATCAATAGAAAGCTGATAATCTCCTTAAGATACCCTTTTCATTTTATCAAATTTGGGTGAAAAAAAAGTCGTCACCTAAATTGTCAAAGTTTTGAACTAACATCGCCACTTTTTGGCCCCTCATGATCTTGCACATACCCCTAAATATTATTACACAATCTTAACTCTAAACCTTAAATGTCAAACCCTAAATGATGAACCCTAACCCTAAATGATAAACACTAATCCTAAATAGTAAACTTTACTTAAAATCATAAGTATTAATCCCAAAATTTTAATCCTCATACAAACTCTAAGTCTAATCATAATACTAACCTTGATGTAAACCCATACCCTAACCATAATACTAACCATGATATTAACCCTAATAAAATCCCTAACCCTAATAATAATTCAAATACTAATTGTAATCTTAACCATTACCATAACCACAATAATAACCATAATGTATGTATCCTAACCCATAATCATAATCGTAAATAAGATCGTAACTTGAACCCTAAACACAACCCTAATCTTAGCCATGACATAAACCTATACCCTTACCCTAACCCTAACCATAATCCTAATACAATAGTTCTAGATATATAAATTTAGTTAATGTATTTCATTTTGTGTCATTTAGTTATGATTGTTTTAGTAAAGACTAGTTGTAGGATCAAAGACTCAGAGTTTTCACAAACCTAGTTGTAGTGTTTGGAATAGAACTATTGTGTGATGATGAATTTCGGTATGTGCACTTGGGGAAATGTTAGAAGACATCACGAAGAAGATACATTGTGATTGTATAATGTTCATGTGATTGTTGATGTCATCTATGGCATGTTTTCTAGCATGGAAGTATTTGGGAGTCGACCAAGAAGAGTAACGTGTAGATGATTGATTTATGATTAAATTATTGATGGAGCCAACTTTGGGGGAATTATAATTGTTGTAACATGATCAGGGATGACTTTTGTGTCATCTCCTTGGATATATGTAATTATTTTTTTTATGTAATGAGGTCCTTTAATGACTAAACTCTAGAAGAATGATTATTTGTAACTTTTATATAAGGAAGGGTTTCTTCCTTGAGATGAAGTGTGGATTATAATGTTACTATGCGAGATAGAAAGCTGTGAGATCTACTTCTAATAGAGAAGAAGGTTGGGTATCTGGGCACACAGATTGGATTGTTGTAATAGTAAATTCAGTTATGATAAAATATATTTAGTAAAGGATTGAAGGTGGATGCAACCTTATGATTGTATTTGGGCCTATGGCCAGTTGTAATACCTATAACAGGGTTTTAGACTCCTAATAGGGTTTTTCCTTTAACAAGGACCTACCTATTGTATTAATCACCTTCTAAAAAGGATATAACTCCTGGCGGGGTTTCAATCATATAGTGGAGATATTTGTGGGCATCATCCCCACCTGAGTTTTTTTCCATAACAGGATTTTCCTCGAGAAAAAATCTTGGTGTCATTTGTGTTCAATGACGTGATGTGGTTTTAAATTCTAGTTTACATAAGATTATATTTTGTGTTGAGTTTGATAAGATAGTTATCAATTGATTCACCCCTACCCCCCTCCTCAGTTTCTTGAGACATTGTTATCCTAACAATTGGTATCATAGCTATTGGTCCTTAGAGAGAAAGCTTGACTGCTTGAGGAAAAGATCCAGGATATCTTGTTTCAAGAAAGAAAGTCCCAAGTTTGATGTAGAAAATTTTGATGAATGGAAGGAAAAGATGAAGACTCATTTGTTCTATTTGGGTTTGGATTGTTAGATGGTAACCAAGAGAGATGCATCACTCAAGATTAATGATGAGTTGGAAGACCCTGCCACAACTGATGAGGAAAATAAGATGTTTCAATACAACATGATAGCCAGAGAATCATTGATAAGTGCATTATCTGATTGGGAATTCTCTAAGATCAGAGCTTTTTACAAGACACATGATATATGGGAAAGATTATCACCACTATACGAAGGAGATACATACACTAAAGGAGACAAACTTAAGAATTGGAGAGTGAGGATTGAGACACTTCAGATGAAATAGTAAGGATGTTTGTTCAAAGGGTTACAAAATGTGTAACAGGAATAATAAACAATGGAGGAACCTACACTGACGATGAGGTCATTGAAAAGATTCTGAGATCTTTGACACCAGCGTACAAAACTAAAGTGCATGTGATAGAGGAGATCATATCATTGACCATAGGTTTCACAAGGGAAATGTTAGTATCCAAACTAGCTATATTTGAGACCTCATAGCGTAAGAACTCCTTACCTAAGGTGGCAAAAAATTTCAAGGAAAGAATGCAAAAAAATAGAGATGGAGGAACAAGTTTTGCAGGTGCAGGAAAATCAAGTAAATACAACGAATACTTAGGAGATTATGTTGTTGAATGGGAAGAGATTAAAAAATTCAAAATAGTGTGGGTGATAAGGTCTTAGCCTTGATCGCACGAAGAGAAATAAAGGGCCGAGGTAAGTTTGAAGTAAAGTTAACCATAAAATACTTTAATTGTGGTAAAGTTGGTCATTTTGCTTCTATATGTCCAACTAGAGTTCCTACGAATAAGCCTAAATATGGGAAATACATCAAGGATAAAGAATTTTATTATACTAATGATGGTGCATCTCATGATGATGATGAGATAAATGAGTTACTTGCATTTGTAGCAATTAAAGAAGATAAACCTATCATAGAAGAAAAACCATTAGTGTCGAATGTTAACAAAAAGGTTGATTAGATCATAGACAGTGGTTGTTCACAACACATGATATTGTTCGAAAGTTGACTATACTAGTGTATATGACTTAATATAATGTTGTCATTATGGAAAAAAGTTCACATAGTGTTCTAGAGTCAATGCACTTGATGAGAAGATCAGAAATTGGATAAGTGTAGAAGACTGGACAGTAAGTAGAGCACCAGTAGTTCAAAACCTCAATGCACGTGCGTACAACTGAGTTATGGTATGCACCCTAGAAGATAATTTGGTTAGAGTATATTCATGCTTATTCTATGAGTGCATGATCAGATATGCAGGTATGACAAAGTTACAGGTAGTTGAAGTTACACAGTCAGTGTGTGCCAGAGAAGAACATAGCAAATAGCCAACTATCAGTATTTTGGTTAATGGTTGTATTTTTATGTTGTAAATGTTAGAGTAGTCTTATGTTAGCTAATAATTAAATCATTTAATTATTAGTTTATCATACTCTAGGCTTAAGTTTCACTTAGGCGCTTTATAATTCTTTAGGGTTTTAGCCTTTAGGGTTTCGTGTTTCCTTTTATAAGGATTCACTTCTTTCATTTCAATAAAGAGATTGTATTATTTTCATTTTTTTAATAGAAGATTATTTTCTTGCAACATGGTTTTGCAGTCTCTGGCCTTTTGGCCGCCATAGCTTTCTGTCTTTTTGCTTCTTCTTTGTGACAGTCTTGCATGCAGGTGTTCTTGGGATGATTTGCGTTTGTCAAATCTAACATGGTATCAGAGCTCTCCTGTTGTTCGCTGTTCGAGTTTCGTTGAAGCGTGCCAAAAGCAGAAGGTTTTCAAGGGTTTCAGAAGTTTTTTTTGTGGATCTGGGGGGGAGCCGAAATTTGGCTCACCTTGGGCAAAAACGGACACCACCATTGTGTCCGGAAGGCCCAAGAACCCCTAAATCCATATAAAACTTGTCCATTTTGGACACAGTGGCATCTGAGGCAAAAATTTTTTGCATACCAGGGCCGTACGGCCCTGGCACGCACTCTGAGGCGGGTACAAACGGCGATTTTTTTTTTAAAAAAAAAACTATTTTGGGGGTGCCGCCCAGCGGCCACCCCCGCGCCGCCCAGCAGCAACCGCAGCCGCGGCCACCGCCCGAGCGGCCACCGCAGCCGCGGCCCCCGCCACTGCAGCCGCCACGGCCCCCGCCACCGCGCCACCCGCGGCCCACCCAGCTGCCGCTTACTTCCGGCTCCGCCGCCCTCCGCGGCCCCGCTCCGCTGGCTCCTCCGCCCGGTCGCCCCTGCGGCCGCTCCGCCCCCCGGCCCACAGCCGCCACCTCCTGCGCCGCTCCGGTGCTCCGCTCCGCCGGTGGCGGGATGTTTTAAACCCCTGCGGGCCTCAGTGACCGGTCCTATGACCGACCAGGAGCTCTAGCTCCAGCCCCCTGCGTGCGCCATGCGCCCAGGGGCTTTGTAATTCCAACCCCCGGGGCTTAAAAATATATTTTTTTTGTCCTTTTAGAGCTTTTTCTAGGGGTAGCTGGGTTTTTTGGCCGTATCTGGAGCATACGGGGGCCTTTTTCTGACTTCTTTATATCATCGGAAAGCTCTTTCCGAGCTCTTTCCGATGATGGAGGTTAGGGTTTTTGGTTCCACCGTTTCAATAGTGTTTTTTTCTGTTGAAGTCTGATGTCTCTTTTTGCCTTCCGGGAGTCATATCTGGCTCATCCGGACTCCTTTTTCAGCAAACGAGATATCGTCGGAAAGCTGGTTCTGTGTACTATTCAGTGGCAGAGGTATTTCTTCCAGATTCTGCTCTAGGTTTTCACTCTTTTGAGTTATGCAGTTTATGCCCTCTGGTGGTGTGCTTGGTTCTACAGGTCCGGGGATCTCTTCTTCTGGTTTCTTAGTGCACTCTTCTTTCTGACTTCTGAGCTTGCATGCTCTTTCTGATGTATCTTTGTTCTGTAAATGCACTAAGATAAAGTGCCCTCTTCTGCATTTTTGGGATCTTTTTCACCTGGTTCAGTTTTAGTATTCGCACTCAGTTATAAAGTGCCATGGGGGGATTCTGATGCATTTGCCACTATAGGCGCATCCACTCTTGTCAAGTGAACGTACCTTCCACGACATTAGCCCATGTAGACTATGTCTATGATACCGCCCTTTATCCTGTGTGTGTGCTTTTGTTGCACTGTTGGTGTTCCTGGTTCTTCTTCTGCAGCTATTTTTGGCATCGCATTTCAGTGTTCCTGTCACCTCTCCCAGTTCAGCATTATGGGGGGGTTCACCTGTTGGTTCTATTGCTTCCTGGTTCGATTGATCAGCTCTTCAGACACTTGTCTTCTCTACCTGATCATGCACTTCAGTGGGGGTTCCAGCAGTATCTTCTGACAGAGTTTTCAGACATGCTTCGGAGGAGCTTCTTGCTCTCTTCTTGTTCCTTTCTCTGGGACATCTTTTGCTTTATGTTTGGGTACCTGATCAGGCCTAGTTGTCGGGACCCATCTTTCCTGCTTTCTGCAGTAGTTTAGCTTTTTTTTTCTTCTCCCTAAGTTACACTTAAGGGGGGGTGTTAGAGTAGTCTTATGTTAGCTAATAATTAAATCATTTAATTATTAGTTTATCATACTCTAGGCTTAAGTTTCACTTAGGTGCTTTATAATTCTTTAGGGTTTTAGCCTTTAGGGTTTCATGTTTCCTTTTATAAGGATTCACTTCTTTCATTTCAATAAAGAGATTATATTATTTTCATTTTGTTAATAGAAGATTATTTTCTTGCAACATGGTTTTGCAGTCTCTGGCCTTTTGGCCGCCATAGCTTTCTGTCTTTTTGCTTCTTCTTTGTGACAGTCTTGCATGCAGGTGTTCTTGGGATGATTTGCATTTGTCAAATCTAACAGTAAAGGCTATGCACACATTGTAACTAGGTTTTAGACATGTAATTAACTTTTTTTGTAAACATGCTTGATCCAATTCAATTGGAAGCGTTGTATGTAATCGGTTAAAGGGTCGACCTAGTTAATTATTTTGTATGCGCATATAAATATGAGATGCACCCATTGTAATTAGTATGATATTTGTTATAGATTTGAGATAAGAAGAGAAGAAGTGTGTGAAGATCTGACAAGATGTATTAGAGCTTTGCAAGAGGTTAAGGCATTAGTGCATCAAAGGAACTGATCAGACAAGTAGTGTCACAGTGATAGCTCATCCAATAGATATAGTGTGTATCTGAGATTAGAAGATTGTAGCCTTCACTACTTGAGCAATGAGCTCTAGGATAGTGTGTACACACCCCTAACAGGGTTAAGGATCTTCTAACAAGGATCATAAAACACTAGTACAAAATATTAGTGGGTGTCAATTTCGACAGGGGTTTTTACCTATTTGGGTTTCCCCATAACCATATTGGTGTTGTGTGTTGACTTCATGTTTCATGTTTATGTTGATGTTAATTTCAGTATTTAAGTATTCAAGTTTAGTTTAAAGATTAAAGAAAAAAGATAAAATACAGTGAACATTGATTCACCCCCCCTCTTAGTGTTCCCATTCCTAAAAATTGATATTAGAGCTCTGGTCCTTAGCAAAAAATTTTAACCACTTGAGGAGATCATGGAAAAAGAAGAAATGAAACATCTAAAAAGAAATCTTGAAGCTATTGTTGAAGACCTAGACAGATCTGATAAGGAAATTGAACAACTAAAAGAAAAAGTCAGTGATGCTCAAATGGTCATCAAAAGGCTAAGAAAGGATTTGAAAGAATTCTCTACCAGTGATTTAGGGATAATGATCAAGAAGTTGAATGAAGAAAATTCATCCCTGAAAGAACAGATTGAAGAATTGGATGATAAGTTGACCAACAATCAGGAAGTCTATGATGAATACATCGAAGAGAACCTTTAATTCAATGAAGAATTGAGGAAAGAAAACATGGAAATCTTGGAGCTAAGGAACATCAAAGAAAGCTTGGAATCTGAATTGAAAGAGGCAAAGAATCACATTGATAAATTACACACCAGTTCTAATTTGATAGAATCTCAGTTGTATGCAAGAAAACTTAAAGGAGATACTAGCTGCATTGGATACAATGAAGCATAAAATTAGATTGACAACATACAAGCAAGAATGAAAGCACCATAAGACACCTCAGTTGCTAAGGAGACTGGAAGTCAGACTAAAGATCATATTGAACCATCCAAGAATGAGTGAAAGACAATAGATCAAACCTGTTATGCATGTAACAAGCATGTACATATAGCAAGGAACTGTAAAGAGGTAAGACCTTTCAATGGTTACTATTACCCATGCAATAAATTTGGTCATAGAGCTATGAATTGTAAGACAAGTCAAAAGAACAAGACTCAGCATAATCAGAGAAATCAGAATCAGCCAAATATAAGAAGTTCTCATAATATTACATGTCAGATATGTAACTATAATGGTCACTTAGCTAGATAGTGCAAAATGGTAACCCATGTCAATGCGCTGAGAAATATAAGATCTCTAGTTATTTGTCACTCATGTAACAAGGTTGGACACATCTCAAAGTTTTATAGATCAAGAACATAGGTTAGGAAAGCCCTAAAAAGCTAGAAGAAACAATATTGGATGCTGAAGGAGAAGTCAAGTTTGTGAAAGCTTCAGAAGATGGGAGCTTGATTTGGTCAGAGGTGAAGAAGGATAAGGTTGATGAGAATCTATTGGATGCATCCATAGTGGATGCAACCTCTACATCAAGATGAATGGCCCTTGGGGTCATAGGAGGAGCTAATTTAGCTCTAGACCCCTGCGCGGACGGTATACTCACCCTCAGAGTATGAACCTTCATATTTAACCTTTTGGAGAATAATAGAGGTTGTGTGCAAGAGCGCGCTTCTTGAATAATAGCAGAACAAAAGTTGGATATTTTCAATGTAAGTCTGGTTTACGTGGTGAGCATTAATGGCAGAATTCTTTCTTTAAAATACACAGAAGCTTTTAGATCTCTTATTGAATTTGAATTCAAAGTGATTGGAGAGCAGGGGAGCCCTATCACTTGATAGCAAAGGATTGAGTGCATTTGATCCGTTGCAGAAGCCCTAAGCCTTCGCGCCGATTTAGAAGTCCTTGAGATCATTTGGAAAGCAATATACAAGTAAGTAATGGCTACTCCCATTGTATTTAATGTGACTGAGAAGAAGATATGTGTGTTTAAGAGGCATCCATTCAAGTCCACATTAGATGACCTTGAAGGTGCATTCCCTCGCACTCCCATGAGTGCTATGTATGTGGAAGATATTAGGGCATACATACATTGCAAGAAGGAACTAGTAGGTCTAGATAGAATAAGAGTGCACATGGAAACAATGATGAAACCTAATAAAACCTTCATGGATGAGTATGCACAGCTTGAAAACCATCTGATAATTGAATATGCGACTGCATATGAGTTCTATGAGTCTGAATGGATAAAGATTCTACTTAACAGGATTCATGATGACCTATTTTTGATAGGTGAGGTTCCTATAAGGATCACATGTGACTTAATTCATTAAATGACAGGTCTTTCTAAGAAAGGCATCATTCTTCTAGTGGGCAAGGATGTCAAAAAAATTGTAGAACAAACCTGCAAATCAAGAAGTGTTAGGCGCAGAATGACAATAGAGCCTATAGAGAAGAAAAACATCAAATTGATGTCCATGATACTAGGATATAGGTTTCAACATACCAACAGAGTAAAAAGTGTATTAGCAGCCAGAATTCTTGCAACAATAAGACTTCTGAGAGAGGATGGAGAGTTCAATTTATGTTAGATCCTACACGCACAACTGATAGACAACATTAAGCCCATCAAACATGACAAGAGAAAAATATTCAAGTTTGGATGTTTTATCATATACATCTACTTCCACATTCTTGGAAAAGTATCAGATTTGTATTTGGACAAGAGTTTTCCTACAATGCCACATATATCCTTTAAAGAAACTACTGAGAGTACACTAAAGGATTACATAACACAGGAATTGAAGATATTTAGGCCTAAAAGCCAGATGAGGTACAAAATACTAGAGAGTATTGTTGAGAAATACAAGGATAACATTTTCTTTATGGTAGAGACTGATGTAACTTGTATGGAAGTAGTTGAGCCAAGCACAAATTGGATCCATCCACTTGGATATGATGTTGATGAACAAGTCCTAGAAGCATATGCACAAGTATTTCTATCATCCCCTAAAGACCCTAATGAGCCTAGATGGGGGATTTATGAAGAGAAAACTATAGAAGTTGATGTTGTTCTAAACAACGCATCAACTAAAAGAAAAGTAGCTAAGGTTACTTCTAAGATCCTTAGAATTCATGGAGTAAATCAAGAAGACCTTGACAAAGAAAGAAAGAAAAATATTTCCTTGGGAATTGAGAGCGCATCAATGGCAAAAGAAAAGAAAGATGACCCTAAGTTAAAGAAGGTCAAGGTTGGGAAATCTGATGTTGTCCCTCTTGCATCCACAAAAACAATTGACCTTATTGCTCCTCCTGAGTATAAGGCAATGCCTAAGAGGAAGAAAGAGATCAAAACTGGTCATCCATCCTCATGAGTAACAACAAACAAGAAAAATACATAACCACCTCCAGAAGTAAGCTTCAAACCTAGTCTTAGTGTATTGAGTACAAGGATTATTGATGAAGGCATGATAGATCAAGTAGGGAATTTCTATGAGAAGTATAGTGAAATTGATAAGCCATAGATTCATTGAATGATTGTCAAACATATGCCGAAGTTAAAGAAAACAATCCTAGAACTAAAGACTATGATTCCATATGATGTATGGAACATATTATAATTCCTAGAAAGATAAGCTATTGAAGATGATCTAAGGATAAGGGAAAATACCTTACATGAAACCCTCCCAATATGCTCTCTAGAAGAGAAGACTTTTTTGTTAGATCTGGTGAAGCCACATCTTAAAACCAAGTCAAGGACCCTACATATAATGGACAATAACTATGAATTTCTAGCTAAGGAAATAGAGAAAGCATTTGAGAAGGTCTTCATGAACATGCACATGTTCCCATCTACTGTGCCTACAAATCAAGTGCCCACAAAGGAAGTCAAGGTGGCAGAGCCCACTAATGTACCTATGATAGGTCCCTAGGACTCAATGCCTGTAGTTGAAACACATACAGAGGCAGATAAGTCTACGTCCATGACAAAGATACTCAAGGATGACTCAATTTTCATTGACAATGTAAAAGTTACTATGGTGGCCATAGACATGGATTTGGACAAGTTTTAAGAAGCCTTTGTAAGCACTCAAGAGGCTGAGAACTTATGTGGTAACACTCCTTCTAATCAACAAGAAATATTGATTGAGGATATAATTGATGAAAAAGAAGAAAAGGTGATAGAAAAAGAAACAGAGAAAGAGAAAGAAAAGTCAGAAGAAGAAAAAGGAGAAGAGGTAAAAATAAGTGAGCCAATAGATAAGCCATCTATTGAAATGATAATCAAAGTAAAACAAGAAGTAGATAACAACACTCCTATCACTCCACTACCCTCAGCATCATTGTTGTCAAGTTTGACACCTGACACAACTAGTTTGGATTCTTGGGGAGAAGAAGGCCTGATCAAGGTCAGTGTCTTAGCTATGGAAAAAGCCAAAGAGAAACAAGTGATGAGGAATCCCCTATTTGTTGAGTCAATGAACATATTGAACAACCTATTGTCTTCAGACAAGAAAGTGTCCAAGGTCAGTATAGTTGATGATGTTAGCAACATCCTCATAGCCTTTAAAACTAACTTTGCTAGCTTGGAAGCATCTGCATCTCAAGTTGTAGAAGAGAATTATAGAAAGAAAAGGCTAACTGAATTGGTTAGTAACTTCTCACTAGACCTTAGTTCACTCAAAGTTGGACAAGCAACTTTGAAAGAGTTTGCAGCAAATGGAAGAAAAATCATTACTGACTGTATGGATCAGGACAAGTTAACTGATGACCATTTCAAGAAGATACAAGAGGCAGAAGCTATGATAGAAAAAGTAAAGAAATCAGTGAAAGAACCATCCACTGATGTAAATATGTGCAATAATGCATATCAAGGAAAAATTGACAAGATTGAGAAGGTAGAAAAGGAGATGTAAAAAATAAGGGCTAGGCAGACTCAGCTTAGAAATGCTCTTGCGCCCTCACTAGATATACTTAATTAGAATATCAAGGAGACGATGGAACCATGGTGATATATGATCATGGTCCTAGCACAAATTTGGAGAAGATGGAGAAGCTACAGTATGCACTATGCACCCATCTCCAGATTGTCAATTCACTGATTACATTTTGGAAGAAAGAGATCCAAAACTTACAAATAGCATATCCAAATGTTCTCTCACTGTAAGTATTTGTAGATAAATTTTTTGAAGCACATTTGTCATTAATGTAAAAGGGGGAGTATGTATAGAATATGGAGTTATAGATATATAAAGAAGATGAATAGTAAAGAATATAAGGGAGATATAAGATAGAGTATAACAAAAGTTTTTTGTATAAGAGAATAGTTAGTAATTGTGCCATATTCCTTTGTTGCCATCAATGAAAAAGGGGGAGATTGTTGGAAAGTTGACTATACTGGTGTATATGACTTAATATAATGTTTTCATTATGCCAACAAAGTCATATAGTGTTCTAGAGTCAACGCACTTGATGAGAACATCATAAATTGGCTAAGTGTAGAAGACTGGATAGTAAGTAGAGCACCAGGAGTTTAGAACATCAGTGCATGTGTGTATGACTGAGTTATGGTATGCAACCAAGAAGATAAGTTGGTTAGAGTATATTCATGCATATTCTATGAGCGCATGATCAGATATGCAGGTATGAAAAAGTTACAAGCACTTGAAGTTACACAGCCAGTGTGTGCCAGAGAAGAATAGAGCAAATAGCCGATTGTCAGTATTTTGGTTAGCGGTTGTATTTTTAAGTTGTAAAAGCTATACGCCCATTGTAACTAGGTTTTAGACATGTAATTAACTTTGTTTGTAAACATGCTTGAGAAAATTCAATTGGAAGCATTGTATGTAATCGGTTAAAGGGGTAACCTAGTTAATTATTTTGTATGCGTATATAAATATGAGATGCACCCATTGTAATTAGTATGAGAGTTGTGATAGAGTTGAGATAAGAAGAGAAGAAGTGTGCAAAGATTTGACAAGATGTATTAGAGCTTTGCAAGAGGTCAAACCATTAGCGCATCAAAGGAACTGATCAGACAAGTAGTGTCACAGTGATAGTTCATCCAGAAAATATAGTGTGTATTTGAGATCAGAAGGTTGTAGCCTTCACTACTTGAGAAGTGAGCTCTAGGATAGTGTTTCCACACTCCTAGAAGGGTTATTGTAAAATAATCCTAATAGGGTCCAACCCTTGACAAGGTCACTATACTAAACATATTGTAAAGCAACTCCTAACAGGGTTAAGGATCTTCTAACAAGGATCATAAAACACTAGTACAGAATATTAGTGGGTGTCAATTCTCACCGGGGTTTTTACCTATTTGGGTTTCCACATAACCATATTGGTGTTGTGTGTTGACTTCATGTTTCATGTTTATGTTGATGTTCATTTCAGTATTTAAGTATTCAAGTTCGGTTTAAAGATTAAAGAAAAAAGATAAAATACTATGAACATTGATTCACCCCCTCCCTCTTAGTGTTCCCATTCCTAAGAGATAGGAGATAAGAATACATTTACAAAGATAAATATGTATAATGATGGAGTTGTCAGACTAGGTGACAATAGTCCTACAGCTATTGTTGGGATTGGATCCAATACTTTAGATGGTAGGACTAATATTGATTATGTATACCTTGTTGATGGTTTAACACACAATTTGTTGAGTGTTGGTCAATTTGTGAAAAAAGGGTTACTTGTTGGAATTCAAGGATGGAAATTGCTCAATTAAAAGTGCTAAAGAAGACCTAATTTCTACTGGGATTCAGACGAGAGGTAATGTATTTCATCTAAGCCCAATTGAAGTAAAATATTTTTTTTCAAAGGTTGGTGATAGTTGGTTATGGCATAGGAGATTTTGTCATGTCAAGTTCGATAACATTGTAAGGGAAAGTAATACTAATTCCATCAGAGACTTACCTAGACTTGTGAAGCCTTCTAACACTACATGAAGAGAATGTTGTGTGATGGGAAAGAAAATAAAGATCAACTTTTAGAGAAAAACATTTTCAGTTATGAACAAGTTAGATATTGTTCATACAGATATTTGTGGACCTACTTAGACCAGGTCTTACTTTGGAGATAGGTACTTTATACTTTTCATTGATGATTACTCTAAAATGTTGTGGTTTGGTTTTCTTACAAAAAAACTAGAAGCTTTTGATAAAATCAAATACTTTAAGAAAAAAGTAGAGAATGAGACCAGAATTAAGATAAAGTGCTTGAGATCAAAGAGGGGTGGTGAGTTCACATTAGGTGAATTCAATACTTTATGTGATGAACATGGAATTTTTAGAAAAATATATGCATCTAGAACACCATAACAGAATGGTGTTGTTGAAAGAAGAAACATATCAGTCCTTGATGCTGCAAGGAAAATGTTGATTAAATGGAAAGTATCACAAATGCATTAGAGAGAAGCAGTAAACACTAAAGTATACATGATGAAAAAAGTACACATTAGAGAAGGACCAAGCAAGACACCCCATGAATTATGGTATGGTGAAACTCCTACTATTAGCTATTTCAGAATTTTTGGTAGCAAGTGTTTAATCAAAAGAGATGATGGCATAAAGCAATTTGATTCTAGAAGTGATGATGGAATTTTCCTTGGGTATTCCATTAAAAGAAAAGCATATAGTTGTTACAATTTGAGAACTAAGAAAATGATTGAGAGTGTGAATGTTAGAATTGATGAAAGGTTTCAGGTAACATAAATAACATACAAATTCAATCCTTATTTTCTAGATTGGGAAAGGTTTGAAAATGAGATATTTCAAAGAAATAAAAATCAGCTTCAAATAGGGAAAGGTAAGGAAGAAGTATAAGAACAACAACAAGAGGGTTTGTTACCAGGAAGTGACTCATATATAAATATGAGTGAGCCAGAAGTGTTCAAGAAACCTAAGTATGTTGTGAAGAATCATCCATGAGATTAGATCATTGGAGACAAGAGTATAGGGACTAGGACAAGGTTGTAGTTTAGAAGTAAAGTCTGTTTGATTTCATAGATTGAGCCAAGGACACCTGATGAAGTTTTTAGTGATGGGTATTGGATTAAGGAAATGAGAGAAGAATTGTATCAAATTGAGAAAAATAATAATTGGGAACTGGTCCAAAGACCTAAAGACATGAATGTCATTGGCACATAATTGGTTTTTAGAAACAAAATAAATGAAGATGGGGTTGCAATTAGGAATAAAGCCAAATTAGCGTGTAACGGATATTCACAGCAAGAATGAATTGACTTTTAGGAGACCATTGCACCAGTTGTGAGGATAGAGGTAGTTAGGTTATTCTTGGCCTATGTTGCATGCAAAGATTTTAAGTTGTATCAAATGGATGTCAAGTCTGCATTCCTAAATGGTGATTTGGAAGAAATTTTTTACATTGAGAAGTTGAATGTTTTTTCTTTGATAGGAAATAGAAATATGGTTTGCAAATTGAATAAAACATTATATGGGTTGAAGAAAGCTCCAAGGGCTTTGTATGCAAGGTTTGATAGGTATTTTCTACATCTTGGTTCAATAAGGGTAGTGCATATAGTAATTTGTATCTAAGATACAATAATGAATGTACTTTGATAATATAAGTGTTTGTTGATGACATTATCTTTGGGTTAAATGATTCTATGAGTGAAAAGTTTGTAGAAGAAATGAAAGGTGAGTTTGAGATGTCAATGATAGGGGAGATGAAATTATTCCTAGGATTTTAGATAAATTAGAGAAAAGATGGGATTTTTATATCACAAAAAAAGTATCTAAAAGAGTTGTTGAAAAAGTTTGGCATGGATGAAAGTAAACTAGTTGGAACTCCTAGGCCTGATATTGCTAATATAGTTGGAATTGTTGCTAGATTCTAGAAAGATCCAAAGGAAACACATTTTGCAGTAGTAAAAAGGATATTCAAATAGCTCAAGGGAACAATTGACTTAGGATTATGGTATGATAGGTCAAATAAATTCATATTAAATGTTTAAACTGATGCAGATTGGACAATATGTGTAGATGATAGGAAAAGCACTAGTGGAGGAGCCTTTTTCCTTGGGAAGAGGTTGATCTCTTGGATTAGCAAGAAGCGGGACTTTGTATGACAGTCAACAATAGAATCAGAATATGTTACAGTAGAAATCAATTGTACTCAAATCATTTGGATGAAGCAAATCTTGAAGGATATTGGTGTGAATTTAGGAGAAACTCTTATAATACATTATGATAACACAAGTGCGGTAAACATGTCAAAAAATCTAGTTATGCATTCAAATAATAATGATATTACAATCAAGTATCATTTTCTGAGAGATAAAGTAATGGATAAAATGGTGAAGCTTAACTACATCAGTACAAAGGAGCAGGTAGAAGATATCTTCACCAAACCATTGAGTAAAGATATATTTGAATATCTCAGAGGTAAGCTTGGGGTCAAATCCCCACTAGCAAGTAACTAAGGAAGTACAAAAGTGCACAAGTTCATAAGATATCATATCATTGTCATTTATGGACTTGTTGTAGAAGTCTACTCCTCAGGGGGAGTAGTTGGAAAAGCATAACCAAACAGATCAGGATGATTTTCCACCTTCAAGTTGAAGGTTTGTACAAAGAAGGAAAGATATTTTTTTTGGCACACTTTTCCATTGATGTCAAAGGGGGAGAGATATTATTGAAAATCCCTATTGGTTTATGAGAATCTTTGAAGAGGATATTGAGAAGATTGTATTAAGAAGGGTACTCTTGAATTAATGGTTTTTCACATATGTTTCTATCAATGCCAAAGGGGGAGATTGTTGGAATTTTTCATTCAATAGTTTTGTCATTGATCTCAACATATATTCAGTAATGGAGACCAGGAATTGTTGGACAGAATAGATAGGTAGATTGTCCAAAGTGGTACAAATGTCATATGATTCAATAGCTCTTGCAAGCTTAGAGATATGTTCCAAGATGTATCTAAAGCTTATTCATGTGGCCACAAATATTTATATGATAAGTAGATAGAGTTATGATTGTTTTAGTAAAGACTAGTTGTAGGAACAAAGACTAAAAGTTTTCACAAACCTAGTTGTAGTATTTTGAATAGAACTATTGCGCGGCAATGAATTTTGGTATGCATGCTTGGGAAATGTTAGAAGACATCATTAAGAAGATACATTATGATTGCACCATGTTCATGTGATTTTTGACATCATCTATGATATTTTTTTGAGTGTGGAAGTATTTGGGAGCTGGCCAAGAAGAGTAACATCTAGATGATTGATTTATGATTGAATTATTGATGGAGCCAACTTTGGGTCAATTATATTTATTTTAACATGATCACAGATGACTTGTGTATCATCACCTTGGATAATGTAATTGTTTGTTATGTAATGAGGTCCTATACTGGAACACCTTTAGATGAATTATTATTTGTAACTTGTATATAAGGAATGGTTTTTGTCATGCCCAAAAATTACGGCAAAAACACACCAACAATTTCTTTAAAAAAAAAACACACAAAGTCTGCTAGGGTTGGAAGTTACTAAAGAGTTTAACACCAATGTCGCTATGACAACATGAGTTTATTCTCAAGGGGTATGATGAAAAGTGTTGGCATGTCAACGACCCTTGATTAAAATTGAATAGGTTTTCTAAGAGATTTTACTAGGTCACAAAACTAAACTAGGTCATAACCTAGTGAGGGTTAGGTTAGTTTACTTAAGATTATGAAGGGTTAAGAGAAATAAGTTAATAACCTTAGTCAACAAAGGTTCCATGCATTAGGTTAAATTAAACCATTAAATAATTAACCTTTAATTAAACTCAAATATGCTAACCCCAAGAAAATCACACGGATGAAAGGTTAATTAATGTGTGTAAGAGTTTAATTAATGCTCACAAGGGTTCATTAGGCCATAATTAAATTCATTAATAAAGTTATGCATTATACCATGAATATGCAAGTTTAATCTCACACAAGGTTAACTTTCCTTAAAATAGGATTACTTAATAAAATAGATTAAATTAAATAAATCATCTACTATAATATTGAAGTTCCTCCAATAATTTAATTTAATAATAAAATCAACATTTATACATTAAAATGAAATTAAAACTTAATCAATAAAACATGCAATGAAGGGGACAATAATTTCAACTTAAATCCACCTTAATTGACCACATTAATTTATTTTTTAAATTATTAAAATTACACAAAATTTTAATTTATTAAACTCTCTTATTAGTTTTGGAAAATATTCCACATTATACGGTCACTAAAATTTAATTAAAAACCCACAAAGATCAAAATTTGACTCAACAAGGCTTTCCAACCTAAATTTGAAATTAATTACAGATCTACATTAAATTTTAAAATAATCATCTTAAAAGAAGTTGATAAAATACTTCTCTAAAATATTTATTAATTTAATATATAATGTGTTTGAAATTTAAAACAAAAATCAACTTTTAAAATAAAGACAAAAGTCAACTAATTAAACAAAAAGAAAGATCCAATAAAATTT